>CM066035.1:180671459-181159326 GCA_033557465.1 Ichthyophis bannanicus | reverse complement strand
ACAACAGAAAGTAATATCCTAACTTGGCTTATAACATAAAGTATCTGTTTAACACAAATAGCTTTCTTCAGAATATAACGTCAACCCACAACAAAAGAACAACCAGGCCCTACTTTGTCTGTTTGGCTAGTAGAGAGAGAGATAGAGTTGTGTAAGCCTTTGCTACCTGCACATAGAATTAAGGTTACACAAACCTTTACCTTATGGGGTACTCATGTTCTTTTATAGTAAGAGAACATTCCATTAATTCAGTATCTTCTAATGTACCAGAATCGTCATATTCCATCAACTCTGGTCCGGAGGAATCTGCATTGCCCACGTCTAATGTGGAATAAAAGTGATGGCAAGATTGGCCTCATTACTTAGGAATGTTCCGTCTTCCTCTGAATAGCACTCGCTTTCCCTGGGGAAGGACACCAAACTCTTCATGCTCTTTTCTAGAACCCTGCCCCCGCGGGTGCTTCAGTGGATAGCGAAGGTCACTGCTTAGCTTGCTAGCTGAGTAATTGGTATACGCTCCCTGCTGGGTCTGCCTCAGTCTCAATCATGATTCAGCCTGTACCCGATTGCAAACTGTGTAACGGCGTTTCTCTTGGAGACTAAAGAGTTCACTGTAATAAGGATTTTCCTCTGCTTCTCTCGGTAGGTGAAACCCACTTCCCTTCTTTATACATTTATAAACATGCGAAAACGTGCTATGCAGCCTCTGAATGTCTTGCTTTGTAAGGGTACTGGATTTTCGTGCCTCCAAGACTGTTTCTCTTTTAGAAGGCAGATATCCCTTATAGCCTCTTTCTTTTCTCCCCTTACTCTTCTAGTTGTATTTGTCCGTTGCGTAGGTTTCGACTCTGTGGTTTGCCTTTGGGTCAGTTACTCATCATAGTCCACACAGGTTGCTGTGGTGGCTTTCTGGCCTGCCTCCATATTTTCCTCTCAAGGTAGACTCCAGGGTCGTTGGGTGGCCGTACGGGGTCTGGGGCGGCGGCTCTCTTCCCAGGATTGCCTGTGATAAACGCCTCTCCTCTCCAAGGCTGTTTCTCTCTCCAATCTTGGGTCCTCTCTCTCAAAGCTGGCTTCCCCACTCGAAGGTAGCCTCTCTCTCCAAGATTGCCTGTCACTCCAAGATAGCCTCTCACTCCCACGGTAATCTTCTCACTCCCAGGTAGTCTCTCTCTCCAAGGTTTCCTCTCACTTACAAGCTTGGCCTTCTCCCTACCAGGCAGCCTCCCACGGAATTGTTTGGTAGTCCGGTTTATCCATGTATATCTTGACTCCACCTTTCTTCATCTGCGCTTCATTAGGTGAAGCAGAGTCCCGTGCCTTACTCCCGGGGTGTGTCTCTCCAGGCTCTGGGCACGTGTGCTGTCCGTTGTCCCTGGCCACTGGTCAAGCATTCCTTCATTCATCCTGTCACTTTTTCCTTAGAGCATTCATACTGCTCAGCATTCTTTCAGGCTGCCTTAGGTCCACCCTGTGACAGTATTCATCATAGTCCATAGTAGCCGCCTTGTGGCTAGGGTAGCTGCAGCACGGGACCGGTTTTTCACTAATGTAGATCCGGAGCCTACCAACCCCGCCCATGTACATAGATACACACGGGAACACATGTCCAGCACTGGACACACACAGTGTATGTAGTTAATGCCATCTGTTTTTATTGTCATAAAAAAAAAACAATATAAAAAAAAAAAAAAAAAAAAAAAAAAAAAAAAAAAAAGAACAAAACAAAAAAAATATAAAAAAAATTAAAAAAAAAAAAAAAAAAAAAAAAAAAAAAAAAATAAAAAAAAACAAAATAAAAAAAGAAAAAATACACCTTAGCAAAAGAGGAAAAAAACATAAAAAAAACCGCATTTTACGTCATATAATGTCTTACTCATCTTACTGTACTTTTACACATCTCAATGATAATTGTGTGATAGTCATCGCCAAGCCGTGGTATGTGACACAACCATGAACATAGGAGTGTCATCTCTGACATGGCCTGTTCAAAAACAAACAAAATTACAACAATCCCCAAAACAAGGTGAAACATAGACATAAATGCTGAAATGATGCATTGCACCAGAGACAGTCCTTTGACAAAACATATTACAAACGGATTGACAACTCATAGTTTAAGATCTAACGTGGTCGGGCTCCATGTCCTGCCACGTTGGCCCCCTCCCTCCTCCCTCGTGGGTCCAATGGCCACCTCATGAACCGGTGGTGGTTGGTGGTGGTGGTTTGGTGTGCAGGTGCAGCTCGCCGTAAGCACATCAAGTATGCCCTCAAGGGCTTTCACATATCCGTGTGAGTGGCATGGCTCCTACTCTCCGCACGTGACTGACGCAGCTCCTCACAACACCTCCCTTGTGTTCGTGCTAGCACTGCCCATGTGTATCCTTTCCAGAACGCGTATGATGCCTGTGCATGGGTATACCGGGTGTTCAATGACATACCTCTCCACTAATACACCGTAGTACACAAACCATGTCATGGCACAGCCAACACTATTTACTATGTGATAGGGCAGAGTCCAATTTTGAACATGGATAGCGTTAACATACATATTTAACACCAGTGCGAGAGGTATTCAAAGCCTAAATGGACAATTTACAGGACCTGGATGTGTGGGCCAAAAACACAATACTACAGGATCCTGCATACACACCGAGAGACTACAGACGTCACAACAGAATTGTGCAATGATTAAACTAGCACCTGTCCATTGGTGTAGGGGAGGTGCAGCATGCAGCACACGAGAAATAACTGTGATTGAGCAGCCTTTAGGGAGGGGCAGGGGACGGTAGGGAACACGCCAGCAACAGGGAGACCACAGCTGGAGGGTTTATCACCATTGGCTTTCTCATGCGCTACAGGGGATAGTTTTTGGCAAATGTGTGGGATGCAATTTGAGGACCAGGGATGTGACAGCGGACGTTCACACGTGCAGTGCTGCTGCACATATGTGAGACCTGCGGGTTTTAAAACACCTTATGTAACACAGAGGGCCGTTTTTGGAGATTATACATTAGGCAATGTGATACACATGAGGGTGTGGACAAAGCTGCCAGAGTCCCCAGAGGGCCCAACCATAGGTGGACCATAGCAAGGGAACATTGACGGTGCATGATGGGACATACACAGCTAGTGGTACGAACTGTTGCAGGACAGTGAAAGCCTGAGTTGACACGTACTGCTTAGGATGTCAGTAGGCATGATAGGTGGTGGCTGTTGTTTGGCAACATCTTTTACATCTCAACATAGGCATTTTTCAGACTATGTGTTGATGTGTGAGAGTTCCAAACAGTGTTAAGCCATACATTGCTCACCTATCTATTTGCACAGGGAGCGCCATTTCAGGTGTCACCATGCTCGGACACATTTGTCCCCAAATCCCGCAGGTGATTTGCCTACCCACCTCACCCCGCTGAGATGGCCCCAATGACAGAATTGGGTTTTCCCTGCACCTCTCCCAATGTTCTGTTCTTACCTCAGCAATGACTGAGATGCTTGTCGATGGAGACTGTCTCCCTTCCGTTTCTGTTTAGGACACATAAGCGTATTTAATGATTTGCCTAGGCTCTGTTAGACACACGGGTGCGATGGATAGGATATCTATGCAAACCCTGTCCTAGAATAGACACAATGCAAACTATGTTTGTGTCTGCAAACCTTATGGCCCTCCAGAGGGACCTAGCAGATTGAGGGCGTGTTCCCCCCCCCCCCCCCTTCTGCTACTGGTGCATCAACATTTCAATTACACAGTGAAATTTGTCAATTCATCACACAGCCAATGGTACTGTGTAGGTGAGGGAGTTACATTCGTAGGGGTTTGGCATGCGTTGGTTCCCAACACAATATGTGTTTCCTAGTGAGGGTGTACAGCGTAAGATGGCATTTGTGTTGTGCTAGGACCCGTACTGGTCTATGGGGAGTCTGGAGCACTCATGATTTGTGGAATGCAGGCCCATGTCTGCTGTACATATTGGCGTCCCCGAGATAGGCCTGTCACATGAGATGTTTGGGGATGTTGTGTCTTACATTGTCTGGTGTGTCTTCTGGGGTTCCAATACCGATGCCTGTGTTGTGTGCACTATTTGTAGCATCATGGATGTTGTTATGCTTACATCACCGTGTGGGTTGTTGATGTTGGTTTGACATGTGATGGGGTGTTGTTGTATGACAGGACTATGTATGGTGTGATGGTGACATTTGCTGAACTATTGGCTGATGAGGTTTTTCCAAACTGTTAATGGATGACTGAGGTTCCCCAGGAAATTGCCTGTTGCAAGGACTGCAATGCATTGGAAGCTGGTTGAGTCGGAACTGCCAGGCAGTTGATGCTGGCAAATGAACAGAATGTGATGGTGCCCTGACACTTTGGCGCCAGAGACATATATATGTTTTGGGGGGGGGGGGGGTGATACATCTACCATACACCTGTTCTTGTGAGGTTTATGAGTGGTTTGAGTAGGCCATGATAAGCACGTGAGCACTGTGAGGGACGTTCGGTACAAACACTGTGAGATGCTGGTTATGTTCAGGCAGCAGGTAAATGTTCTGATGGACACAACAATATTTTGGAGCTGGTCTGCCAACTAGACATGTGACGATTGTCCACAGGGTGGACCTAAGGCAGCATGAATAGAATGGCTGAGCAGTATGAATGATCAAGGAAAAAGTGACAGTATGAATGAAGGCATGCTTGACAGTTGCCAGGGACCACGAAATCACACGTGCCCAGAGCCTGGAGATACACACCCCGGGAGTAAGGCACGGGACTCTGCTTCACCTAATGAATCGCAGCTGAAGAAAGGTGGAGTCAGAAAATACATGGATAAAACGGACTACCAAACATTCAGATGGGAGGCTGCCTGTTAGGGAGAGGCAAGCTTGTAGTGAGAGGCAAGCTTGGAGAGAGAGACTACCTTGGAGTGAGAGATTACCTTGGAGTGAGACGCTATCTTGGAGAGACTGGCCATCTAGGAGTGAGAGGCTACCTTCGAGTGGGAAGCAAGCTTGGAGAGAGAGGCAAGCTTGGAGAGAGAAACATCCTTGGAGAGAGAGGCGTTTCTCACAGGCAATCCTGGAGAGAGGAGCCTAGTAGGCAATCCTGGAGAGAAGAATTGTTGAAAGAGGCCAGAGACCTGTGTGGCTCTGAGAGAAGGCAAGTGAAATATAAGACAACTACATCAGCAGATTCAGGGGAAAAGAAGGGATATAAGGGATATCTGCCGTCCTAAAAGAGAAGAGTCTTGGTGGCAGAAAACTACCCTTATAAAGCCTAGACATTCAGAGGCTGATAGCAATTTTTCTCCTGTTTATAAATTTGTTAAAAGAAGGGAGTTTCACCTACCGATAGAAGCAGAAGTAATCCCTTATTACTGTGAACTCTTAGCTCCATGAGAAACGCCGTTACACAGATTGCAAGCGGGTACAGCTGAGGCGGGTGAGCTGAGGCAGACCCAGCTGGGAGCGTAGCACAATTACTCAGCTAGCAAGCTAAGCAGTGACCTACGCTATCCACTGAAGCACCATCGGGGGCAGGGTTCTAGATACAGCATGCAAGTTTGGTGACCTTCCCCAGGGAAGCAGCGCTATTCAGAGGAAGAGGAACTTCCTAACTAATGAGGCAAATCTGCCATACTTTTATTCCACATTAGAAGTGGGCATGCAGATTCCTCCGGACCAGAGTTGATGGAATATGAAGATTCTGGTACATTAGAAGATACAGAATTAATGGAATGTTCTCTTACTATAAAAGAACCTGAGTACTCCGTAAGGTAAAGGTTTGTGTACCTTAATTCTATGTGCAGGTAACAAAGGCTACAAACTCCCTCTCTCTCTCCCTAGCCAAACACCAAGTAGGCTGTTTGTTCCTTTCTTTTGTTTGACGGGAGATGCTGAAGAAAGCTAGTTGTGTTATCCAGTTACTTTATGTTATAAGCCCAGTTAGGCTATTACTTTCGTGTTGTAAAGACGAAACCCTCAAAGGGACGGGGAATAAACCCTAACAGAGGAAACAGTCTTATGTGTGCTTTGTATAGATACAAGCACGGCACAACTACCAACCCTCATGAGCCAAAAACCATACCACAGTCACGGCTGGGGCGGGTGGATGTGTGACACGATGCTGATGAGCACACCTCATGCACAGTCCTGCTGGATGTGACTGGGCATTTGCAACATGGAAATTGCAGCTAAATATGTCAGACTACACGTGTTTTTATTATATATTTAATAGACATATGAGGTTTAACATAACTACAGACATTATGTTGTTCGTGTGTTTTTTTGCAAGCGACAAAGTATGTGTCGCTGTAGTGATTGATACTAGATGTCATTATTGCGACCTCCAGATCTCATTCACATGTTACCCTCTACACTGTTGGCTCTCATTCCATGGTTGCCTTGTTTGTCTCGTGTTTTTGATGTTTCTCCTAATGTAAGTGTGGTTTTGTAGCTGGTGTATGATGTTGTATGGTTGTCTTTTGAAAGTCAAATGATGGCTTTTGAGTCTCTCTCTCAGAACTAACTTTGGCAATTGCTACCATTCCCCAGTACGTTATGTAATGTCGTCTGTGATATTGTCATTGTTGTGGTTTGCAAGGTTGTGTATGGTGATATCTGTATGCAGGTATTGGGGTCAGGATACAGTGTGTATGATATTGCCTCTACTGTGCAGGCGTTGTAGAGGTTCCACCCTGTGTATTGTCATGTGCAATACATTAGTCCTCCTTTTGTAACCATGTGCTCATTAATATGCATGTGTCATAACTCATCATTGTATGGTTACGTACAACACCCATGTCACGTTAGCCACCTATGATAATGTGGACCATCACAGACTAATGACACATAGACCCTCAATCAGACTGGGATGTATTTGTTCACAGCGGATGCGATTTGGTGATGGTTTGGTGGGGTTGCTGACAGGGAACATGTTTATGGGCTTGACTGTGTGGAATTCAGTATATGTTATTTTTTGAACCTCCCTGGGAAATAGCACTATGTGTTCACCCAAAACAAACAGATATAATAGGTGTATCCTTAATACACCTCTGGGACACCTTGTATATGGGTGACCTTACGCATTTGATGAGATCGCTGCATATGCTATTTGCCCCTTACCTGGGAAGCCAGATTGTGGGTAATGTTGGCTTTGTGTGGTACCATCACTGAGGAAGGTTACATTGACTTATATATGGTCTTTGTTTTGGGTGACTATGGTTAATTTGTCATACTGTTGTTTACAAGACATGTGAGTGTCTGCAAAGAGGCATACTGGTGTCAGGCCAATGTCTGCATCTCGTAATTAACTGATGACCTGCTGCAACGTACACACCATTGCTCCTAGGTCTGCATCTGTGTGTCTCACCTGACCGTAGGCTGTTGTGATTTTACAACATGCTAACCTCATTTACTATAGGCCAAACATTTCTTCCACACATGTCCCATATAAATGACCCATACATGTAACACTGTGTACAGTAACGTAGCAACATCCAGCACACAAACAACAACTACAGATTAGTGCTGCTTGTGTTGTGGTTGTGACAGTCATTTTTTACCCACCGTCAGCATCGCGATGTGTTGATGCACCATAGGCCCTCATCTCTGCCCTCATCATCTCTGGGACAGATGTAGCTGTGTCTACGGACACGCTGGGTTGTTGCGTCTGCTCGATTGCTGCAGCCCCCAGTGGTGATATGGTGTGGATGGGTTGATCCAGGGACTCCGCACCTGCACTTATGCTGCCCCCTGAGACTGCAGGTTCTGCCTCGAACAGACTCATTGGGATTGGGATTGGGATGTCCACCTGCTCCTCCTCCTCCAATACATCCTCCCCCTCCTGCTCCTCCACCTCCTCCTCCTCAGCCACCATTTCACTGTAGTCACCTGTATTGTGAACAATCAGAGAGAGAACAGCTATGTTTAAGCAAAACACATATGTACATGTGTGCTACAGACACCACAGACATGATGTGTTGGGTTGGCGCAATTGTGCTGCATACAGTACCCAATACACCATCCCATACGCGTGTTTCCACACCATGTAGTTGTTCCTGCGGCACATGTGTATGCTTTGGCTTAGCAATGATTGCATGTTTGCCATGTTTCTGGTCATGTTTCCATTCCACATGTTTCACCATCCCCTCCATTTCGGCATCTATGCCAGATATGCAGACACATGCCTGTGGATGCCCACACCCTCACATCTGATTTTGCCATACACTGTATGTCTGCCTTGGATAGTGCATATGGCACATATGTGTTCAGACATGTTATGTGCTCATTGCTACATGTGATTGACAGGGACCCATTGTGCAGCGGACGACAGGTGGCTTGCTCCTATGCCCCACTGAGATGCACATGTTGCACTGTGTTGATACAATGACACACAAACATGACATGATCAATGGCCCCCACACTCATACAGGGGATGGCAATCACAGGTGCGGTGTTGGTGTGGTCACCGGTGTGTGTGGGTTTCATAGTTACAGATGTGTAGGGGATGGTTTGTGAAACAAAGTGTTTATGTTGACCAGGGACCTGTCAAACAAACAGGTTGGAGAAGGCTTTTTCACATACATGTGCCACCAGGATAGCAAAATGAGGTTGGATTTGTCACACATCTGTAAGTGTCTGTGCAGATGACAGATCTCTGAGGAATGCTAATAGTTCACCTGAACCTGTAGGTGACACTTAGTGTACATACCTGCTCGAGGATGTGCCGTATCTAGGGCCTCAGGAAGTCCACGCAGGTACATGTGTCCCAAACGTGTTGCCAGCTCTTGTTCAAGGGGCGACAATGTTGGTATAAAGGGGCCCCCCCCACCTGTGCCCATAGCATGCTGTCTCTCTGCAAGCATGTGCTGACGTACCCCTCGTTTGATATCAGAGTACCTTTTTTTTAGACCTTCCACATCACGTGGGGGACACCCTGCCTCAGACAGTGCCTCGCGTACATCCTCCCACACTGGCCATCCTGGTGGCCACTGGTGTGCGGCTGCTCAAACGCCCAAATAAGACATCATAGTTTTCTATCACATGTGACAGTAAAATATGGTTCTCCCTGTCACTGAACCTTACAGCTCTCTTCCTCTGTGTAACAGCCACAGGTATCCTTTTCCTTTTGGCCGTTTGCCTGTACTCTACCTGCTGTGGCCCAACAGATGGTCCTGGCTGTTCCTGGCTAGGCTGTGAGGTGTGTGCCCTGGGTGTCTCACCAACAACTTGCTGCCCCACATCCTCCACCCCCTCACCCTGATCCTCTCTGGCGCTGTCCCTCTCCATCTCCCTCTTCAGCACAGGATCCTCGCAAATAAAACAACGCACCTGAACAGAACAGAACACAGACGGAAACAGAGGGGACAAGGGCAGTACAATACAGCACAGAGTCCAGAACACAATAGCACAGGTAACCTTAAAGGCCAAAAGGAAATATTACAACACCCAACAGTAATGGTAACAATTATTCTCTCTGTCTTGTGTGGCCTACTCCTATGGCAAACCGTCCCCTTCTAATTCGCTGTACCTCTCTATCTCCCTCCTTTGCCTGAGGCACGTTCAGCACAGCTTCTTGCCCTATTAGTCCCTGTGACTGTCTATCTGAACCCTCCCTGTGCAGCACTGCCAACACAGGCTCTCTAGCTCTCTCTGTAACTCTCTGTCTGTTTGTTGAACTCCTCTAACAACCCTCAACGTGTGCCACGTGCACAGCCTTATTTATAGGGTTTTTCCACGCTTTTCTCTTTGCACATGCGCAATTGTGCAGGTATGGTGCTCGTACGCCGTCCTCGTGCACGCTTACGCATGGGCGCCGTCCTCGTGCACGCTTACGCGGACATACGCACATGCGCCCTGCGACACCTATTGACGTGTGACGCATGGGCGTCTGTGTGCGTTTTACGCATGCATGTGGCGATGCGCATGTGCGTGACACCACGCACAGGCAGACACCCATGCGTAGGTTGGCGCATGTGCGCCACGCAAGAGAGACGTATGCGAGCATATGCACATGCGCGTTAGACGGTAGGGCAAAAACACCAACCCTATAAATGACCGTGCCATGCCTCTCCACGTTGTGGGTTGTAGGCGAGGAAGAGTAGGAGTGTGTTTTGAGACAGAAAGGAGGTGAATCCAAACAGGTGTATTTGTCAATTCTGTTCTTGTTGTTTGTAGTAGTTATTGTATTTTCCTGTCTGTGTATAGTGTTGTGTGCTTTTTGGTTTGTAGACTGCTTAGTTTGATTTGTCTGTGTGTCTGAGTGTGTTTGTGTAGTTGGGCGGGAGGAGTTAATGGCACATATCTTTCTTCAGTCATGTGTCCTGTGTAGTGGGCAGATGCTGCGGTTGCCGGACAGGGGAGATGGTGTCCATGGAGCTGTGGCACAGGGCATGGGTGTAGTCCCGCAGCAACTCAGTCCTGCAGCTGTGGGGGCTGTCCAAGCTGGTGCTGTTCGTGCACGGCGCAGACGGCGTGCCGAGGTGCAGGCTCGGCAGGAACGCCTCTACAGGCCCAGGGCCCAGCTCCAGGACATGCGAGAGGACCAGGTCATCTCCCTTTACCGACTGAGCACAAGGGCTATTAGGGAGCTGTATGAGGATCTCAAACCTGACCTCCAGCCCCTGACAGATCGGTCCCATGCCATACCAGGTTTAGTCAAGCTCCTTGCTGCTTTACATTTCTTTGCCTCTGGCTGTTTCCAGTCATCTGTGGCCGCAGTAGGTGGTATGAGCCGCCCCACCTTCTCACGCTGTCTCCACCAGGTACTGCGTGCCATGGTCAGCCGGGTGGGGAATTACATAGCCATGCCCCACACTAGGCAACAATGGAGGACCCTGAACCAGGCCTTTGAGGCATTAGCCGGGATACCACACGTGATGGGAGCTATTGATTGCACACATGTTGCCCTGGTCCCGCCTAGAGACAGGGAGGTAGCGTTCCGCAACCGCAAACACTACCATTCCCTGAATGTTCAGGTTGTATGTGATGCAAATCTGCATATTCTGAATGTGGTCCCTAGGTTTCCAGGGTCCACCCATGACTCCTATATCCTGCATCACTCGGCAGTATTCACACAATTTGAGGATCACCGTTACGGGGACTGTGTATTGCTTGGTGAGTATGTCAGGATCACCTATCGGTTTATGACTTTCTACATGTGTGTATTTGTAGTACCATATGATGCAACATGTTTATATCAGAACATGCAGCTAATATTTGAGATATGTTATATAGAGGACTGCTGTACGTTTCAACTATTACAGCCGTCTCTAGGTCCATGTACACTACAAACATGAACCATTGAACATGATCATCCTAATAGTATATGATCATAACATGCACATGGTGTACATGTGAAGACACCCCTGTGCTTATGGCCCTGGTGTTGCTGATTTCCCCAAAATGTGTTTTGGAGGCACCAGCAGACATGTCTTGGGGGGGTGGTGGTGGCCCCTCACATACACCTGTGATACTGTTTAATAGTTGCCTCCTAATTGTATGCCATTTAACATTGCTGTTGTTGATAATCCATACAAGTAACCCGTGTCATGTGTGTCTTAGTGTAACCCACACACTCTGTAATGCAGTTGTCACCCTGCAAGCCAAGGATAACATGAGGGGGTGTAGAGCAATATCTTATGGGTGATTTTTAAATGTTCTACAGGCACAACATGTGTGCATATCTCTGTCCACACTTCTTGGCTATGTCACAGCTGGGTGGAAACACAACATAGGTGTTAACGTACCTTTGTGCACTGTAGATGCGCACAAGTTAGTATCATCTTGTCTGGACATCCTCATATATGTTAACATTATTGATTTGTGACGGCTAAAGCAAGGGCAATACGTGGGTGCATACAAACAGGTTACACAACCAGCTACACAGGAGGCTACTTTGCGTATGTATATGTTTTTGGCCCTCACTCATGAGGGGTACAGTATGCATGTTTGACATCCACAACTTCCTAACAATTTAGACAAAATGGTTAGACAGCAAAGGATGGCTATTACAGTGCTTTGCCACCAACACTGCATGTGGAAATGTACTGACACATATGGATATTTGTACCCTACACAACATGATGTGTATAGGTGATATTGCGTACATTGTGCCATAGCTCCCTGGCATACATGTTGGGGGGTGGGGGTGTCGGTCACGTAGATGTCAACATGTTTTACAAGGGTTACAGTTCAGACATACACTTGGATTATGTGATTTGTGGATTGCTGTTGGAGTCTCACAGTGGCGGTGAGGCCGATCTGGACAGTAACTGCATGACAATATGCATGTTACACACACCCACACACACCCACACACACACACAATCTGTGAAGGGATAGATGGACATGTTGTTTTATTTGTGATGGGTGTACGTGCTCGAGAGGCCATGTGCTCATTTTAAGTCATTTTCTGTCACCTTTTGGTTTTTCCTTTCCAAATATACTAGTTGTGGTGTTGTATCGTTCAGTCAGAATGTGTTGTGCATTGTTTTGTCACGTGTATTCAGGTGGAAGTAATGTTTGAAATGAGCTCCTGCATTCACATGCAACATTTCTTTCTGCAGGTGATGCAGGATATGGGTGTCGCCCCTGGCTGCTGACTCCTGTGCGTCAGCCACGGACACGTGCAGAGCGGAGGTACAATGAGGCCCATGCCTCCAGTCGCTCAGTCATTGAGCGCACCTTTGGCGTGTTAAAGAGCCGCTTCAGGTGTCTGGATAGGACAGGTGGGGCCTTACAATATAAAGCACACACTGTTGCCGAGATAATCATAGCCTGTTGCATCCTGCACAACATTGCTCTCAGGCACGATATCCCTGCAGAGATTAATGAGGATCTGGAGGAGGATCCAATGTGCCCCCCTGAGCGTGCCAGTGCTGACACACGGGAGGGCACAGCAGTCAGGAGGAGGGTGATTGCAGACATCTTCTCATGTACGTATTGGTTATCTTCCCACAATAATGTTTTCTACTATGTGCGTAATGGTTAGTGAGTTTGATGTTTTTCTAAAGCTAGAATGTTGATGTCACACTCCATGTGCATTAGAATCTCAATGCCAACATCACATGTAGGCATGAGTGTGACACAATGAATGTGGGCAGGGCTCAGCAGCATTTGTTGGCAGCTGATGTGTGTGGTTGTTGTTCTTTTTTTGGGAAAGTTTAACAGTCACATTCCCATCTAGTGTCTGCTTCTGGGAGATGCAGCTGTTGTGCACATGCAGGTTTTTGGTAAGATGCTATGGTATGAGCACAGTATCTGCCATATGGTGTGCTTTACACGTTGTGGGTTTGTCTGTGTTTGTGAACATTTGTCCTTTGGGGAGTGTAAATATAACAACAAATAGTGTGGGTTTGGTGGTTGTTCAGCTCCTCTGACATGCCTATGTTTGTGTTCTCCTCATGTGTGTGGCACAAAGTCATACATAGCAGAGTACACATGCTTAGTGCAACTATGTCTGGATGGTAATAACTATGTCTGCGGACTGTAAATGTAAACCCTACAGTGTGTACACATGTACTGGTAAACAAGTAGACATGACCTGGATCTGTTTAGGGATGATGACCTGCCATTGCCCATCACGGGGGTGGGTTTGGAAAATGTTTCCATTGAAGAGTATACCGTCACTGCAGTGATGCATGTCTACACACATGGTGAGATGACACAGGCCAAAACAGCAAGGAGTGGGTAGTGGTAGCCAATCTGGGCCATATATGTGGGAGTGGCTTGTGTTATTACAGGTTTTTAATTGCGTACAGAAAATACCTTGCTGATGCTATCACAGCATCTGACATCATGCATGTGCTACAGGCTGTGTATGTGTGTAGGTCAGGGGAAAAGAGTCTATATGAGTAGATACATTGCAAACACGAGCAAGTGTCGGTTATGATGGCATAAAACCAAGAGCTAGGGGACAGGTATTTCTCTGGCCTACACATCTGGGATATGCATGCTTTGACATTGTCATTGACACACAGTGGGATGGCATACAGCCATCATGGTTTACTGACAGACAGACGTGTGTGTGTGTTGTTGCCTACATGATGGCAATTTGGCAAACTATTTGGGCATGTCATCTGAACATAGGTGTCATTATTACTGCATGTATGAGATGTACGCAGCAGGATATGTATTTGAGCAGTGGATACAGGAGGTCCACCTGCATATTTCCTATGTGTTGTAGCAATTGTCAGTGGGTTAACATACACAATCTGGTCACCATAAAACAGGGACAGGGGTCAATGTTGGCAATATGGTGAGTCACTGGTATTATTACGAGCTTGGCATGAGGTCGACCCATGCTGGTAGCACACACATCTATTTCTGTGTGTGTAAACGGACAGAGAGTTAACACACGAAAGTGAGTGAGATTACGGACAACATAGAGATAGCCTACAACACCTCCATGATGCCTATTACATGTGAGACATCTGTACATTGTGATAGACAGCAGTCACTCAGTGTGTGATGTTGTGGGGTCTGACAGCTGGGGCATGAAGGTGCAGTGTCTGATACACAGCTTGACCATGACATATGTTGGCTTCTCTTGTGTCTCCAAATGCACAGGACATACTTTGTACGGATACTGATTTTGAGATGCATTGCCATGTGACTCTACCTCCTGGAAGATGCAGTGATTTTGGGTAGGTCAATCTACATAGACATTGTGTGTGGCTGTGGTCATGTGAATAATATGTCTTCTGAGATTTCTCATATTGGGCAGATGCTTGTATTTCATATTTTCAAACCTGTGCCTCACTAACCCATCTCTCTCTGTGTTCAATCATATCCCCATGTGCTTGTGTTCAGCATGTCCTCTGGCACTGTCTCCATGCGACATGTACAACATACATGCATGTGTGTGTAGGTTGTGGTTTGGTGTAGTTTACCGCCACTTTCAACGTCCCCAAAAATGTACTATCAGACAACAAAACGCTCTCATAACATGTTTCCTGTGTATTTATATCTACAGACATCCACATGTGCACATACAGGCCATGTGTTAGAGATGGGACGCTGAACTTTACATACTGTGTGTGTGGCTGGTTTTATAGGTTGCATGTGTGATGATGGATTGATCAGACATAGTACATTTTCTTCTGCTGTGAGGGGTCTGTTCACCTTCACATAATTGCCAGCAGTCATAACTCATACATAGGGGGGTTTGCCCTGTGACCATTATCTGCATGTGTTGTGTGCTGTGCATAGACATGTGTCTGTTGTTTACAGTAAGCACTGGTGTGCAACTTTGGTGCCTTTCAGATATGAACATGATGGTGACATGTATCAACAGTGGTTTGACCTTGTGATTCTACTCCTTTTGATGACATTGTCCCCTTTCATTGTGATGTAAGCTGGCTGTTTCGGGGCTCAAGGGCTTGATGACATACACCTGTTGCAAACACACGGTGGGTTTCACCTTTGTGATTTTGATTTGTGCAGTTGTATCTAACTGGTGATGATCTCATGTGTGCCTCCTGTGTATGTTAGATTTCCTTTATGCTCACATTAACAGATGCATATTGTGTGTAGCTATGAGACACTTGTGTGACATGAGCATGGACATGACCATATCCATGTGCCACCCGTGTCTATGGTTACCATTACTTATGTTGGCCACAACGTTTGTTTTAGTATTGATATCAGGTCATGTTTGCCTATGTATCCCTTTATTAAGAATTTAGTATGGTGTGACAGTCTGACATTTGTGTTGATTTTGAAATGTGTCAAACAATAACATACTTATCCTCTCCTGACACAGCACAGAGGACATACCAGACACATCTCTTACAGAGCATCTGTTGTCACCAACAACCACCTGATGGATGACAGAGCACCATGCAACTCTTTACCACAACATTTCCCCAGTGGATGTTTGAGCTATGAGAGTGGATCACATGACTGCGAAGGACAGTATTACTCTTTAACTGCTGATTTCCCCATGACAGAGGTGTCGAACGCAATGTTGATGCTATGGCTGGGTAGTGAGTGATGCTCAATGTAGTGGACACACATATACTTTGAAGGAATGTGCCATATTGCACACTGACACGTGACTATGCATGGCCAGAGTTGATATTACACTGTTAACGTAACCTGATGAATTGCAGATACTATATTGACTTTGGACACTGATCCGCCCTTGTGCAGCAGCAACTGACATGGACAGTGTAGGTGCTACATTCAGACACAGTTGAGCTTTACAGGACTTTGTCCCAAGGGTGTGTCATAGCACCCACGATATGATGCTGGTTTCCTTACAACACCCATGTTTTTGGCATGTGACTGATGATGGGCCACTCCTCTTGTCAACATCTACCTGCTTTCCACCTGCACATGATACCGCCTTTACCTCCACAATGCTTTCCGAGCACACCGACATCTTGGACTGATGTTGTCATTGACCTAATGGTTTTGAAGGGCATGTGTGTCATCACTGTATCATGTTCCAATGTGACTGTTGCTTGTGCATATGACTGACTGTTTGTGAGACACAGCATGTGGGGCTATGACTTATGTGTGGTTCACTGTAATATGTTTTTACAAAATGTCCTTCTTCACATGCTACATCTTGTGTTTGTTTACCGTGCATACATGACAGTGTGCATATATGTACAGACCTTCCATTTGCCATTTACACGGGCCAGATTATGCCATGTGTTAGGGACACTCACATTGCCACATTATGTTTGTAGTGTGGCAGTGTGTGTGGCCATTCAACTTCTTCACTTGTGCATTCCATGTATCATGCTATATGTGACAACACAGTGTCTAACCAAAATGAAAGGGCAGGGTGACCTCCTTGATGGTGTTCTATGTGCATTGTTCTGCAGGATGTTTATTTCGGATTATTTCTGTGTTCATGTGGCTGTGCTACCTGTTACCATATGCTAATTGTGATGTTTATGATTGGTTTTGGCCACATTCTGACTGGTTTTTTTCGTAGATCAGCCATTATGATGAGAGCTTACTCATTACTTGTATTGCATGTTTAGTGACATGTAAAACATTTGCCAATATAGGTTTGGATGAGTGTCTGACTCCTGTGTGGTCAGATGTGTATGGTTTGAGGGACAGATGAGGTGTGTTGGGTCCGCAGCATGCAGTGTCTACTCTGTACCTGCACTCATATCTTGTTAACACATTTGCGACAAACAACAACAGGTGTGGGCAGGGGGGCTGCTGCCGGGTGCTCAGCATGCACCTGATGCACATTATATCTTGAGCCTTTAATGTGTGGTCAACAAAGTAACCTTACTGTAGGAGGTGGATTTGTGAGCTGCTAAGGGTGTTTCCCACTTTCACAGGGGATACGGTCAGCCTTCATATTATGATGCCACTGTCTACACTGTTTGTGATGTGTTACGAAAATAAATAAATGTATTTGACAGACATTTTCTCCGTCTGATGATTGATCATGGTGACAGACCTGGACTGCAATGTGTGCCTTTGTATCAGTCCTGACTCCTTGTGACCCACAGAGTACATTGTTCTCTTGTCAATGTCACTGTATGTAGATGATGTGGTATATTTTGTCCACACCTCCTCCGCCCCAGCCTTGACTGCTGGTATGGTTGGGCTTTTTATGAGGGTGGTAGTTGTGCCTTGCTTCTGTATATAAACCACGCAGATGCACTTTCTTTCTTTTAGGGTTTTATTCCCCGTCCCTTGAGGTTTCTTCTTATAACAACAGAACTTAACAGCATAATTTGGCTTATAACATAAAGTAACTGGATAACACAAATAGCTTCCTTCAGCATATAACATCAAACAAAAGTAAATAACAAACAGCCTACGTTGTCTGTTTGGCTGGAGAGAGAGAGAGAGAGATGTAGCGTTTGCCACTTGATTATGGGAATTAAGGTTACACAAACCTTTACCTTAATGAGTATTCAGGTTCTTTTGTAGTAAGGGAACATTCCATCAATTCTGTATCTGCTAATGCTCCTGATTCTTCATATTCCATCAATTCCTGTCCGTTGGAATCTGCATTACCCCCTTCTAATGTGGAATAAAAGTATGGCAGATTTGCCCCGTCAGTTAGGACGTTCCTCTTCCTCTGTGTAGCACTGCCTCTCTGGGGAATGTCACAAAACTCTGTATGCTGTCTTCTAGAGCCCTGCCCCCGCTGGTATCTCAGTGGATAGCTCAGGTCTCTGTATGGCTTGCTAGCTGAGTAATTGTGATACACTCCCTGCCGGGTCTGCCTCAGCTCTCCAGGCTCAGCTGTGCCCGATTGCAAACTGTGTAACGGTGATTCCCTTGGAGCTAGGCGTTCACCGTAATAAGGGATTTCTTCTGCTTCTCTGGGTAGGTGAAACTCCCTTCTTTTAAGACTTTTATAAACAGGAGAAAAGTTACTATCAGCCTCTGAATATCCAGGCTTTTTAAGGGTATATTTATGCCTCCAAGACTCTTCCCTTTTAGATGGCAAATAGCCCTTGTATCCCTTCTTTTCCCCAGTACCTGCTGTTGCAGCCTTCTTATATTTCACTTGCCTTTTCTCAGAACCACACAGGTCTCTGGACTCTTTCCACAATTCCTCTCTCCAGGATTGCCTACTCGGCTCCTCTCTCCAAAATTGCTTCCTTCTCAAAGGTTCCCCCTCTCTGAATGTTTGGTAGTCCGTTTTATCTATGTGTTTTCTGACTCCACCTTTCCTCAGCTGCGCTCCATTAGGTGCAGCAGAGTCCCGTGCTTTACTCCCTGGGTGTGTCTCTCTGGGCTCTGGGCACGTGTGCTTTTGTTGTCCCTGGCAACCATCAAGCATTCTTCCATTCATCCTGTCACTTTTTCCTTGATCATTCACACTGCCGTGCATTTTCTCATGCTGCCCTAGGTCCACCCTGTGACAATTTTCAACGTAAATGGGGGGTTCCCAGACTTGCCCTATGACACAGGGAGTGCTAATGTGACTTTATCACTGGTTGTTTGGGGGCAAAGCCACTTTTCTATTCCCCATGTTACTTCTAGACTATTTGATCATACTGTCCCTTTTTGGGGTCCTTTACTGGTCATGTACATGGTGCACATGTGCTCACATCCTTGCACAGTGCCAGCTGTGTATGTGGCAGCCATATGGCACATCACTGTGAATGAATGGTTGACATACACACACACCCTTTGGGGTATTTGTGTTACAGTGTGCTCATTTTGCAGTTTGTGGGATTGTGTACAGTAATGTGTTTGAACTCTGTAGTTTGGGGTTTATCTTCCGCTTGTTTTGGTTCTTTGGCACACTGGCTTAAATGCACCATTAGGTACCAACAGGTTCCTCACCTCTACACACACCCTTCCCTCTTTGCACTGTACAACAGGGTGCATCCTGTGTGCTTCATCCCCTTAACATATTCGTTGTTACATAGGTCTCTTACTTTATGGTTTAAACATGCCACTGCACGTAGTGATTTTGTTTGGCTGTGATTATGGTGGTGTGTGTGGTGCACCTTATTGCATGTTGATCTTTATCACGCCACAATCATCATTAGTCACCTGATCCACAGAGCGTCATGGGATGCCATGGTTTTCCTTTGTTATGGATTTTACATGCTGTATTCACTACAAAACATTCCCTTGTGTTGGTGCAGTTGTCCCCGATGCCACATACGGAGTGGACATAAATATGTACATGGCAGATGTGCATGTGCATTTGCTCATTATGTATTTTGGTGGTTTGCTTGTTCTGACACCCAGCAGGCGTTTGGGGTACTGATATGCAGTGTTTTTGTATGCAGCTTTTGCTAATGTGCTCAAATTGGCGGTTTGGCCTACCGTTTTAGGCATGGCCATTTGTGGTGGGGGTAATCGGTGTGCTCCCTGTCTGCTGTCTTGGATTTGTATGCTTGTCCTGCATTGGTGCGTTTCATTTGTCTGTGTGTCATATCTGTGGTGATATGTGGTATGACCACATAGTACCCTCATCTGAGTTGTGATACATCCTTGTGTCCATCCTCTGTCTGCCAGCTGTGCGCCATCTTACCCAGATGTGCATGCTGCTTCCCCACATCGTGAACTCCATCATATTCATGCATTGCAGCTCACCCTGCTTGCCTCCCCTGTGTGTGCTCAGCCTAGCACCTGTACTCCACAGTCATCCTGATATTTCAGTTATCCTGCCATTGCAGCCACCTCTGCTGGCCACATCTTCCCATCCTCTGTCACACACAGTCATTACAGCATGGCACATTTCCATCACTCTGTGCATGGATCTCGTTGGCCACAACATGTTTGTCCATTTTTATGGCTGTCACATGGACTGAAGCTGATATCTGCATTCCATCAACTTATCTACGTCGTTCTTTTAGTTTAATATTGTCTATGTTCCCTGCTCTGTGCAGTGTTCATGTTACATGTGTGTTTGGCACATACGTCTTTTAACATTCAAATTGTGCAATGTTGCTGTTGTTGCCTAACATTGCTGATTTCACCTATACATCCTTAGGGCATCTTCTGCCACACCTTGGATTCACACAGCTTATGGGGTGCCTACGATAGTGCCTTGGGAGTTGGCAGACTTTAAACATGGCCTCAGGTAGATATTAATGGTTTGCTTTGCTAACGGGATATGTAGAGGATGTTCCATCTGATGCACCGTAATCTGGCCAATAATATATGGCACAAGGGTGTAGTTCTCTTTAGATGGACGCACGGATTTCTGTACACTTTCACACAGACATGGAACATAACTCAGCTAACCTGCTGTCCAGAAAATAGTATACCATGACCCCTGCAACATCATTGACTGTCTTCAACAGTTGTGAGCATACATTACATAGGGGTATGTTGTTTTTCACCATACCTTGTATGTAATGGGCCTATGCTAGTTTTGGGATTTCAATATGCAAAGGGAATAGGGCATTTTCCACGATAATAGTGACTCTGATCCCCTGTTCATATCTGTCCCCGGGGCCTGTTTGCAGCACCTCCTAGCTAAATCAGTAATGGCAGATGCAGGTCTGCCATTGATGATTTAGCAAGGAGGGGGGGAGGGGCTGCAGACAGACCCAGGCGACTGCTTACAATGACATTCACTCGGCACCCCTGTTAATATCAGTCACCAGGGGCTGGCTACAGCCCCTCACTACTAAAACAAGGAAGTCAGACCAGGGTCAGCACACCTACTTACCATTTCCATACATCACAATGCACAGTGCTGCCATCAGAAACAGTGCTGTGACCTTTACCTGCCTCATAGGGCACCCTACATGGCGCCCCATCGGCCACGCTTTCAACAACATTGTACAGTGCCATGGCGGACAATCCATTTACAAATGTGTCATTTGAGGTAACCTCAGGGGCATGTTATGTTACAGTGCTGTGACAGTACATGTGCTTGAATAAGCTATTGCACAGATATACGAGATGTGCCTCCTAATGCAATATTAACCCTACCAGGTACGCACTCAGCAAGCCATGTTCATTTGCCATTGTTGGGGATTGCACCCCTAACCATTGCGATGTGATTCTGTTTCTGGGCTTGCACATCAGCGCACCACCATATGGCTTACCAACATTATTATGCTTCCAAACTATTAGCACACACCCTTATGCCCAGCAGCACAACGCCTTATGCCACACATACTTTGTAAAAGAACACCACAGCCAGTTTCCTTCAGTGTGCACTGTGGGGTATCGAACCCATGCTCCCTGCACCTTTGGGCAGTGTTCTAACCATTGTGCTGTGGCTCATCTCTTCTGCTTTCATATCACTGTGCCACTTATACCTCCCGGGATTCACAGGCCTCCAAACACATTCGCGCGCCGCTTTAGGCCCAGCAGCGCAACGCCTTAGGCCGCCCATACTTGGTGTACCTTCTAAAATAACGCCACAGCCAGCTTCCTTCGGTGAGCACTGTGGGGGATCGAACCCATGCTCCCTGCACCTTTGGGCAGTGTTCTAACCATTGTGCTGTGGCTCATCTCTTCTGCTTTCATATCACTGTGCCACTTATACCTCCCGGGATTCACAGGCCTCCAAACACATTCGCGCGCCGCTTTAGGCCCAGCAGCGCAACGCCTTAGGCCGCCCATACTTGGTGTACCTTCTAAAATAACGCCACAGCCAGCTTCCTTCGGTGAGCACTGTGGGGGATCGAACCCATGCTCCCTGCACCTTTGGGCAGTGTTTTTACCATTGTGCTGTGGCTCATTTCTTCTGCTTTCATATCAGTGTGCCACTTATACCTTCCGGGATTCACAGGCCTCCAAAAACAATCGCGCGCCGCTTTAGGCCCAGCAGCGCTCCGCCTTCCGCCACCCATTATTTATCTGCCTCCAAAACTTACGCCTCAGACAGCTATCTTCATTGTGCACTGTGGGGGATTGAAACACTGAACCCTACACCAGTGGTTAGTGGGCTAAACATTGTGCTGTAGCTTTGCTCTCATGATTGCACATCAGCATGCCACTTATTCCTCCCGTGCAGCCACTTCATGTGCTAATGTGCAGGGCGCATATGGGCGGCCCGCACCTTACCGCATATGCAAATCACGCATTTCCTTCTTCAGCGCGAAACGCCCACTCCTTATATGGCACCCGCACTCTACCGCGGCCCGCACTTTACCGGGATCTTAGTAAACATGCCCCTTATAGTCTAACAATCCAACGCTGCCTAACCAGTTTCCGACGAAAACTCTTCACCTCTTCCATCTATCCCCCTTAGGGCCTGTATCATAGACTTAGATGTGATGCAATCCCTTTGTATATAATGTATAAAGTTCACCTGTTACCCTTGTTTAAATCTCCCTTTGTATACTATGTATAAAGTTCACCTGTTATCCATGTTTAAATTCCCTGTTCTATGTAAGTTCAATGTTTGGCTGTTCCTCATTGTACAAACTTGTTCATTGTAAACCGTGCTGATACCGAATAGTGCGGTATAGAAAAACCTTAAATAAATAAATACAAATAAATAAAATAAATAAAAATGGTGGATGCATGGAACACCTCACTCGTTATTCCCATTTCCAGGTCATTTATGAATATATTAAAAATCAGCGTAGCCAGCACAGATCCCTGGGGTACTCCACTATTTACCTTTCTCCATTCAGAAAATTGTCCATTTAGCCCTATCCTCTGCTTTCTATCTTTTATTTATTTATTTTATTTATTAAAAAGGATTTATATTCCGCTTTATCCTGTAATCAAAGTGGTGTACACATCAACCAAATCAAGTTGCAATGTCAGTGGGAAGGGGCATGCAGTGGTTATATCATGAGTGAGTATGTGTGTAGGTAATGTATAAATGATTTCTTGGTGAGCTAGTTACAGAGTGAGCTATGTACAATGTACTACTGTATATACAAGGCGCAGGGTAGGGTAGGGGAAAGGGGGGGTGCAGAAGTGGGTCAGGAAGGTTAGGGAAGCAGACTGTGTGGCCGTTGGTCAGGTTACATGATGTCGCTATAGTGTTCTATGAAGAGCGTAGTTTTGAGCAGCTTCCTGAAGTCCTTGAGGTCCACAGTTGATCTTATGTCATCAGGGAGGGAGTTCCAGAGAGAGGGCGCAGCCAGGGATAGTGCTCTTCTTGAAGTATCTTGCCTTACTTTAGTGAATGCTCTGGGGGTATTGATGGTGTCTGAGGTGCCTCTCCTCCAGGGTCTTTTAATCAGTTTCTGATCCACAATAGTACACTGCCTCCTATCCCACAACTTTATAATTTTGCCAAGAGTCTCTTATGAGGGAGCTTATCAAAGGCTTTCTGAAAATCCAAATGCACTATATCAACCAACTCAACTTTGTCTACCTGTTTATTCACACCTTCAAAAAAACATAACAGATTAGTAAGACAAGACCTTCCTTGGCTAAAGCCATGTTAGCTGTCGCCCATTAAGCCATGACTATCTACATGTTCAGTAATTTTGTTCTTTATAATGGTTTCTACCATTTTTCCCGGTACTGACATCAAGCTCACTGGTCTGTAGTTATTTTGGATCACCCCTGAAACTCTTTTTAAAAATTGGCATTAGATTGGCCATACTCCAAATCTCCAGGTATTATGGATGATTTTAATGATAATTCACAGATTACTAATAGTAGGTCTGCAATCTCATATTTCAGTTCTTTCAACACCCTTGGATGCATGCCATCCGATCCAGGTGAATTGCTACTCTTCAGTTAATCAAATAGTTGTAATACATTTTCCCGGTGTATCGATATTTCTTTCAATTCTTCTGCGGCATCATCTTTAAATACCATTTCAGTCATGGATAACATCCCTACATCTTCCTCAGTAAAGACTGAAGCAAAGAATTCATTCAGTCTCTCCACTATGACCTTGTCCCCTCTTAGTGACCCTTTTACCCCTCTGTCTTCTAATGGCCAAACTGACTCTCTCACAGGTTTTTTGTATGAATGTACTTGAAAAAAAAATCATTACACATTTTTGCTTCCACAGCAAGCTTCTTCTCAAATTCTCTCTTTAGGGTATGTTTACAAAGCAGCAGAAGTGGCCTCCATGTGATATCACACAGAAACCACTACCTCTGCTTTGTAAAAATAACTCTTTGCCTAACTTATCAATGCCTTGCATCTAACTTTGCCAGTGCTTATGTTGTTTCCAGTTTTCGTCATTTGGCTCCTTTTCCATTTCCTGAAAGATGCTTTTTTGGCAACAACAGCCTTTCTGACCTCACCTTTAAACCATGCTGGCAGATTTTTGGACTTCCTTCCATTTTTCTTAAGGTGTGGAATACAGCTGGTCTGGGCTTCGAAGATAGTATTTAACAACACCCATTCTTGATATAAATCTTTAACCTTTGCAACTGCTTCTTTTAGTTTTTTCTTAACTATTTTCCTCATTTTATCATAGTCTCCCTTTTGAAAGTTAAAAGGTAGTACTGTGGATTTCCTTGCTGTTCTTCCTCCATTTATTAAATCATAAGAACATAAGATATGCCATACTGGGTCAGACCAAGGTCCATCAAGCCCAGTATCCTGTTTCCAACAGTGGCTAATCTACGTCATACGTACCTAGGAGTTTCCCCAAAAGACACAGGTTCCACAATGCCTGTACTGGGTCAAGCATTGATATCCTGGGTCCCTTCTTGGTTTATGGACCTTTCCTCCAGGAACTTGTCCAAACCTTTTTTAAACCCAGCTACACTAACAGCCTTTACTACATCCTCCGGTAACAAATTCCAGAGTTTGATAACACGTTGAGTGAAAAAATATTTTCTTTTATTAGTCTTAAATAGTTTACCCTGTAGCTTCATTGCATGTACCCTAGTCTTTCTATATTCTGATAGCGTAAACAATCGATGTACGTTTACCCGTTCCACTCCGTTCATTAATTTATAGACTTCTATCATATCTCCCCTCAGCCGCCTCTTTTCCATGTTAAAGAGCCCTAACCTTTTTAGCCTTTCTTCATAGGAGTATCCCTCCATCCCCTTTACCATTTTGGTGGCTCTTCTCTGAACCTTTTCTAATAACGCTATATCCTTTTTAAGATACGGCGACCAGAATTGCACACAATATTCAAGATGCGGTCTCAACATGGAACGATATAGAGGCATTATAATATCTTTTGTTTTATTTTCCATTTCTTTCCTTATGATACCTAGCATTCTATTTGCTCTCTTGGCCGCCGCTGCACACTGGGCCGAGGGTTTTAACATGTTATCCACAATGACGCCTAAATCTTTTTCCTGGATGGTGGTTCCTAATGCGGAACCTTGCATCATGTAACCATAGTTTGGGTTGTTCTTCCCTAGGTGCAAAACTTTGCACTTGTCCACATTAAATTTCATCTGCCATTTTGATGCCCAGTCTTCCAATTTATCAAGATCCTCTTGCAATTTTTCACAATCCTCTTGGGTTTTAACAACTTTAAATAGTTTTGTGTCATCTGAAAATTTGATAACCTCACTCGTTATTCCACTTTCCAGGTCATTTATGAATATGTCAAAAAGCAGCTGACCCAGCACAGATCCCTGGGGTACACCACTATTCACTTTTCTCCATTGGGAAAATTGGCCATTTAGACCTACCCTCTGCTTTCTATCTTTTAACCAGTTCCTGATCCACAATAGCACACTGCCTCCTATCCCATGACTGTTTAGTTTTGCCAAAGGTCTCTGATGAGGGACCTTTGTGAAAGGCTTTCTGAAAGTCCAGATACACTATATCAACCGACTCACCTTTGTCCACCTGTTAATTCACATCTTCAAAAAAACATAACAGATTAGTAAGACAAGATCTTCCTTGTCTAAAGCCATGTTGGCTGTCTCCCATTAGGCCATGACTATCTACATGCTGAGTAATTTTATTCTTTATGATGGTTTCTACCACTTTTCCCGGCACTGACGTCAGGCTCACCGGTCTGTAGTTTCCCGGATCACCCCTGGAACCCTTTTTAAAAATTGGTGTTACATTGGCGATCCTCCAATCTTCAGGTATTAGAGATGATTTTATGATAGTTCACAGATTGCTAATAGCAGGTCTGCAATCTCATATTTCAATTCTTTCAACACCCTTGGATGTATACCATCCGGCCCAGTTGATTTGCTACTCTTCAGTTTATCTAATACTTGTAATAAATCTTCCCGATGTATCGCTATTTCCTTCAATTCTTCCGCACCTTTAAATACCACTTCAGTCATGGGTAACATCCCTACATCTTCCTCAGTAAAGACTGAAGCAAAGAATTCATTCAGTCTCTCCACTATCGCCTTGTCGCCTCTTAGTGCTCCTTTAACCCCTCTATCATCTAATGGACCAACTGACTCTCTCACAGGTTTTTTGCTATGAATGTACTTGAAAAAAATCTTTATTTCATGTTTTTGCTTCCACAGCAAGCTTCTTCTCAAATTCTCCCTTTGCCTGCTTTATCAATGCCTTGCATTTGACTTGCCAGTGCTTGTGTTGTTTCCAGGTTTCGTCGTTTGGCTCTTTTTTCCATTTCCTGAAAGATGCTTTTTTGGCAAGAACAGCCTTTCTGACCTCACCTTTAAACCATGCTGGCAGATTTTTGGACTTCCTTCCACTTTTCTTAAAACATGGAATACAGCTGATCTGGGCTTCCAAGAAAGTATTTTTCAACAACACCCAAGCTTGATGTAAGTCTTTAACCTTTGCAACTGCTCCTTTTAGTTTTTTCTTAACCATTTTCCTCATTTTATCATAGTCTCCCTTTCGAAAGTTAAAAGGTAGTACTGTGGATTTCCTTACTATCCATCCTCCACGAAATAAATCAAATGCGATCATGCTATGATCACTATTGCCAAGTGGCCCCAACACCCTTATCTCTTGCACTAGATCTGGTGTTCCACTAAGGACTAGGTCTAATATGGCTTCCCCTCTGGTCGGTTCATGAACCAGCTGCTCCAAGAAGCAGTCATTTCTTTCAGCTAGGAACTTTATCTCCCTAGCATGTCCTGCCATGGCACTGACCCAGTCGATACTGGGGTAATTGAAATCACCCATTATTATTACGGTGCTGTAACTTTTATTAGCTTCCCTGATTTCTTTGAGCATTTCATCATCCATTTATTAATTCTGACCAGGCGGTCAATAGTAAACCACCCACTGCCATCCCCTTCCCCTTCCCCTTTTTACATGGAATTTCAGTTCATAGAGAATCTGCAGTGAATTTTGTTTCCTGCAAATCTTTAATCCTTTGTGACTCAATGCCCTCTCTAACATAGAGTGCAACCCCTCCACCAATTTGATCTGCTCTATCATTATGATATAGTTTGTACCCAGGTATCACAGTGTCCCACTGGTTGTCCTCCTTCCACCATGTCTCTGAGAAACCAATCATATCTAACCTCTCATTTGGTGCTATATATTCTAACTCTCCCATCTTATTTTTTTTTACTTCTAGCATTTGCATACAAGCATTTTAGAGGCTGTATTTTATTCATATTCATCTGGTTAGGCAGGGGTAATTTGGAATCTGTAAGCTCTGTCTGCTCTATACACAAGGGCATTTGGGTTACTTTTGTCTTTATTGGAACCTCTCTGTTGATATGCCCTATCTTCAGTCTTTTGCTAGTATCCTTCAAGGATACATTGTTCCGAAACATGCACTCTTGGGCAACTCTCGGCTTTCCCCTAATATCTAGTTTAAAAACTGCTCTATCTCCTTTTTAAAGGATAATGTCAGCAGCTTGGTTCTATCCCGGTTCAGGTGGAGCCAATTCCTTCGAAAAAGCCCTCTTTTCCCAAGAATGTTCCCCATTTCCTAACAAATCGAAAACCCTCTTCCTTGCACCACTGTCTTATCCATGCATTGAGACTCAGGAGCTTTGCCTGCCTTTTGGTTCCTGCGTGTGGAATGGGAAGCATTTCAGAGCATGCTACCCTGGATGTTCTGGATTTCAACTTCCAGAATCTCCCTTCTACACTTTCCTATGTCATTGGTACTGACATGTACCAAGACAGCAGGCTGTTCCCAGCACTATCTAAGACCTTGTCTAGGTGGTGTGTGAGGTTTACTACCTTTGCACCAGGCAGGTGTGTTACCAGTCAATCCTCACATCCACAAGCCACCCAGCTATCTACATGCCTAATTATCGAATCACCAACTATAACTGCAGTCCTAACCCTTCCCTTGTTGGCACATGGCCCTGGAGAAACCTCAGTGCAAGAGGGTTTTACATCATCTGGAGGACAGTTCCTAGCTATAGGATCACTTCCTGCCACACCAGGGTGATGATCTTCTGTCATGTGACCTCTCTCCTCCATGGCAACAGGGATGCTGCCAGACTGGAGGTGGGACTTCAGTACTACATCCCTGTAGGTCTCATCAATGTACCTCTCTATCTTTCTTATGTCCTCAAAGTCTGCTACTCTAGCCTCCAGAGATCGGACTCTTTCCCTGAGAGCAAAGAGATCCTTGCACCTAGTGCACACATAAGACCCCTCACCACCTGGGAGAAAATCATACATGTGACACTCAATTCAAAAGACTGGAAAGCCCCCATCTCGCTGTCTGCATCTTAGTTTTAAGGTTGTGTTTAGGTATTTAAGTTGTTTACTTACTTAGGTTTGCTGTGGAAACCTATCAGGGGTCATTTTGAGGCATCCCCGCTATTTGGCCCTTCCCGACCCCATCTACCTTCCCTGCGCGTTGTACGGGGAAGGTAGATGGGGCAGGAAAGGGACGAATCTGGGACAATGTTAATGCAGGCAGTGGACAGTTGTCAGCCCCGGATGTACAGGGCTGATTCTAATGTTGGCCCTGTACGTCCAGGACCGGAGACTTGCACAGGGAACTTATTCTACCTCGGAGGTGGAATAAGTTCCCCAGTCAGCAGGGATCTGCAGGACTGGGGATGGGAGTTGGCAGGAGGGGGCAGAGGCCAGATCAGGGGTTGGGCTGCGGGGAACACACATTTGCAGCCCGCGGCCGGGGATAGCGGCTTTTCAATGGAGTCGCAGTGCCATGGTAACTGAGTTAGCCAGGGAAGGCCTGTACGTGCAGGCCAGATGGAATCGGGGTCCCAGTCTGCACATATAGGCTGGTTTGCAAGTCTGATCCTTCTGATCCTGCGGGGCTAGACTTGCCCCGCAGGATCAGAATCATGACTCCCTCTGTGCTTCCGGTTCCAACTGGGTGCACAGAGAGCGGGATGTGCAGATCAGATTCGGGCCCAATATGTTTAATGGACTTTGTTCACCTCAAGATTAATTAATTTAGATCATTAATGTATGCCTGATGAGGATAAAAGGCTGCAACTGAGAGTGAATATGGCACCTCCTTCCCTTTAAGAGGTTGAAGCACCTATAAAGCTATGATTATCCTAGGGGTGGGTGGAAGTTGGGGAGGGAAAGAAGACTTATTAAAAGCTGGCTGCTATACACTACCCTGTCCTGTGCTTCTATAATCTGTGACCAATTTCCTGGGTGTTTTACACAGCCCTTGCTTTGATAGAGGGAGTCTTTCAAAATGCCCCTTTGATCTGTCACTTGGCTTTAGCACCTATTTAAAACAATTTCACAGGTCTCTTGCCCCCTTTCTAGAAGGCCTCTTTGTAAAGGTCTCTAGAAATAATTTTTTGCTCAAAGAATACTGACTCTGTTTTTCCTTTTATACTAAGTTATACTCTGATTTGATTTCAATTAAAACTCTTTGCTGATAGTAGGCCCTGACTGAGTGTTAAATTAAACTAGCAGCTCTCTGCTGGGTTTTAAATTTAACGAAAGCTCTCTGCTGGATTATAAATTTAAACTGAAAGCTCTCTGCTGGGCTCTGATTTTAAACTGAAAGCCCTCTGCTGGGTTCTGAATTTAAACTGAAAGCTCTCTGCTGGGTTTTAAACTTAAACTGAAAGCTACCTGTTGAGTTTTTAATTTAACCAAAAGCTCATTGCTGATACTAGGCCCTGACTGATTTAACAAATACGCTGGATTCTAATTTATACAGATTAATCAGCTTTAATCTAAAGAATTCCTTTTCCCCAAGATTTAGAAAAATTCCCAGAAGTAAGTACTTACAATTGCAGATCTCTCTCCAGAAGTAGCAGTCCCTTTTTGTAGTCCTTCTGTTGTGGTTTTCTATGTTTCTACTGTATGTAGAATTGCACCTGGAAAGGTAACAGACAGATTAGACAAACCTGAAGGTCTTTGTGTCATTATATTTTGCATGTTCTATGTCCAGGGTATGCTATTGCTTTTACATTGTAGCAGGGAGAATTGCTATAAAACATATTACATCACATACCTCAAGTTATCACTACAATAACTGTTCAATGAATTCATTTCCCAAGTGTAAGCATTTGTATTATGTGACAGCTATATTTTTAAATAACAGCCTGGAGAGGCTGTTTACCTAAAAGTAATTTATGCTCTTCTGAAAATCAATATTACTTAACAGACTTGTGTAATTTCAAACCAGAGGCTGAATTCCTCAAGCTTCTTGGCAGTAATATAAAGGCATAAATAATTAGTGATATGAATAAATGTATTTAATTACAAATCACTGCCAGTACTGTACAGAAAAATTTAGAACATAATGCTTAGTCTTCCATTACTGAATGTGTACAGGTAAATAGAAACTTAAAGCCAAATTGAGTCTGGTGTATAACTTCTACAATTTTATTGAACAAATAACAAGAATTGAAAAGTATATAATTTAATAAATGCTGAAATGGAACTAAGAATGCCAGTTTTGGAGTCTTTAACTTGTCAGATGTTGCTGTGAAGCCTCTGAGAATATTTGCTGAATTAGTGGGTAAGAAGGAATATCTTCTGGAGGATCTGGAGAGGCCGGAAGGTAAGGCCGAGTGGTAGGACTTTAAGAGTCCTATCCCACAAAATGAAGAACCTACTTCACAAGAGAAAGTTTCATAATTCTATAGCGCATGCCTAAGATCCATCCACCAATCAGGAACCAGAATACAGGGAAAGAAAAAAATTGTGGGTATTTTTTACAGCCAACAGGTGGCAGCATAGCATGAACAAATATGCATGCAGGACATTGATTATAAAGAACAGCAACAATGTAAGAATCAATGTACTAAAGAATTTGGCAAAGCCCCTTCTTGATTGGCCATAATATAGAGGGTTAGTTTGTCAGACTGACTGAATAAGACAGAATGACTGGCTTGCTTATGTTTCTATCTTTGCTTTAAACTACTGAGTTATAAATAATCCCATTCTGAGTTGCATTACTAATCAGCTCCTTATTTTTCCTGGTAAAATGCTCTCTGTTCTGAATATTTCATAATGCTTAGTGGTACTTGGATTTTTTTTTTGTTTTTTACAGATTGTGGAACCTATATCTAAATTTTAGCTACTGTCTGTTCCCATTAAGCACTCTGTTCTGCCAAATTTTTCACACCTACTCCTTGGCCATTTTCCAGTTGAATAGTAAGTGAAAAACCATGGTGCAGGCACGTAAAGTGACACCAGATGGAACATTAAATTAATGATAGGTGACATCAATATAGTTGGTGTACCAAATCATTTTTTATGGTTATTGCATACAGCAAAACTCTATTAAAATAGCCATGGAGTGAAAGCTTAGTTTCTCCCTTGAAGAGTTTCATGAATATTGTTCTATGAAAGTAGTGAACATTAAGGGAATTGCACAAAGATTTTCACTAAATCAACAAAACAAATATTCAAAACCACTTATTCTGTGCAATAGTAAATATTCAGAATTGTTTATAAATCTGAGTTATAATACTAATCATAATTGTGGTTCATAAATATACTAGCATGGGAATTATACTACGCTCACATTTATATTAAACATATATATTAACACTAGAAGCCCCAAAAGGAATTTTACCTAGAAACCCCAAAGTGCGTTAATTGACGCATTATCACGACGGTGTTTAGCATGAAATGCAGTTGTGAATTAATGTGAAGTTACTTATTTGTTAAATAAGTGCAGTATGTGACTTCATTACATGACGTCATCATGTGTTTATTGTTTCTAATGTCGGAGTAAAGCTGTAAACAGTGATTGAGATGCGCCACCTAGTGGGAACATGAATTTATACCTAGAAACCCCAAAGTACGTCAATTGATGCATCCAAAACAATTGAGTGCGTCAATTGACGTACTTTGGGGCTTCTAGGTATAAATTAATTTTCTCGCTAGGTGGTGCATCTGTCATTAATTTTCGATGCACATATTTGAACATCTTGACCTTGCTAACAAAGTCATGGAACATGACTGACATGGTTCTAGCAGTGGCGCCGGTATACAACTTTGAAGATGCATTTGCGTCAATTGACACACTTTGAGACTTCCAGGGTTAATAGCTGACCCCATCCTCTATGAATCAGAATTGTACAAGTATAAGAAAATTTTCTTTTTACGTTTTGTTATATGCTGAATCTATAATATGGAAAAACAAAACAAGTTGTTTCACCAAGCAACCGTTATGGTTGTGTTTTGATGAAGACACCTTAGCAAGAGTTTAATGAATAGTTATATATATTTTTATGTAAGCCATTGTGCTTCAGAAATGCTCTACAGGACATATTTATTAAGCCCCACTCTAGTAATGCAGGTTTGGGTTACATTACTAGCAGGGCCGGATTTACCTTGAGTGAGGCCCTACGCCAACAAAAATTGTGGGCCCCCAGTAAAGATAAAAACGAGCACGCCGGATCAGCTGCGCGCTGTTGGCCCTGACGTCATAATTAAACTGGGCATCCCAAAAGCCAAACTTGGAATGTACAACACTGTAGAAATAAAACTATACATTAATTTGCTCTTGTACTAAACAAAGCGCAGATGTTAATGATGCACATTTACCAGAACTGACATATTCCAATTAATAAATTCAAAATAAAGAGATATTTTTCTACCTTTTGTGCATTTTTTTCAGCTGCAATTGCTCCAGCCACTTTCTTCTGGTTTCTTCGTGTCAGCCCAACTCCAGTCTTAACCCCCCCAGCCCATTTCCAATCCCAGCCCCCACCATCGGCCCAAGTAAACTTTAATTTAAAAAAAATAAAACGCTGGCCGCGGCCGCTGCCGCTGCCGCCGCGGCAGCATGAACTGTCCCGCGGGGTCCCCTCTTCCCAGCTGAGCCCCTCCGTGCCGGCTTTGAGAGGTGCAAAGGGAGAGTGTCTCCCTTGCGTCTCTGTTAAGCCCGCAGGGGCAGATGCCGGCTTTGAGAGGCACGAAGGGAGAGTGTCTCCCTCGCGTCTCTGTTAAGCACGCAGGGGCTGATGGGAAATTTCCCATCTGCCCCTGCGGGCTTAACAGAGACGCGAGGGAGACACTCTCCCTTCGTGCCTCTCAAAACTGGCACGGAGGGGCTCAGCCGGGCAGAGGGGGCCCCGCGGGACAGTCCATGCTGCCGCGGCAGCAGAGGGGGCCCCGCGGGACAGTCCATGCTGCTGCGGCAGCAGCCAGCGTTTTTTTTTTAAATTTAATTTTAAAAAAGCTAACAATTCAATTTTTGTGGGCCCTTGCCAGTGACTTGATAGAGAAAGAGAATAGCCAGCTCTCATCCCAGCTGCCATTGAATGTATGTGATACAGAGAGTATTGAAGATATGGAAATTGCTGATGATGAATGCAGCTCTATTGAAATGCAATGTGCTGTATGCCAAGCTTCTGACAGGGAAGAATGTTAAAACAGAAAGCCATTGAATGAATGCCTGTTTAGAGAGAGAGAAGCCTGATTTCTGAAGACGTCACAAGTAGGTGATAAAGCTGCTGAGTGCTAAGCTCAACTTATAAAGTTAGAAGCTGCTATTAAATGCTCAAGGAACATTTGAAGAATTGTTTGATACAAGAGTTTGGTTCCTATGAAGAGAGCAACCTTTAAAGAAGATAAAAGTTTTGGAAAGAAGTTGTAATTGTGAACAAAGCAAAGTTCTGCTTGTTTTTCTTTTGAATTTGTGGCTGTGAAGCAAAAGCCTGTATTTTGGGTTTTTCCATTTCCCATCCTGCGTGAAAAGGATTCCCTGAATACGATTAATAAATTTCTCTGTCTATTGCCTAAATCACTGGTTCACAACTCCTTACTTTAAAATGGGACTATAATTCCCAGCAGCCCTCCTGGCAGCCATCTTGGGAAACTTGTTTTAAAGAAAAAAAGGCGACCTCACCTGGTGTTGGTTATCAACCTGGCCAGCTGGGGGCGACAGAGTGGCGTAGTTGTTCGGATGTGGATTGGAACACACCACAGAGGGGCACCGTTCTAGTAGATTGCGAGTGGAAGAAGGCTGCGCACCAGAAGAACGAGAGCTCAACGGGTTCCAGAATTCGACAGGCGGACGCCGGAGGAAGTTGCCAGCTGCTGAGACAGGGGTCCAGACTTCTGCAAAACCGGAGAGTCCGAAGACCTGCCAAGGTCCTACACTGTTACTGAGTGAGACGCACCACTAGTACCAGGTACTTGGTATTTAACTGGGGAAGTTAAAGGATACCGGTACTGGGTGGGAGCGGTAGTAGCAGCAGGTAGAGGGAAGGACATACCTAGTGTTGGGGGTACCGCACTTGGGTGTTCTGTTTTGTCATTTTTACAGGAGAAGCAACGACAATGGAGACGCAAGACATCCTCGCATGGGCTGCGGCAGAACTCAAAAGGCAGAGAGAGTTGTCCTTAGAGCTCCAGGAGCAAGCGGCACGGCAGATGCAGGCCCAGCAAAAACCGCTGGTGGAACTTATGGAGGCCTGGGTGAAGGAGTGTAAGAAGCCACCAGAGCCGGATCCAGTTGCCACAGGTTTCTTACCGGGACTAGCTTACACCTTTGGACTCGGGTCCAAAGAGACCCTTAGTTTTGGGCCACTAAAAGATGGGGAAAGTGTGGATGCATATTTAGATGCGTTTGAGAAAGTGGCACAAATGGCCAGGTGGCCACCTGAACAGTGGGCGGTAAGGTTGGCTGTCTCACTTACCGGTGAGGCATTGGCAGCCTACCAGACCGTTCCTGCTGGGTTGGCTAATGACTATTTGGAGGTCAAAAAGGCTATAAAGGATAGGCTTGGCCTAACTCCGATGGTCTATAGACGACAGCTACGAAATGCTAAAATGCGCGTGGAAGAGACACCACGAGCGCTTTACCATCGATTAAAAACGCTGGTCGTTAAATGGCTAGAACCAGAACATAAGTCAGTGGCAACACTGATTGATGAGCTCGTTCTGGAACAATATTGTGCAGCAGTACCAGAAAAGATACAAAGTTTCTTAATGCTACAAGGCTGTAAAAATACCCAAGATGCTATTTCATTGACAGAGCGATTCCTAGAGGCTGAATTGTTAACGAAGGATAGGTCTGCAGCTTGTACTAAACTCTCTATAGCTAGGTTGAATGATGGCAGTAAGGATGTAAAGAATGTTTGTGTTCCCTCCAACAGAAGGATGCCTGGGAAGCGTGCATGTTACCGGTGTGGGAGTGAACAACATTTGATGCGTGAATGCCAGACGAAAACAGCTTTAGTGTTGAGTGACCCTAGTAAGAAAGGGGAAGGGTTTTTACTAGAAGTGATAGTACAGGGCATACCAGTCAAAGCACTGCTTGATTCCGCATCGGATCAATCAATGCTTTCTAAACGATTAGGGAGGAGGTTAACAGCCCCAGGATCAAAAACACCTCAGATACCCATGGGCCACGTAAACATACGGTGCGTTCACGGAACGGCGTGTACATATCCAGTTTACTGCGTCCGCATAGAGGGTATGGGCATAGAGAGGGAGGTCCCGGTCACTGTTGTTCCCAGATTACCCCAGGAGGTAGTCCTTGGGAGGGACTGGCCCCAGTTTCAGCGGGGTGTGCAACAAGGGTTGGGTGAAAAGAAAGGCTTAGTCTCTACGCGAGCCCAGTCCCAAGCCCAACAGGCCCAAAGGGAAGAGTCCCTAGATGGGGAGGCAAGGGTGCTATCCTCTCAGGAAGCTGTAAAGACAGCACCTGTAAGTAAAACAAGCAAGCCCAAGCCAGATGACACAACGGCAATATTAAGGCCTTTGTTTGGGAAAGGTGGAAAAGGGAGGCCACACTTGCCTAAGGAGGAGTCTCTTAAGAAACCGGTCTTTGTCTTACGCTTCTGTCGGATGAGTCCGGAAGCCCGAGCCCCAAGGAAGACCACTCCCCAAGCAGCCGGCTTCGACCTATACAGTGCTGAAGAGGTTCTGGTCCCAAAGCATGGGAAGGCACTAGTGAACACAGCGCTACAGATGGAGATCCCCATAGGCTGCTATGGGAGAATTGCGCCTCGATCAGGCTTAGCTGTAAAGCACTTCTTGGACGTAGGTGCGGGTGTGGTGGACCCCGATTACAGAGGAGCCATTAAAGTATTGTTATTTAACTTTGGATCCGAAGATTTCCAAGTGCATGTGGGCGACCGAATTGCTCAAATTATTTGTGAGCGAGTGGGGTTCCCTCCTGTGGAAGAGGTGGCCATGGTGTCCGATACGCCGCGAGGGACGCAAGGTTTCGGGTCCTCGGGGTATTCAGACAAGCATGGGTTGACCGCATTGCTGGAAGAGAGGATGGAGGATGACCTCGGACCCCAGCTGAGTGACTGTAGGAAGGAACCTGAACTCAGGATAGCGGATGGTCTCTCGTGGTCTCAGAGACAGGAATTGGAGTGTCTGGTGAAGAGCTTTACAGATGTCCTGACACCACTGCCGGGAGAAACCGAACTTGTTGCTCACGAGATCCTGACACCGGCAGGAGAAGTAATTCGGCAACGTCCATACAGGCTGCCCGAGGCCAAGAAGCAGGAGGTGATGGGCCAGGTCAAGGAGATGCTAGACCTCGGTATCATAGAAGAATCTAGGAGTCCCTGGAACAGCCCTGTCGTGCTGGTGCCAAAACCCGATGGATCACTCAGATTCTGCATTGATTTTCGCAAAGTCAATGCAATCTCCAAATTTGATACCTATCCCATGCCTCGTATAGAGGAGCTCCTTGACCGGTTGGGGCAGGCCAGATATCTAACAACTTTAGATATGACGAAAGGATACTGGCAGATTCCCCTAACCAGGGAATCTCGCCCTAAGACTGCTTTCAGTACGCCACAGGGGTTGTTTCAATTCCGAAGGATGCCATTCGGGCTTCACGGAGCGGCAGCCACCTGTCAACGGCTCATTGATATAGTGCTCAGGCCGCATCAGAAATATGCCACGGCCTATATGGATGATGTTGTGATCCACAGCACCCGATGGGATCAGCACATGGTCCACTTAAGAGCGGTCCTACAAGCAATGAGGAAAGCTGGGTTGACGCTGAACCCGGCAAAATGCATGTTCGGGGTCCAAGAAGTAAAATACTTGGGACACTTGGTGGGACATGGCATGGTGAAACCCCTGCTAAGCAAGATTGAAAGTGTCCAATCTTTTCCGCGCCCTACCAATAAGAAACAACTCCGAAGTTTCCTGGGATTGGTAGGTTATTACTGCAGGTTTGTGGCACAGTTTGCCGAGAAGAGTGCGTCCTTATCGGACATGTTGAGAAAGAACATGCCTAATCAGTTACGCTGGACCGAAGAGGCAGATAAGGCGTTTGGGCGGCTGAAAGAAGAACTGTGCGCCGCACCGGTATTAAGGGGGGTGGAGTTCGGTCTGCCATTCATCCTACAGACTGATGCCTCGGAAACAGGTCTGGGAGCGGTGCTCTCCCAGAAGCATGAAGGTCTGGAGCATCCAGTGATGTTTCTCAGTCGGAAGTTGTCACCCGCTGAGAAGAACTACTCGACAATTGAAAGAGAATGCCTAGCGGTGAAGTGGGCAGTGGAGTCCCTAAAGTTTTATCTGGCCGGTAGAAAATTCCTGCTCATGACTGACCATGCCCCATTAAAATGGTTGGGTCAGATGAAAGATCACAACGCCCGGTTGACCCGATGGTATATGGCGCTTCAGGCGTTTGACTTTCAGGTGGTCCATCGAGCAGGGAAACTTCACCAAAACGCTGATGCGTTGTCTAGAGGCCCTACCAGAGATGAAGACAAAGGACATGATCGGAGAATTACGTGCTGTGATTTTAGCGTAACCCCAGCCCGTAATATCTTAAGAAGGGGAATATGTGGTGAGGAAAGCACCACTACGCACAGATATGCACAGGGAAATAGAATCTCTACCTTTAATTCTGAATGTGTCAGAGGTTTCCCTAGCAACCAAGAGTCTATGACTCACAAGTTAGTCATTCCTAAGCCCCGCCCACAGCAGCACGTCAGAGGGAAGCCAGACCCTGGTCACATGTGCTGGGAGCAAGGTGTGGCACAGGAAGGGAACAGTTGAAAAACCTGAGTTTTAGAAACTCAAAGGGGGACGGAGCAAGGGGAGCAAACAGAGCCAAGGAAGCCAGGGAGAGACTTGGACAAGAGAGACACGGAGGACAAGGTCTCAGGCATGGTTTCAGTGAAGGAGCAAGTGAGAGAGTGCTGACAAGGAATGAAAGAAAGTGTGAAGGAAACACTGGAAGCAGAAGTGTGAGAACGGATGAGAGATTGCTAAAAACAGCTGAGAGAACAAGGAATGAAACGCTGTTGCAATCAGACGGAGTTGCTACAAACAGAAGACAGCATGGCTGGCTCACAGGAGAGAGAGAGAGATACTAAACCCCTCTGGCTCCAGGCAAGTGTGTTTTCCTCCATTCATAGCTAATAAAAGCTTAGAAGAATTAGCTTTAGATTTACAAGCTGATTCTAATCATAAGCAGTGTCCCAGGATAAAGGGGAACCGTTTAGCTAAGTATCCAGTAGCCCAGGTAGCTGAAGAGCTGCTGCAGAAACAAGCCATACTTAAAAGGTTAAGTGACTTGATAGAGAAAGAGAATAGCCAGCTCTCATCCCAGCTGCCATTGAATGTATGTGATATAGAGAGTATTGAAGATATGGAAATTGCTGATGATGAATGCAGCTCTATTGAAATGCAATGTGCTGTATGCCAAGCTTCTGACAGGGAAGAATGTTAAAACAGAAAGCCATTGAATGAATGCCTGTTTAGAGAGAGAGAAGCCTGATTTCTGAAGACGTCACAAGTAGGTGATAAAGCTGCTGAGTGCTAAGCTCAACTTATAAAGTTAGAAGCTGCTATTAAATGCTCAAGGAACATTTGAAGAATTGTTTGATACAAGAGTTTGGTTCCTATGAAGAGAGCAACCTTTAAAGAAGATAAAAGTTTTGGAAAGAAGTTGTAATTGTGAACAAAGCAAAGTTCTGCTTGTTTTTCTTTTGAATTTGTGGCTGTGAAGCAAAAGCCTGTATTTTGGGTTTTTCCATTTCCCATCCTGCGTGTAAAGGATTCCCTGAATACGATTAATAAATTTCTCTGTCTATTGCCTAAATCACTGGTTCACAACTCCTTACTTTAAAATGGGACTATAATTCCCAGCAGCCCTCCTGGCAGCCATCTTGGGAAACTTGTTTTAAAGAAAAAAAGGCGACCTCACCTGGTGTTGGTTATCAACCTGGCCAGCTGGGGGCGACAAGAGGCACTATCACCTCCTTTCTTCTGCAGGCCATTCCTCTCCCTATGCACCCAAGCATCCCTCTAGCTTTTGCTGTCAACTTTTCTACCTTTTTAGCTACTTAAGATCATCAGACACAATCACGCCTAGATCCCGTTCTTCTTTCGTGGACAGAAGTATGTCACCCTCTATACTGTACTGCTCCCTTGGATTGTTACAGCCCAAACGCGTGACCCAACATTTTTTAGCATTACATCTCAGCTGCCAAATTCTAGACCATTCTTCAAGCTTACAGTAGCTAGATTCTTCCTCATGTTATTTGCACCTTCCTGGGTGTCTACTCTGTTGCAGATTTTGGTATCATCCGCAAAGAGGTAAACTTTTGCATTATATGGGTGTAGGCACTGTTCCCTCTAAGCTGTGCGCGTGTGCGCGCGCACACACCTCACCGAGCGAGTGCACATACTTTACAACAGAGTGCACAAAACTTACAGTTCTGATTCTGATAGAAAACAGACGTCTTAAAATTTAAAAATTGTGATTATAATTACTAGAAATTTTCCGCTACATTTAGTAATTGTCTATTTTCATTTAATTTGATTAAAATCAATGTGGTGTACATACTGTATTCTGATGTGTAGTCAAATTTTAAAGTATATAACTCAGAGTGTTATGTGGTGCTCAAAAATTTAACCTTCCTTCAAAAGCTGCACAGCTGATATTTTATGCGCACACAGCCTACAGAAAGTTAGAGGGAACATTGGGTGTAGGGTCCTTCCGCAATATCACTAACAAAAATGTTAAAAAGAATCGGACCAAGGACAGATCCCTGGGGCACACCACTGGTAACCTTCTCCTCAGAGTAAGCTCCATTTACCTGTAACCTTTGTTGCCTCCCACTCAACCAATTTCTAACTCAATCAGTAACTTTAGGGTCCATCCTAAGGGTGCTTAGTTTGTTTATAAGTCACTTTGCGGAACAGTGTCAAATGCTTTACTGAAATCTAAATACATCACATCTAGGACTCGCCCTCAATCCAACTCTCTGGTCACCCAGTCAAAGAAATAAATCAGATTTGTCTGACAAGACCTGCCCCTGGAGAATCCATGCTGCCTCACATCCTGTAATCTGTTGGAGTCCAGAAACTTCACTATTTTTTCTTTCAGCAGCATTTCCAATAATTTACTCACCACCGAGGTTAAACTAACCAGCCTGTAGTTTTCAAGCACATCCTTATGTCCGCTTTTGTGTAAAGGGACCATATGTGCCTCTCTCCAGTCCTTTGGTACCATCCCCGATTCCAAAGATGGAAAGCTGTATGTAAATGCTGTAAAATGCAGGAGATTGAGGACTAAATGATAATAAGAAGAAGTGAAAACTGAATAGAGAAGTAGAAAAATACATGGAAGAAAACTGAAAAGAAGAGATCAATATTAGTGAGTAATGTATAGGAGGAAGTGAAGGCAGGAGAAGAAATGGCAAATGGACAGGAGACCCAGGAAATAGAATTAAGAAAAGACAGACGAATGCAGAAATCAGAGCCTGGGATCAATGTTATTAGAAAAATAAAATAGCCAGACAATAAAGGTAGAAAAAATAATTTACTTTCTATTTATTGATTGGAATATGTCAGTTTTTAGAATGTATATCTGCCAGAACTGGTATTAACACATGGCTGGGATTCAGCCCAGGGAAAAACTTTGGGAGGGAGACACACTAGCAGGTCGTCCCTTCTTCAGTATCTTCCCAGTCATTTAGCCCCAGCACCTGTATATATTAATTTTATTTATTTATTTAACATGTTATTTAAATACCGCTTTATCATTTAGTCAAAGTGGAGGTGTAGCCTAGTGGTTAGAGCACTGGCTTGGGAACCCAGAGACCAGCATTCAATTCCCACTAGCACTCCTTGTGGCCTTGGGTAAGTCACTTAACCCTCTACTGCCAAGTTATCAATGTTCCTATTTAATGTATATTTACCAAGTTTAAGTTACAACAGAATGGGACAGTGTTGACGGCGGAGGGTCACATTTTTGTGACAACGGCAACAACACCAAACTTAAACTGCGCAGAAGAAAGGCCTGGCAATCTACTTCTGTATCCTGCCATGAAAACCCAATGGATAGTTACAACAAAACAAATTGTGCTATGGTGCTGGAAGATGAGACCCCCAGGTCGGAAGGCACTCAACTAGCTACTGGGGAAGAGCTGAAGACTTTTCAGAGTAAAGCCAGCACTTATGATATGGTTGGATCAAAGCCCTTGGGAAGTCTGACTGCTGATGTAGCTGCGCATGAAATGAGAGTCAGAAGCTGTAAAGATGTCTTACACATTGGAACATGGAACGTACGAAGCATGAACCAAGGGAAGTTGGAGGTGGTCAAGAATGAAATGGAACGTGTACAACTTGATCTGTTGGGTGTCAGCGAACTGAAATGGACTGGCATGGGGCACTTTGCATCAGATGATCACATGGTCTACTATGCTGGAAATGAAAGACAAAGAAGAAATGGTGTTGCATTTATAATAAAGAAGAAACTTGCAAGAACTGTAATGAAATACAATGCAGTCAGCGAACGCTTAATCTCTATTCGTCTACGAGGATTGCCTATCAACACAACTATAATTCAAGTATATGCCCCAACAACAGCTGCAGAAGAGAATGAAATTGAAGAGTTCTATGAACAAGTACAAGCTGAAATTGACAAAACATGCAAACAGGATATCCTGATAGTTATGGGTGACTGGAACGCAAAGGTTGGCAACAAAGAAGAAGGCAAAATAGTTGGAAAATATGGACTTGGCAACAGAAATGAAGCTGGAGAAAGACTGATAGAATTCTGCAAGACCAATGATCTATTCATCTCAAACACCTTCTTCCAGCAACACAAGCGTCGACTGTACACATGGACTTCACCCAATGGATTGTATAAAAATCAAATTGACTACATTTGTGGAAGTCAACGATGGAAAAGCCCTGTAACATCAACAAAGACAAAACCTGGAGCTGACTGTGGTACAGATCAACTACTAGTATGCAAACTCAAGCTAAAGTTGAAAAAGAGCAAACCACTCATGAATGCAGCAAAATATGCCCTTGAGAATATACCACTGGAATTTAAAGACTGCCTGCAAAATCGATTTGCTGCTTTAGATACAAATGACAGAGCTCCGGAAGAGTTATGGAATGACATCAAGAAGGTTGTGTTGGAAGAAAGCGAGAAGTCTCTACAAAAGGTGAAAAAGCAAAAACGGCCAAAATGGATGATGGAAGAAACTCTGAAAATTGCCCAGAAACGCAGAGAAGCTAAAGCCAGGAGGAGAAAGAAAGACAATCGCAGAACTCAACAGAGATTTCCAACGTGCAGCAAGACAGGACAAGGAAAAGTACTACAATGACACTTGCAAGGAAATAGAAGCAGAAACTATTAGAGGAAGAACAAGATCGGCTTTCCTAAAGCTACGAGAGTTAAAGAAAAAGTTCCAGCCTTGAATCGGAATGTTACAAGATGCTCAAGGTTCTATGTTGAATGATGCTGAGAAGGTCAAGAAAAGGTGGAAGGAATATACAGAGTTTTTATATGATAAAGATCAAGTGGACCAACAGCCGTTTCAACCTGTACCTTACGATTGGGAACCATTGGTGATGAAAGAAGAAGTTGAAACAGCATTGAAAGCCTTATCAAAGAACAAAGCACCGGGCATTGATAGTATTCCCATAGAAGTATTGCAGCAATCTCATGCAGCTGTTACCGTACTCACAAGGCTCTGCCAAGAAATATGGAAGACAACATCATGGCCAACTGACTGGAAAAGATCTGTGTTTATACCAATACTAAAGAAAGGTGATCCAACTGACTGTGGAAATTATCGCACAATTGCTCTGATCCCACATGCCAGCAAGATTCTACTGAAGATTATTCAAAAGAGACTACAACCATACCTGGAACAAGAACTACCTGATGTGCATGCAGGGTTCAGGAAAGGGCAAGGAACGAGAGACATCATTGCGGATGTGAGATGGATCCTTGAAAAGACTAAAGAATACCAAAAGGATATCTATTTGTGCTTTATCGACTATAGCAAGGCTTTTGACTGTGTAAACCATGAGAAACTCTGGGCCACATTAAGAAGCATGGGTATACCAGAACACATGATCGTTCTCTTGCGCAATCTGTACATTGATCAAGAAGCAACAGTTCAAACGGAACAAGGAGAAACAGAATGGTTTAAAATAAGCAAAGGTGTAAGACAAGGCTGCATACTTTCCCCCTACCTGTTTAATTTATATGCAGAACAAATCATCAGAGAAGCAGGATTGTATGAAGACAACAGAGGTGTGAAGATTGGTGGAAGACTCATCAACAACCTTCGCTATGCTGATGATACCACATTACTGGCTGAAAGTGAAGATGATCTGAAACATTTCCTTCTCACAATCAAAGAACATAGTCTCAAAATGGGCCTGCACCTTAATGTAAAGAAGACAAAGATCATGACAACTGGCATAATCAACAGGTTCATCGTTGAAGGAGAAAAAATTGAAATCGTGAACAACTTTAACCTACTTGGATCAACTATCAATAAAGAAGCAACAAGCAGTCAAGAAATCAGATGGCGCATTGCTCTTGGCAGAATGGCTATGAAAGACCTAGATAAGATTCTCAAGAGCAGAGATGTCTCTCTCCATACAAAGATTCGACTTGTTCAAGCCATGGTATTTTCAATAACATCATATGGATGTGAAAGCTGGACAGTGAAAAAGACAGACAGGAAGAAAATTGATGCCTTTGAATTATGGTGCTGGCGGCGAATATTGTGTATACCATGGACTGCCCGAAGAACAAACCAGTCAGTACTAGAGGAGATCAAACCTAAGCTTTCTTTAGAAGCTCAGATGACAAGACTTTGACTTTCATACTTTGGACACATCATGCAAAGAGAGAGATCATTAGAGAAAGACATTATGCTTGGCAAGATAGAAGGTCAGCGCAAAAGAGGAAGGCCAGCAATGAGATGGATCGATACAATAACAGCAGCTACGGGTACCAGTCTGTCAACAATGAGCTGCCTGACTGAAGGCCGAACACAATTTAGGATAGCTATCCAGAGGGTCGCCATGAGTCGACTCCGACTCGACAGCACTTAACAACAACAAGTTACAATGTAAACTGCTTTGACTGAAATGATAAAGTTGTATAAAAAACTGTTAAATAAATAAATACTGTAACAAACTTGGCAATGTACATTAAACAGGGACATATATACACATACAGAACACACACACTGCCCCTAGCCACTTAGACCCTGCACCCATATACTGCAAATGTTCAAGAAGTTGTGTCACAACTTCCAATGCAGACACAAGAGGCAGGAGACGTTGGATGAAATAATAATCCTTTAATGTAGAGGGACCCCAAAGCGTTTCGGCAACGCCTTCTTCAGGGGGAATATCTCTTAATTAACAAACCAAAACATAATAAATACTTAGTTAGAGTTTAAAAATTTTTTAAAAAAATATATCAAACCAAATGGCATGTTCCATAATACAAGTTTTAACATACAGACACATAGCATTGAAAATGTGTAAAACAAAAAATGTAAGTTAAAAATACTTATAAACATATAAATAAATAAATAATTCTGTATAAAAAACAGTACAACCAAACGCAGGGCTGAGAGACAAAAATAAAATATATCTATAATAGTCAAAAACACCTTTAAATAAATATGATATAACCAAGAAGACCAAGCAAAACATCTCGTTAAAGAATTGTACAATAAGGATAAAAACCATAAGAGAAACATAAATAAATATTGATGACAATATCAATAAATAAATACTTAAAACAATAAATAATAAGAGTCATAGTACAAATATATTAAGATATGTGTGTTTAAAAAGAACGTTAAAAAATTAAAGAAGCATTGGAACTATACTCTTAATAAATACAATTCATATAAGGACCCATAACTTTGTGCATATCTAATGGGCACTCTAATACAAGATATTATAAAGAAATGGATAAAAAAGCTAAATTTAATGGAAAGGGGTATATGTAAGCCATAAGTGATCATCTTACAAGGTGAAAATATTATAACTTAAGATCTCCAAACGTTTCATTGGATAATGCAATACTTAAGAGCAATGCTTTATAGAAAACCGAATGAAATTGCAGGCATGACTGTGTAAAGGTATAATAATAATAAATAAATACAATGCCTAACATAATATGTAGTAGGACTAGAGAAGAAAAAACAAACCATGATAGAAACGAATATACGAGCATAAAATACCCATGGGCACTGAAAGTAAACGGAAATTGAAGAACTACTTGTATTATAGATAGTAAGGCAAAAAATATTGTAAAATGGATAATAGGGGGGATGAAAGCACTTCATCGTAGAACGTGTCCGGGCTATACCCATGGTACCTTGCTCCTCATTATGCACATTGGCAGGCCAATACTGGCAACAGTCCTGGCAGTGTGGGCTGTGGAGGGTGTTTGCAGCCACCACACACTGGATAGACAGACACACACTCCCACACCTATGCCAGCATTGTGCTACTATAGAGGAGTTTAGCAGCCCTGGCCACCACACCAGTCCTGGGCACAGTGCAGGCATGGATATGGTACGCAATACTGTTGGGGGTCACACCCCAGGGTGGTAAACACTGTCAGAGACCAGACCTGAAGCACACTCCACAGACATCAGAAAGGTTGCTATGATGGAGCTCAATCAGCAAACTGTGCTTAACGTAGGAATTGCTATCTGCCAGTAATCATAGCAAACTTTTGATAGCTGTGTACCGTATTCCCAGGTGTAGGGTGGCATTGCTAAGGTATGCAAGTGCTAGTATTGGGAGATGCATGCAGGGCCCAATGTCCTGCCTCTCCAGGAGGCATTGGCTAATGGAGCCTGTGGGTGTGGGTGTGTCTGCCCCTGTTGGCTGCTGCTTTACGGCAGAAGTTCCCAACTCCAGTCCTGGTGTGCCAAACACTGTTCGGGTTTTCATTCTGTCCCTCATGAATATGCATGAGATACATCTGCATACCATGGGGGTGGTGCATAGATATGCAGCACGGGCATCTTTATTAGAAGCAGCATGGAACCTGAATGGTGTTTGGCCCTTCAGGACTGCACTTGGGAGACTCTGCTCTAGGTAATGCGCCTGTTTATGGTGTCTTTGCTCTGTAGGGTAAAATGTCGGTGCTTTGGGCATGTTTACGTCATCTGCAATAAACGTTCTGTCTGTATTAGCACGTTGTAGTAGTGGGTAAAATATGGGGATTGGGTTGGCAGGCACCATAGCTGGGACTTGAACCTGTGACCTTCTGCCTCCAAACACACTGGTTGTGTGCACTGCACAACCGTGTTGCCACAGAGGCAATGTATTCCTTGGTGATACCATGACTGTTTGTCCAGCAGGGCCTGTCTGTTGCAATGCATGGCACCCACCTACACAGGGCTAGGCCATGGTCTGCTCTGGGCAGCTGCCACTGCCCCCTCCACCACCAATACCCCTCCGCCACCATGCTGACATGGCCTTATATTGGAGACAGCATAAAACCTGAATGATTTGTGGCCCTCCAGGACTGCATTTGGGGGACTCTGCTCTAGGTAATGCGCATGTTTCTGGTGTCTGTTCTCGGTGGGGTAAAATATAGGCGTTTGAACCATGCGTATGTTCTCTGCAATAAAGGTTTGTCCTTACTATCACAGTTTAGTAGCGGGTAAAACATGAGGACTGGATTGGCAGTAGCCCCAGCTGGGACTTGAACTGGTGACCTTCTGCTCCTGAACACACTGGCTGTGTTCACCGCACCACACTGTGCTCACAGAGACAGTGCAGTCCCTGGAGATACCATGGTTGTTTGTCAGACAGAGCCTGTCTGTTGCAGTGCATGGCACCCACCTACACAGGGCTAGGCCATGGTCGGCTCTGGGCAGCTGCCACTGCCCCCCTCCACCTCCAGTACCCCTGTGCCACCATGCTGACATGCCCTTCTGCTGGTGGTGCTGGTGGTGTGCAGTCTGAAGCCATCCAGTGTGCAGGTAGGCGGCTGCCTATGGTACGTGTTGTGGGGTAGGGGTGCCTGCATAAATGTCCACGCTTCCCCCCAACACCGCCTGCCAATGTTCTGTGCCCTTGGGGGTACCTGCTGGGTACTATCCCCTGTGACACTGTGCTAAACACTCCCGTGCCCATGTTGGGCACTCATCAGTTGCTGTCTGGCTGCTGTTCAGTTTCAGCATTCCTAAGTGTCACCTAGGCATCTGCCTAGTCCGCACTGTGCCCCAGCTGCACCATAGCATGTGCCGCCTGCAGCCCTCTGTATCCCCTTTCCCAGCATCTGTCCAGTTGCCCATTCCGACATGCCCGCCCTGCTGTTGTGGAACATGTGCATGCCCTAGGTAACCTGTCCAATGGAGAGGGAAACCCTGATCAGTACTATTTCACTGTGGGATCATTCACCTTGTATGGGGACGGAGCATAGACCCTTCCAAAATTCATATTTATTTTTTGGGGCTTTCTTGGGAGTGTTTTTTGATGTTTCCCATTACTATCACTATGGCCCAGCTTGATTATGATTTTTTTTAATTTTGTTGGGGTCATTTTCAATGTTTATTTGCACTTTTGTTCCGTGCACATGTATCACACTTATCACTTTTTTGTAGGTTTCCCTGGTTTTGCTGTACATTGCTGACAGAAATGGTTTCTTTTCCCTTTATATCAGCTCTAACGCGAGGTTTTCACTTGCGTTATTTTTGGCCTCGAATTTCACATCGTTAGTGTGCGGGGAGCCTCTCCCCTCCCACTCTCCACCCATTGACCCTTTCTCTCCGCCCCTGGGGAGCCTTCCTCCGCCCTCCGAGAGCCTTTCCACGCCTTCAGTTCTCGTTTGTGCCGCTGTGCGCGTGAGCGCGCACTAAAGCGCATTTTTGCCCCGTAAAGCGTCATTAGCACACGCTAAGGTACCTTAGCGTGTGCTAATTGCACAACACGCACTTTAAGAAGGTTTAGTAAACATACCCCTAAGTGTTTGTTTGATTTAATGCTCCTTTTGATAGAAACCTCTAGTATTGTGGGTAATGATTTAAAGAAGGAGATTGATCAATCTGTATGAGATTTGATCTCAAAGGACAGTGAGGCTTCTTCTGCACATCAAGATTATCTGGAACAATCAGAGAAATTTTGAACTGAAGTGTTATCTAAAAAATTAAAGAAGTTTCAACGGGATTTGGAGGATTATAAATAGGGACAAATATACTATTGGATGCAAATGAAAGATGTATCTACTACTCAGAAACAGGTGACTTTTGAGAATTTATTTATTTATTTAGCACACATTTATATACCGCTCTTTCCCAAGTATCAAGTGTGGTTTACAGTGAACAGAGAAAATTCAAGGTACATGGTTAATCATGTCCTAGTCATATTACAGGGAACAGATTTAACTTTTTACATTTAACAGTATAATTAAAGGCATACAAACTGTGATTTCATCCGGTGGTATTGAGTGGATGTAATCAAACTTTTTACATATTTACATTAATTTTATAAAATTTGAATTACATGAAAACCATCTTTTAGTATCAGATTATGCGTTTATTTTGATTAAGTGGGTGTATGCCTTGTAGGGATTATTATCCTGAGCCAACTTGTATGGTTTGGCAGGCCAGAGGTGTATAATGTAAGGTGAATAGATGTGTTTTTAGTTTTTTTCTAAATTCTTTGAGTTCAGTTAGGAGGCGGATATTGTCAGGTAGGTTATTCCAGAGAGACGGTGCACAGTGAGAGAAGGCCCTGTTATTGGTTAGTTTTCTAGCTTTTTTATAATCTTTAGGTAATGATATTGTGTTTGTATTTCTACTTCTTTGAGATCTCTTAATTGGTTCTATGTTGATTAGGTTATTAAGTACGGATGGTGAAAGTTTATTCCACAGGAGATTCCTCTGATTCGTCAGATTCTGAGGTGGCACAGCCTTTTTTATACCGTGGTCAATGCAGAGGAGGCCGCCTTTGAACAAATCAGCAATATCAAGCCCAGGGACAAGGACGGGAACCCGTTGTGCAAAAGTCCTGTATGACTCATCCATGGACTCCGCAGTAAAGCATGTGAACTCTTTGATTAATCCATCTGGTGTTTGTAGCCCTACGGTATCTCAATCTTTGATATTTAATCTTTCGTAGGGTTGATATAGTGTATCTGGACTTTCAGAAAGCTTTTGACAAGGTCCCCCATCAGAGACTTTTGGCGAAGCTAAAAAGTCATGGGATAGGAGGCAGTGTACTATTGTGGATCGGGAACTGGTTAAAAGATAGAAAGCAGAGGGTAGGGCTAAATGGCCAATATTCCCAATGGAAAAAGGTGAATAGTGGAGTACCCCAGGGATCTGTACTGGGTCCGCTACTTTTTGACATATTCATAAATGACCTGGAAAAGGGAATAACTAGTGAGGTAATCAAATTTGCAGATGACACAAAACTGTTTAAAGTTGTTAAAACCCAAGAGGATTGTGGAAAACTGCAGGAGGATCTGGATAAATTGGAAGACTGGGCATCCAAATGGCAGATGAAATTTAATGTGGACAAGTGCAAAGTTATGCACCTAGGAAAGAACAACCCACACTATAGTTACAAGATGCAAGGCTCCACATTAGAAACCACCACCCAGGAAAAAGATTTAGGAGTCATCGTGGATAACATGTTAAAACCCTCCGCCCAGTGTGCAGCGGCGGCCAAGAAAGCAAATAGAATGCTAGGTATCCTAAGGAAAGGGATGGAGAATAAAACAAAGGATATTATAATGCCTCTGTATCGCTCCATGGTACGACCGCACCTTGAATATTGTGTGCAATTCTGGTCACCGTATCTTAAAAAGGACATAGAGTTATTAGAAAAAGTACAGAGAAGAGCCACCAAATTGGTGAAGGGGATGGAAGGCTACTCCTATGAAGAGAGGCTAAAAAGGTTAGGGCTCTTTAACCTAGAAAAGAGGCGGCTGAGGGGAGATATGATAGAGGTGTATAAATTAATGAATGGAGTGGAACGGATAAACGTGGATAAATTGTTTACGCTATCAGAATATAGAAGGACTAGGGGGCATGTAATGAAGCTACAGGGTAAACTATTTAAGACAAATAGGAGAAAATATTTCTTCTCTCAACGTGTAATCAAACTCTGGAATCTGTTACCGGAGGATGTAGTAAGGGCTGTTAGTATAGCTGGGTTTAAAAAAGGTTTGGACAAGTTCCTGGAGGAAAGGTCCATAAACCACTATTAAAAAGGGACCCAGGATATCAATGCTTGGCCTAGTACAAGCACTGCAGAAACTGTGTCTTTTGGGGAAACTGCTAGGTACGTATGACCTAGATTGGCCACTGTTGGAAACAGGATACTGGGCTTGATGGACCTCGGTCTGACCCAGTATGGCATTTCTTATGTTCTTATGTTCTTATGTTATCTATGGAAGAAACATTGTTATTAGGTAGGTGTTATGACCCCTTGGAAACTAATATTTATTTGCAACATTTTTTTAGGAGGTTAAGGTTGTCTTTGTTCTTCCAAGAGCAGGAACAGGTGGGATCTGATGATGGTCGGCAGAGATTTGCACCCCCATCTCGGTGGCTTCCACCGTGGCCGGTGGATCCCTACCTGGCAGTGTTTATACAGATGGTTCAGCATGATGTACAACAGTTAGTTCCACGTAAGTTAGAACATAAATTTTCTATAACAGCTCATTTAGCAATTTAATCCTTGTCATCAGATCCCAAATTGTGATCCGCCTGAGGATAAGGGAGGAGGTATTTTGCCACTTAATAGAGAAGATTATGTAGTGGCGGTACAAAGACAACTAGATGAGGGACAGTTTTATCATCGGCTGGATATGAATCCCACTTCAGAGATACAAGCAGAGATTTTTGTGGTCTTAGAGTCTGCTTTGGTGTATGGCTTGATTACTGATAGATTGTTTCATTTTTTGTGGTTCAGACATCCAACCTTTCCCTGTTTTTATATATTGCTGAAAATCCATAACGACCCGGTAAAACCTCCAGATAGACCAATAATTTCAGTGAGGAATTTGGTATAAGAACTGCTGTTGAAATTTGTGGATTATTATTTGAACCCTTTGGTTAAATCCTCCAGATCATATGTAAGAGATTCGAGAGTCATGTTGATGTTACAAGAGATAAAAATGGAGGATACATGGTTCTTGGTAACCATAAACATACAGTAGTGTCTTTGTATACACATATTCCCCAGTCGCAGGCAATAACGTCTAGCGCACAATATTTGTTACAAGTAACATCTGTTACTCAGGAATTTAGGGGATTTTAAATTCAGTTGTTACATTTGGTTCTCAAACAGAATTATTTTCATTTTGAAGATCAGTTCTACCATCAGATTCATGGAGTGACAATGGGGGCCACAGTGGCCCCCATTTCTACCCCATTGCTGTCAGTGGCCTGTCGGTGGCCACAGTGGCCCATCAGTACATGAGTTTGAGGAGGGGATTGTGTATTCTTCTCAATATTGGTCTGAAGTGATCAAGGTTTATACATGATATTTTTTTCATTTGGCGTGGTTCTGAGGCTAGGTTACTTACATTTTTTGAATGGCAAAATGCTTCACATCAGAATTTAAAATTTACACTGGAGTACTCCCGGAGTAAAATTCATTTTTTGGACCTTGAGGTAACCCATTTGGGTGATGGCTTGTTACGGACAACACTTTATTGTAAGCCGACTGATCAGAACAGCTTGCTTAATTACTCAAGTTTTCACCCATGACACCTTCGGGATCACATCCTTATGGGTCAATTTTTAAGGGCCATAGGATATGTTCAGATGATTTAGAGTTTAGATTACAAGCTTGCATTCTTATTCAATGTTTTAGACAGAAGAATTATCCCGCTAGAGTGATTAAGCGAGTGTTTTGTTAGAGCAAAAAATGACAATCAGGACAACTTATTTTTGCAGAGTCCTAAACAGAACTCTGATCCAAGTGTGTGTCTTACTTTATTCATCTGAAACTTTTGCTATTAGGAATATTGTGAGGAAATATTTGTGGTTTGTGTTTAGTCGCTCTCATAATATTTGTGAACATTTGGTAGTTACACGTCCACATGTTTTGTCAAGCCAGTGGCGGGGGGAGAGGGGGAGAGGACATAGAGTATGTGGTCATTGTTGTATCTGCCCATTGTCTTTAGAAATATTTGAGTATAGACATCCAACATTGGGTACTACCTATGTGTTACGATCATGCACTAGTTGCGATTCGGAGACAGTGGTATATATGATCGTTTGTCCTTGTAATAAGATTTACATTGGGCAAACATTACGGAAATTTAAAACTCGTATAATTGAACATGTTTCTGCCCTGTATAGGGAAGTTTTGTCGGCTCCATTGATAGAGCATTGGCAGACATTTGGCCATCAGATATCATAACTTAGATGTTGCGTGCTTACACAGTTTACAGTGGAGGGTGGAGAGTTTTTGATGTTACAGTTATTATGTAGGGGAACAATCCTTCATATTTCGGTGGCAGATGATGGCTCCGAAGTGTTTTAATACAGATGTGGAGTGGCATTGGTTTTACTGAAAAGTCCTTTTGGAAGTCTGGAAAAAATTTTTTGGTTAGACGTATTCTAGGTGTTCTAGGTAAAGTGATATGGATTTGTGTGAGTGACCTTTTAAAAGGTATATGTGCTAGTTGGCCCGTGGATAAGGACGATTTGTTTGTTTTTTTATGAATGGATTTTGCTGTAGTAAGGCTTTGCATTGTGGGAGGGGTGTTTTGGTTGGCTAAGAGGTAGGGTATATGTTTTTGATTGGAAAGTTCTTAGTATTTAAGGGATCTGTTCTGTTGGGTGTAGGTACCTGCATTTTCTGGAAGGAGTCAGCTGTGGTTTTGGTGTTTTGTTTCAAAGGGAAAAAAAGGTAAATGTTTGTTAAGATTTTTTTGATGTCGGTAGTACTTTTGTAAGTTTTTAAGGTTTTGATTTTTATGGTTTCTTGTTTTGCAGTGGCATATGTTGTGAATACCCATTGCATTGCAAGTGGTACCATCACTTGTGCAAGGACAATTTAGGGTCCATTTTGCATTGTTTGTGGAGTGAATTTGAAGAAGTCGCAGTAGCAGCAAAACCATTGCTGTGGTCAGTGAATTGATATATTGGAATCTAAGTAGTAGCCGTAAGCAGTAGGGACAGTAGTGGTAAAGCTATGACAGCTGCAGTGAAGCTGTTGGAAAAACTGTTGGAGTGAACCTTCATCTGTGTATTATATGATGGAGTCATAGGGGCATGTTTACTAAACTCCGAAATTGTGCGGGGCCCCGTTAGTGTGCCTGTGCCATATAAGGAGTGGGTGATTCAGGCAGAAAAAAGAAAAAAAAATGGGAGAAAGCGACCGTACTTGTGCAAGTCGCGCAACTGTGTGGGGTCCGTATTAGCACGTGGGAAGGCTAAGCATCGCGCTGCTGGGCACGCAAACGAACAGAGCTGTAGTGCAACAGTGAAGACACTGAGAAATGGTGCAGGGGCCACGGGTTCGAACCCCCACTGGGCGCAATGAACAAGGCTGGCTCAGGCAGTACCTATTATGGGGAGGATTGTTTTAGGAGGGAGCCTAATTTTGTGCGGCAGAAGGTGGCGCGCCAATGTGCAAACACAGGAACAGAGCCACAGCACAATGGTTATGACACTGACCAATGGTGCAGGGGCCATGGGTTCAATCCCCCAAGGTGCTCAATGAAGAAGGCTCACAGAGGTGTTATGTATTATGGGGATGAGTACTGTAGGGGGCAGGTTAATTTTTTTATCTCTGTTAACACTACTAGCAAACGCACTCACAAAGCGTGTTAACATAAGGCGGCCCATAAGGCACATGTTAACGTTCACTGTCCGGCAAGGCACCCTAGAATGTCCCCTATAGGGCCCCATATATGTTGCGGTACAGGGTAATGTATAGTGCACCTTATATGGACGGCAACCATAAGGTGCCCTATAGGGCGCCCTATAAAGAACCCTCAGAGGCACCTTATGGGTACAGTATGCTGAGGGTGTTTTTGCTGGCAACAACATATGTACATGACAGTTAAAAAAAACATTGGACAACCCTCTAAAAGAACCCCACTGTGGGTTTGAACCTATGACCTCTGGCTTCACAGGCAGTGATGTAACCATTGGGCTACAGCTGCCAGAAAGCCCCTGGCTGGCTGCAGAGAGCTGTCACGTCACCACACAGACAGTTTTCTGTGGGAACCAGGATAGGGTTAGGCCACCCGTACCCATGATGCACTGCACATGCAAAGCAGCTGACCACAGATGAACACAAGATGGGGAATGCACCCCAACAGCTCCCCGACCTGGTAGGGGGAAGTGTCCGTGTGCACCCACACAGCACCTTGGCCTGGTAGGGGGGTACTGACCGGGTGTGTTACTGGCACAGAGTAGCTACACACCATCACATCATGCGGGTACAGTGCTCACCCTGAGGGTGCGGTGATGCGCCCAGGACCAGGTCCACAACACCTGCCATGGCTGACAGAGGCCATGCCGGAGCTCCAAAGCAGTAGTAATCTGAGAGATAGGTAGTTCCTGCAGAAGCACCCTGGATTACTCTGTCTGCATCAGTCAGTGGAACCTCTTATGGACCCCTAGGTGGGCTATGTACCACCATTCTTCCTCTTCCCCCCCCCCCCCCCTAGGCTGCAGGTGAAAAACAGGGTCCCCCTATCAACAGATCCACATTCTACCACCTTGCAATGGCAGCAGTAGAGAGGACCATCAACCCCTGTCCTGCTGGTGAACAGACACCCTACAGGGCATCCAAAGCAGCCCTATACACATCCATAACACAATATCAGACAGACATTAGGCCAGGATATGCTAAGCTGCACCCCACCACTATCTGATATTCTCCTGCAGCAGGCCTTCAGCCGCTGCACCCTGCAAGGCACTCCATCAAGACACATACCAGCTGAGAACAGTCTGCTAGTTAGTCCTGGTGGAAATGCATGCACCCAGAACTGGGATGGCAGCGCACACAAGCAGATAAGTCAGTGACTGGGCCCCACAAGGAAACCCATACATATCACATGAGAGAAATACTATGTAGCACTATGGGGGTGCCTAGTCATGCTGGCGTCACTGCACAGTCAGGGTGGAGTGTACACCCAGCAGCACATACAGAGGTCACCCTCTCTGTGTAGGTGGTGTCCGGCCACTACAATGTCCCTGCCAGTGCCCTATGCCCTGTGCAGATGCATCCCCTTGAACAAGTGCAGCCATTTTCGGAGGCTCCCTGGTCGGGGTAGAGCACAGGGCGAGAGGTGGTTTCCCGCTCCTGCACTCCAGCCCAATCGGGGCTGTGGGAGGACCCAGCTGATCGCTAAAGAAGTGCCACCGGCAGGCGCGCCCACGCCTTGCGGGCCCGCGCCTGAGGGCCTCGCAAGAGGGCCCTTTGGCGTGGCCCTTAGGCGGGGCATGACAGGCGAGAAACAAACAGTAACCTAGCGAATAATCAACAACCACAATACCAAAATCTACAAGCAATTCAAAATAGCAGTTATTGCCAAGACCAGCTCTCTACTAAACAGACTGTAAGTTATATTACCAATAGCTATAGTATGAAAAGTGCACATGAAATAAGAAACTTGAGCACATAACACTGTCATAATCTTGCCCAAATCACTTTTTACCTTAGATATAGTGAATATACCTGGATTTACTGTTGCCAACACAGTATCATAATTGTGCTAATAATCACTGCTAAGCATATTGCCAGTATTCTCAAATGTATCTCCAATGTTGCTAATATTATAAATATTGCTGATATATTTTCTTGGTTGCTAACACATTGCCATTTATTGCTACTAGCATCCTCCCAAGCAACATTTGTCTCCACTTTTGCTAGTACCTCTCTCATATGTTTACACTGTCGCTCATCTATATACACTGTTGCCAGTACTTCTCCCATTTAGTTACACTGTTGCAAACACTTCTACAAACACTACAAACATTTCTACAAACATTACTAACATCCTCTTCCTACTATTACTAGTACTCTCCCATCTGTTTCCTACTGTTGCCCATATACTATCATCTTTATCAGTATTTCTCATAATCTGCATCATGGCAACCTGAGATCCCCAAGCTGAGCTCGCTCTAAACAACTACTTAGCTACCTCTCTGTGTATCCTACATTATATTGCAAGTATATATTTACTCTAGATATATTGCAAGTATATATTTACTCTAGATAACCACTATTGTATCCGTTTTCTGTAAGCCAATGTTGCTATCCCTAGGTTGCATTTAACTAACACTGCGATCAAAATACTGTAACATTGATCCCTTCTAACCTTAATAACGGCAGCCCATTACACTCATAGTAGCTATTGCAGGCAGGATATTGCAACATTGTTTCATGGCTTACTGATTGCTACATTGTCCCATGGTCACTGTTTCGTTCTTTGCTGAGTGTTACATTGTCTCATTATCTGCTGACTGACACATTGCCTCATTGTTTGCTCGCTGCTGTACTGTTCCTGTCTTGTATGCTGCCACATTGTTCCAAATACCTACTCATATAGCACAGTAGTCAATACCGGTCCCACTAATTACCCAACAACAAAAAGCTCACATACTATTCACAAAGACGTCCACAAGATGCATCCATTTCTAGCCCTGGCATGTCTACACCTAGCCTCCTGGCTCCCCCTTACATCCTACGCCTTTCACACAAGCACCAACCACATCCCAATACTCCGCAGTGATGGGAAAAGATGGACGGAGAACCACCAACACCCCCCAAGAGAACCCAATGACACGCCTTACTCACATTTATTACACATCCCACTTCAACACATCAAGAAGTCAAATTTGGACCGTCAGCAACACCATCATGCCCTGAAGTGTGCACTCATCAACGCAAGGTCAATACGTACTAAATGGCCAATAATTACCGATCTGGTCACGACCCATGATCTTGACATCATCATGATCACAGAGACTTGGCTATCAGAATGTGACAATGCAATCATCAACCAGATGTTACCCACAGGATTTTCAGTCCACGCATGCCATAGAACCAATCAGAGAGGAGGAGGAACACTCATCCTTGTCAAAACTTGCCTAGGCTTCCAGATGCGCAATGCAACCAGCACAGTCCACCTGGACTCCCTCACTATAACAAATGACACCTGCACGATCAACCTACTGTACCGAGCACCAACACCATCTTCAGAGGATCTTGCAATGATAATTGGCCTCGCCTGCAACTCAAACAGACCACGATCCCAAAACTGGATCCTAGGTGATTTCTACCTGCCTACGCTACAGGAATCTCAAGCCTCTGCTTTCCTAGAAGCACTACAAGAGCTAGGTTACGATCAGATAGTCCCACTCACGTCAAGGGAAACAAACTTGACCTGATCTTTGCCCCACAGACAGATAAGGATACTACCCAACCAATGCTGCCAACCATAACTCCTGTGCCATGGTCTGACCATAGCCTGCTCAAATTCCAGATACCTATTAACACACACAATCAAAACTCCAACAAAACCAACGCTGTCCACGAAATCTCGTTGAAGCGCTTCCGCCCCTTTAATAAAGAAGAGATTCGAGGGAAGATCCTCCCACTCCTCAACAATGTACCATACGACCTAGATGCTTTGGTGTCCACCTGGGACGAGAGCCTCAAGACCATTGCATGCATACCAGCCACACATAAAACAACAACAAAGAAACGAGAGCACGCACCATGGTATACCAAAGACCTCCGAGATTCACTCAAGTGCCTGCGCAGGCTCGAGAGAAGATGGCGTCAGGCTCGCTCTACTGAAGCACAAAGTACTTACATCGCTCACCTAACAGCACACCGTGATGAATTAACAAAGAAGCGGAAACAATATCATTCCGACATCTTGAAGCGGTCACTAAACAAGCCCCACGACCTCTTCAATATAGTGAAATCTCTCATAAGAGAACCTCCCGCAGACCAATCACAGATGCCACACCCCCAGGCATACTCCAACTACCTACATTCAAAAATGATCCAGACTACTACATCTTCAACCAACTACCTACAACCTGAAGTGATCCAGGCTGGTGCAACTTTGAGCTCCGCGGACAACATCTTTCAACATAACTTGCCCTAACCATCACCACTATCCAAATTTGAAAAAATATCACACAGAGAGATTGAAGACACTATCGCTGCAATCAACCCCACTACTGCACCCAATGACCCATGCCCAGCTTTATGGATAAAGGAGTTACGATGTGACTTAAGCCAATATCTGAGCGAATTAATAAACCAATCCCTTACAACTGGATCATTTCCACAAAGTCTGAAACAAACATCAATCAGACCACTGCTGAAAAATAACAAGCTGGACCCAATGAAAGTGGAATCATACAGACCAATTTCAAGTATCCCCATGCTTGCCAAAGTAATCGAAAAGTTAGTACAGCGCCAAATCCAACAGCATATTGATGCTGAAGCCCCACTGGATCCTTCCCAGCATGGGTTCAGAGAAGCACATGGGGTGGAAACCCTCCTCACCACCCTATTTGACCACCTAGTCTCTGGAACCGACAAAATTCATCAAGGATTCGCCCTCATATTCCTCGACATTGCAGCGGCCTTCAACTCGGTGAACCACGAGATCCTCATACAACGCCTCAGCGAGAAAGGAATTCAGGGAACAGCCCTAAAGTGGTGCAAGTCATACTTGACTAATAGATGGCAACATGTAAGGTCTGGCTCCACAACCTCTGAACCATTTTTACAAAACCAGGGTGTACCACAGGGTTCGTCACTATCTGCATTGATGTTTAACATCTACATGCAGCCCATATGCGCCCTAGCACGTTCATTCAAGGTCAATTGTCTAGCCTATGCGGACGACATCCTCCTATACATCCCATTCAGGACCAACCAACCAGACCTCTCCCCTCTAACAAGATGTTTTAAGGCAGTAGCAGAATGGTTCAACACACAAAACTTGAGAATCAACTACAGCAAAACAGATGTCCTTTTCATCTCAAGGAACCAGGACTTCACCCCTCCACTCTCTTTAAAAATCGGCAACACAGAACTGAAAACCAAACCCACAATCCGCTACCTTGGCGTTACACTGGACCAACAACTGGACCTGAAAACCCACATAAAAAACACAGTAAAAACAGTATACATGAAAATAAGGACCTTAAAACATCTCCGACCGCTATTCGACTTCAGCGACTACCGATCGATCTATCAGGCATTAATATTACCACATTTCGACTACGCCAACGTAATTCTACACGGTCTCCCTCAAGCAACGCTAGCTCCACTCCAGCTCGCAATGAACACTGCTGCGAGAGTACTAACAGGGGCTTCACGGAGAGAGCACATAACGCCAGTACTGATGAACCTCCATTGGTTACCGGTTCAAGCAAGAACCCTCCACAAAGTTCTAACCTTAACCTTCAAAGCCTCAAACACTCTGACCCCCACAGCTATCAGCAAGATGATACATAAAGTACCACAGAACAGAAACAGAAGACCCATGATGCAAAACACCCTAGAGGTCCCAAAAGTAATAACGAAATGCACAAAAGCAACAACAAATAGGGCCTTTACGATTTATGCACCTAGAGCAGTGTTTCCCAACCCAGTCCTACGGGGCACACCGGCCAGTCAGGTTTTCGGGATATCCCTAATGACTATGCATGAGATATATATGCATTAGAGATATCCTGCCAACCTGACTGGTTTGTGACCCTCCAGGGCTGGATTTGGAGACCCCTGCCTTACACCTCTGTCATTTAAGATTGTGAGTGGGCAAGGTGCAGATGTCCTAGACATCGAAAGGGTATATAGAATGTGACACATTCCTCCTCGATTCTCACCACCACCAAAAAGTTGTCTAATAGACAATATTTTGGTGGTGGTGAGAATTGAGGAGGAATGTGTCACATTCTATATACTCTTTCGATGTCTTGGACATCTGCACCTTGCCCACTCACAATCTTAAATGACAGAGGTGTAAGGCAGGGGTCTCCAAATCCAGCCCTGGAGGGCCACAAACCAGTCAGGTTGGCAGGATATCTCTAATGCATATATATCTCATGCATAGTCATTAGGGATATCCCGAAAACCTGACTGGCCGGTGTGCCCCGTAGGACTGGGTTGGGAAACACTGACCTAGAGCATGGAATGCCCTCCCCACCTTTATTCGAAACATCACTTACCTAACTCACTACAGGAAGGCATTAAAGCAGCACCTGTTCACTACATACTACCCCGAATCCAGCCTTAGTAATCATACATGTGGCCCCTCAGACAATCACTCACTACAACTAAACAATCAGACTCAGCATGAAAAAGGATAACCAACTGATCCCTCAGAAGTACTCCCTGAAGTAGAATTCAGACTCCCAGTGTAAATAAGATGTTCAGACTCCCAGTGTAAATAAGATGTAGATATGTTCTGCCTGAAAACAGGTACCAGTGTAAATACAATGTAAATAGTTTCCCCCAGTTACTTCCAGGTTGATCTCCCTGTTTATTGTAAATACAACTCAAATTGCCTGTGTTGTATAGTTGATGTTAAATGTAAACCGCTCTGATCTAAAATAGAGCGGTATAGAAGAACTGTTAAATAAATAAATAAATAAATAAATAAATCCTGGCCAGCACACCCTGTCTGAGCTATACCCATGGTACTTTGCTGCTCATTATGCACATTGTCAGGCCAATACTGGCAACAGTGCTGGCAGTGTGGGCTGTGGAAGGTGTTTGCAGCCAACACACACTGTATAGACAGACACACACTCCCACACGTATGCCAGCATTGTGCCACTATAGAGGGGTTTATCAGCCTTGCCCACCACACCAGTCCTGGGCACAGTACAGGCATGGATATGCTACGCAGTACTGTTGGGGGTCACTCCCCAGGGTGGTAAACACTGTCAGAGACCAGACCTGAAGCACGCACCACAGACATCAGACAGATTTTTATGTTGGAGATCAAAGAGCCAAATGTGCTTTAAGTAGGACAGTCTACCTGCCAGTACACATAGCAAACGTTTGAGAGCTGTCCACCGCATACCCAGGTGTAGGGTGGCATTGCTAAGGTATGCAGGTGCTAGTATTGGGAGATGCACGCAGGGCCCAATGTCCTGCCTCTCCAGGAGGCATTGGCCAATGGGGCCTGGGGGTGTGGGTATGTTCGCCTCTGTTGGATGTTGCTTTACGGCAGAGTTTCCCAACTCCAGTCCTGGTGTGCCTACCACTGTTCGGGTTTCCCTGCTGTCCCTCATGAGTACGCATGAGCTACATCTACATGCCATGGGGGTGGTGCATAGATATGCAGCACAGGCATTTGTATTAGCGGCAGCATGGAGCCTGAATGGTGTGTGGTCCTCCAGGACTGCATTTGGGAGACTCTGCTCTAGGTAATGCCCCTGTTCATGGTGTCTGTGATCGGTGTGCGAAAAGATAGGCATAATACCAATGCGTATGTCCCCAGCAATCCTGGTTTGTCCGTACTATCACGGTTTAGTTGTGTTAAAAATATGTGGACAGGATTGGCAGTAGCCCCAGCTGGGCTTTGAACCTATGACCTTCTGTTGTTGCACACACTGTCTGTGTGCACTGCACCACCATGTTGCCATGGATTGACTGGATTCCGTGGGAAGTCCATGACTGTACATCTGACAGGGCCTGTCTGTTGCAGTGGACAGTGCCAGCCTGCACATGGATAGGCCACTGTCTTCGGTGGCTAGCAGCCACTGCCCCCCCACCACCTGTCCCCTTACGCCAACATGCTGGCATGTCCTTATCTTGGTAAAAGCATATGGCCTGATTGAGTTGTGGCACTCCTGGACTGCATTTGGGGGACTTGGCTGTAGGTAATGCCCATTGTCATGGTGTGTGAGCGGTGTAGGGTAAAATATGGGTGTTTGCACCATGCTTCTGTACTCTGCAATATAGGGGTGTCGTTACTATCTCTGTTTAGTGGTTGGTAAAATGTGGGGACTGGGCTGGTAGGTGCCACAGCTGGGATCTGAACCTGTGACTCTCTGGTCATATAGGTACTAGCTCTGTCCACTGCACCACACTGTGGCCACAGAGACAGTGCAGTCCCTGGAGATATGAAACCTGACCAAAAGAGTAGGGAGCCCTGCTCTGCCCATTTTTACTGTGGGCTCATTCACCGTGTCTGGCGACAAAAGTGCAAATAAAACCCGCAAATGACCGCGGAAAACGGGGGAAAAATATAACCAAGCTGGCCAACAGTGATATTAATGGGCACACATAAAAAGACACACCCAGGAAAGCTCCACAGAAAGGAAATGATTTTTGGAAGGGTCTCCGCTCCATAGACCCTTCCAAAATTCATTTCTTTTTTTTGTAGCTTTCCTGGGTGTGTTTTTTATTTTTGCCCATTGCTAGCACTATTGCCCAGCTGAATTATAATTTTTAAACATTTTCGTGGTGGTCATTTTGGGTTTTATTTTTCATTTTTGTTCTGTGCACATGTATCACACTGCTCACGTTTTGTAGGTTTCCCCGGTTTTGCTGTACATTGCTGACGGAAATGGTTTCTCTTCCCTTTAAATGCCCTCTACCACGAGTGTTTCACTCATGGTATTTTTGCTTTGAAATTCGGCCCCGATAATGTGCGGGGAGCCTCTCCCCTCCCCTTCCCCGCCCATTAACCCCGTCTCTCCGCCCCTCGGGAGCCTTCCTCCGCCCTCCGTTAGCCTTTCCACTCCTCTATCGGACATTTGCGGGCCCCGTTAGTGTGCGCGCACCTGCGCGGGGGTTCATCGCACGTGTGCGGGGCGCTTAAGAGCACTTAAGTGCTGCTTTTAGTGCGCTATTGTGCGGCGCGCAATTGTGCGTTTTTTAGTAAACATGCCCCATAGTTTTGGCTTTTACGTATATTCCCCTATTTATATTGAAGTCCTTTGAATATTTAGCACTTGATTGTTTAATGGTTTTTAAGATTTTATGATATTTGATTCTAACTATTTAATGTGTTGTGAATTTTGTTAATGTTGGTCAGTTTCTTAAGGCTGTAGGAACGATGATGAAGGTGAACAGGTGATTTGGTTACAGGGTGTTGTACCAGTAAAATCCATGGTTTGAGTTCCTGCCTACCAATAAATATGGTTGAAAATTGTTAAGACCTAAGACTGTTTGTTGGAAAAAAATGTGATTGTTAGAAATGTGTTAGTAATATTTGTATGATGTGTATTTTGAGATTTTTTTTAGATGTTCTAGTATGTAGAGAACAATTTGTATAAGTCCCACTATGTATCTTGACTAGTTCTATTTGTGGCACTTTTTTGGATGTATTTTTGAGATATTTCCTCTTTCTTTCTGCACTGGTCTTTCCTCTAGAGCTCCTTTCCATATCTCTACTTCCTCTTATTTCATCACCCTTTTTTTCTGGTTCTCCTTTCCTGATCTCTTCTTTTTCTGCATCAGCCTTTCTTATGATGCTCTTTCCCAGGCTGTTCTTTCTCTTTCCATGTATCTTTCTATATTAGCCCCTAATTGTTTGAATTTATTATCACTTCTATATTTTTTGCTTTGATTTTCTCAATTAGAGATCTTCAATTTATGATGGTTGTTTTTTACAGCATTTTCTATAATAGTATTCCTCTTTCTTCCAGTTTTTGGTATGCTGTCTTTGTAAACACTCTCAACTGAAATTTAGCATTTATAATATAAAAGTAGCAGTATAATTATCTCCTTTGTTTCTTCAGGGGTCCACTTAATGTGGTTAGTCCCCTTAATTTTTTCATTATTTTCTGAGTTCTGTATCCTGCTGTTGGAAGTCCATGAACCAGGGATGTTATCTTTATCTGAAGTGCCTGTATTATCAATACCACCATCATTGACCCTTGTACTTAAGCTGAAGGTGGACATCTTTTTAGAGTGGGTATTGTGCAACCCGTATGCATTTATATTTTAGCTTCCTGTCAAACTTAAGTTGTAGCAGTGACTTTGTTGAGATTTGTATAGATGTTATATGTGGTCAATATGTGAGTGAGGGTACTCAGTGAGCATTGATGAAATTTATTCTCTCACCCTGGGAAATGCACAGTAATTTACTATCCCTTCTGCTCAGTTTTATGTTTTGACTGTCTAAGACCTCCACTAAGACTGTATTAGGATATATCAAAATATAGGTCAATATATAAGTTGTAGTGATATCTTTTATAGGTGACTAATTTAATTCATTTGTGACTAGTAATCCACCAGCGAATTAAGATAATTAAATTTAAAAATAATTTAGTTGATCTTGGCTTCTGCTTATTTTTGTAAATGGAAATTAGAAGTATCTACTTATTTGATCTGTCCAATAAATTTAAGACTTGACATGAGGCCTGCAAACATATTCTTGAAGGGAATCTCCTAAAGAGTTCCCCTTTGAGAATAACTGGCAGGGGAACAGTGGGTCCATTGTACCCAAACACATTGCACCTGCTTTTTAGCAGGTGAAAATGAACCAGCAGGAAATCCTCACCAGCCTTTCAAATGTAAAACCCTGTGCAGACCTTTTCTCTCCCAACTCTGACCCAACAGATCCTTTTCGGAACAGAATGGGGAAAGCTTGCTGGAGATCAGTGATGAAAGCCACTTCCATGTGTAGAACACGGTTGTTTGATTTATTGTCCACCCTCGATGCCTTCTTTTACTTGAATATCTTTGTAGGTTCCTAGTCAATGTATTAAGATGTATTAGGAAAAGACTATTATGTGCCTAGTTTTAGATTCTGAAAACTATGGATGTTTTGTCAGACAAAAAGCATCTTTCAGGAAATGGAAAAAAGAGCCAAACGACGAAACCTGGAAACAGCACAAGCACTGGCAAGTCAACTGCAAGGCATTGATAAGGCAGGCAAAGGGAGAATTTGAGAAGAAGCTTGCTGCGGAAGCAAAAAATGCAAAATAAAGACTTTTTCCAAGTACATTCGTAGCAAAAAACCTGTGAGAGAGTCAGTTGGTCCATTATAGTGGTTAAAGGGGCACTAAGAGGCGACAAGGTGATAGTGGAGAGACTGAATGAATTCTTTGCTTCCGTCTTTACTGAGGAAGATGTAGGGATGTTACCCATGACTGAAGTGGTATTTAAAGGTGTGGAAGAACTGAAGGAAATATCGATACATTGGGAAGATGTATTACAACTATTAGATAAACTGAAGCATAGCAAATCACCTGGGCCGGATAGTATACATCCAAGGCTGTTGAAAGAACGGAAATATGAGATTGCAGACCAGCTATTAGTAATCTGTGAATTTTTATTAAAATCATCTGTAATACCTGAAGATTGGAGGATCGCCAATGTAATGCTAATTTTTAAAAAGGGTTCCAGGGGTGATCCGGGAAACAACAGACCAGTGAGCTTGACATCAGTATGGGAAAAATGGTAGAAACCATCATAAAGAACAAAATTACTCAGCATGTAGATAGTCATGGCCTAATGGGAGACAGCCAACATGGCTTTAGACAAGGAAGATCTTGTCTTACTAATCTGTTATGTTTTTTTGAAGGTGTGAATAAACAGGTAGACAAAGGTGAGTGGGTTGATATAGTGTATCTGGACTTTCAGAAAGCCTTTGACAAGGTCCCTCATCAGAGACTTTTGGCAAAACTAAAGAGTCATGCGATAGGAGGCAGTGTACTATTGTAGATCAGGAACTGGTTAAAAGTTAGAAAGCAGAGGGTAGGGCTAAATGGCCAATTTTCCCAATGGAGAAAAGTGAATAGTGGTGTACCACAGGGATCTGTGCTGGGTCCGCTGCTTTTTTGACATATTCATAAATGACCTGGAAAAGGGAATAACGAGTGAGGTTATCAAATTTGCAGATGACACAAAACTATTTAAAGTTGTTAAAACCCAAGAGGATTGTGGAAAATTGCAAGAGGATCTTGATAAATTGGAAGACTGGGCATCAAAATGGCAGATGAAATTTAATGTGGACAAGTGCAAAGTTATGCACCTAGGGAAGAACAACCCAAACTATGGTTACAAGATGCAAGGTTCCACATTAGGAACCACCACCCAGGAAAAAGATTTAGGCATCATTGTGGATAACATGTTAAAACCCTCGGCCCAGTGTGCAGTGGCAGCCAAGAGCGCAAATAGAATGCTAGGTATCATAAGGAAAGGAATGGAAAATAAAACAAAAGATATTATAATGCCTCTATATCGTTCCATGGTGAGACCGCACCTTGAATATTGTGTGCAATTCTGGTCGCTGTATCTTAAAAAGAATATAGCGTTATTAGAAAAGGTTCAGAGAAGAGCCACCAAAATGGTAAAGGGGATGGAAGGATTCTCCTATGAAGAAAGGCTAAAAAGGTTAGGGCTCTTTAACCTGGAAAAGAAATGGCTGAGGGGAAATATGATAGAAGTCTATAAATTAATGAATGGAGTGGAACGGGTAAACGTAGATCGATTGTTTATGTTATCAGAATATAGAAAGACTAGGGGACATGCAATGAAGCTACAGGGTAAACTATTTAAGACTAATAAAAGAAAATATTTTTTCACTCAACATGTAATCAAACTCTGGAATTTGTTACCGGAGGATGTAGTAAAGGCTGTTAGTGTAGCTGGGTTTAAAAAAGGTTTGGACAAGTTCCTGGAGGAAAGGTCCATAAACCATTATTAAGAAGGGACCCAGGATATCAATGCTTGACCCAATACAAGCATTGTGGAACCTGTGTCTTTTGGGGAAACTGCTAGGTACGTATGACCTAGATTGGCCACGGTTGGAAACAGGATACTGGGCTTGATGGACCTTGGTCTGACCCAGTATGGCATATGTTCAATTTTGTTTAAGTATTTATGAGGCAAGCAATATTCAAAGCAATGCTGTGTACATAGTTTTGTTTTGTTTTGATTTTGCAGAAAACCCTGAAGTTAAAAACTACCTGTGGGATTTCTCAATCCACTGATAGTTGCTTTGTCTACCTTATTATGGTCTCCATTTTAAAAAGATTTTCCACATATAAAGCCTCACTTACACATGGAAAAATAGGCTTTTCTAAAATTTCAGCTGTATATGCATTTGGAAACCAACAGAGGATGCATAAAATCCACAATATAAAAGAATCGTAAATAAATCCTTGCATATAAGTACACACACTGACAATAATGTCTAAATTTACACTCATGCTGTGTGAAGGCATTTCCAGGGAGTAGAGCTGAGATGTACATTTATACTTTGTAAAATACATGTATACATGAGTAGATTACACAAATTAACACCTTCCTCAGAGCAAGGGTAAATTTGTGTGTTTGCATTTGTGTGCATTCCTGGTACATATTTCATAAAAAAAAAAACACAAAAAGCTACTCTATTCACATGTCTTAAACTTTGAAGTTTCATGCAGTCATCGGGCATCAGGACCATACCAAGCTGTAACTGCACCCTGTGTAACTTGCGAACCTGGTCCCTCCCCCTCCCCCCCATGACATGAGCTGGCTGCTTTGGGAGATCAATATTTATATTGAAGAAATGTTTTCTGAATGGTGTTTTCCCTGTAGCAGAACTGTGCTAATTCACGAATAGTTTGAAACATTTGACACTGTTGATTTTGGCTTGTATTTGCAATGTAATACAGATTGTTAAAGAGTGAGCAGTTTTTGGAATGAATTAAAATTTTAAGTTATAATTTTTATAGAAATTTTTCTATGAGTATAATGGACCTTTATTGAACTAGCTGTATCTAGGCTAGATTCTTGTTTCTATGGCTCGACAATTTTTTTTTAACAGCAAGCATTGAAAAAACTGGCAAAACAGACATATGTAGATTCATAACTGGCTATGAAGTTCTGATTGCAAAAATGTTATATACAGAAAGGCACAACATAGTAGCATGCTTCATATATTGGAAACTCTGTAAACACTACAACATCACTGTGCCTGAAAAGCACTGGGATCATGACCCTAAGAGAATAACCGGGTAAGGCGGACACGTCGCCTCACACCCCTCCCCCCCCCCACTTCACATTTCATTGACAACTTAATTCAGAACAAAACACATGACAACCATTTGGGACTTAAACTGGTCGCAGCTTTAATAACCTTTTAAACAACACACAGTACAAATCAACACATTTTAACTCCCCCCCCAAGCAGAGCGAGCCCTCACCCGCCATGTTAGTAGCAAGGTGACGCCACATCCGCTTCCCCCGGGCACAGGCCCGACATTTTCCACGCCCTCCCTCTTCCGGCTTCGCCATGCTATTAGCAAAAGCCTGAGGGATTAACCGGGTCGGGGGTACCCCACCCCCGCCCTCATGCTTGCCACCGGCTCCGGACCCCGGAAACCTCCGGGATCCCGCCACCGGCTCAGGTCAGCCACGACCAGAGCCGCCCCCCAAAGGTAAGCTGCGACCAGCCCTCGCCCCCCCAATGGAATACCGTCCAAGGCCTCCCGCCAATCGTTAAGCAATAAATCTAGCCCTACTGGGGACAAATGTACCCCATCAGACCTGTAGAGGCCCGGGCAGTCCATGTCCACCCAAGGATGGAGAATTTGACAACCCCCTGCTGACCCACCCACCGGCCAATTTGACGGTTAATTTTTTGTCACACCCCGTGACCACCGTCGCTGAGCCCTACAGGAAGGCCTTGGAATGATATCCGACCATAACAATAACACATCTGGAAACATCCCCCAACACCACCCCAAAGTCCTTGATAGCTGCTCGGATCAACTGCCGGCATGACCAAGCAGCAAGATCGTTGCCACCTATGTGGAGCAGCAAGACGTCCGGTGCGCCTCTGGTACGGTGGAGGTGCCCAAGCAAAGGCAAGAGTTGGATCCATCGAAGTCCGCGCTCACCCAGCCATATGACAGTCACCGCCTGCTCGGAAATTCCCAAGTTCAGCCCCATCGGGCACGTCGCTGCTCGCCGACCAGCCCAGAAGACACAGGAGTGGCCAAGAATCCAACAGCATCGCCGCCCCGTATCTGCAACAAAAGAATAGAACCGTTATTTTCCCCCCCCCACCCCCCCACTCCCCTACAAACGCACGTGGCTGTGGAAGGCTCTCGACCGCCCACGGCCGATGCGCTGTATCTCCTGATCGGGCAGCCCAGCCACCGCTGCACTGGTCGCCGCCCCAATCTGGAAGGAGTGAGGGGCAAAACGCACCAGGGTCCTCACCTATCAGCCTTAAGGACAGCCGTAGCACTGCCAGAAATTGGAAACGCGTAAAAAAAACCCACGCGTCCTGATGGATAAGGAGGCTACCGCCGACCTATGGGCGAACGCATAAGCACACTTGCAGTAATGCGACAGGACACGTGGGAGAACCTTGCACCGCTGCCAATTCCAGCCACATACCTTTTCCACCTGATCCGTCTGAGAACGGGCAAGGCGGATACGAACCCCACCCCCGAGAAAGTGCACTTGATGCACTTGCACCTCCCTCCCATTGCGAATCCGACCCGACTCCGCAACCAGCCTACCCACCCGGTATTGATCACAGACACTACAGCTTCATTGTCGCACTACCAACGCACCCTGCGATTGCGGAGTCTATCCGGCCACAGCAACATGACCACCCAAATGGCTAACAACTCGAGGAAGGTAATATTCTTCGTCAGCCCCACATCCAGCCAGGAGTGAGGCCAGCCTTCCGCGCCACCTGAGCCCCCAAAATAAATCCCCCAACCCAAACCCCCCGCCGTGTCAGTATACAACTGCAGATCCGCAGGAGTCTCCTCCGGGTCTCGCAGCACCGAGGTACCATTAAAGTCACGAAGGACTCGTCGTGCGGGAGACCAGCGTAAGTTTCTCTTCCGGCGGGCGGGCTAACAACGCAACGGAATCCAACTCCGCGCCCAAAAGGTAAGAGTAGTCGCCTGACCCGCCGTCTTCTCAGAAGCCAATGGAACACCCCACACCTAGGCCAACTGTACAAACTCATCCAACAAAGCCTTGCACTGCCCAGTATGCGCCGGTCCTACGAAGAGGAAGTCATTTAAGTAATGCACCACCGAGCCGCAGTCCACTCAGTCCACGAATGCCCAATGTAAAAATGAGCTAAACTGCTCGAAATACGCACAGGAAATCGAACCGCCCCTGGGCATGCATTTATCGAAGTCAAAGTGACCTTCGAAGCAAAAACCCCAACAATTGGAAAGCGGAAGGGTGCACTGGCCATAAACGGAAAGCGGATTCGATATCGATATCCTCATGGACAACATCCTCAGAGTCATAGACAACAACACTAAAGGTATCCTAATGATCTTCGTTGACATCTCCTCCGCCTTCGACACAGTTGATCACCTAACCCTCCTGGAAAGACTAAAGAAAATTGGCCTTCATGGTACCACGCTAAAATGGTTCCAATCCTACCTCACTGACAGGCAGATCCAAGTCAAGATAGGACACAACACCTCTCAACCCATAAAAGTCCGCCAAGGAGTACCTCAAGGGTCCGCCCTCTCGGCACTACTATTCAACATTTATATCCAGCCAATATGCGACATCCTGAAAGAGAACAACATCCAATACACAATCTATGCAGACGATATCATGATATACACACCTATCTCAACCAACAACCCAGACTACAAGAAAATAACCGACTGCCTAACACAAATGACAAACTGGTGTACGAACAACAACCTCTCAATCAACTACAGCAAGACTGAGGCACTAATAATCACTCGCAACCCAGACTTCATCCAACCACCGGACATCAGAATAACAGACACAACTATTCCAATAAAATCCGAAGTAAAATACCTTGGAGTAACCCTGGACAACGAACTAAATCTCAAGTCACACGTTAACAAAACGGTCAAGACTGCATATCACAGAATGAGAATCATCAGACGGCTTAAACCCCTCCTCGCCACAGAACACTTCCGCACTGTATGCCAAGCTCTCATCACACCATTAATGGACTTCTGCAACCCCATCTACCTTGGCCTACCAAAACAAACCCTCAAACCCCTCCAACTAGCCCAAAACACCGCAGCACGCATAATCTCAGGCTTAGCAAGACGTGAACACATTACCCCAGTTCTCAAAGAACTACACTGGCTCCCGATCAGCTCACGCATCAAATACAAAACAATAATAAACATATTCAAAATCAAGCACCACATATCAGCCAACAGCCTGCACACCCTCATTCATCCAGACACCAGCACCCGCCCAAGAAGAAAAGGAACCTCCAACAGAGTCAACACCCCGAGAGACTTCAGAAAAACACGAAAGGTCACAACAGCGAGAGCCCTCTCCCTGGCAGCCCCAACAATCTGGAACTTCCTCCCAGACGAACTGAGATCGACAACGGACCTCAAAAGACTTCCGAAAACAGCTGAAGACAACGCTGTTCATAGAACATTATGGACACATCACTTAATCCACAAGGACTAACCAGCAAAGGCCCCCTCAACCCTGACGAGAGATTGCACAACGGCACAGGATTTAACTCAAGCCCTATCTGGACTGCACCTTGTAATATAGAACATGCTGTATCATAGCGCACTATGTACATAGCCCACCATAATCTATACACCTCCCACATACGCACATTTAAACAATACAGCCACTGCATGAACTTCCCCCCACACGCACATTATATCCTCCTGCACTGCATGAACTTCCCCGCACACCCTTGATTGTATTGTTGTGATACCGCCTTGATTTTACGATAAGACGGTCTAGAAATACTGTTAAATAAATAAATAAAATAAATAAATCCAGTTTCGCCAGCAAGCATCCCGGACCACAGGCACGTACCAGCTCGATGGCCTCGTCAAAGGATGCGTACCGTACAGCATACAAAACCTTAAGAATGTGATCATTAACCGAAGAACCAACGGGAAAAGAAAGATTACGTATTAGGCGATACTTCCCCGGCTCCTTCTTCGGACTGATCCCCAACGAGATACCACCAAATCTGCAAATGGTTGTGCTCTAAAAGGACCCGCCACCCTACCTAACGCTAGCTCATCTGCCAACCTAACTCGAACCAGCTGCGCCAAAAGCCACACCGAAGGCGAAATCCCCGCCTTGTTGACCTCTACACTGCCTATCACCGGCATGAGAAATCCGTCCTTAAACCCACATTCACATAGACAGCTGACCTGTCGCTTCGGATACTTCCTAAGCCACGGACCTAGCGCATCAATCGCAACCGGGGTGGGGGCCAAACTCCACCAGTCCCGATTACTTGTGGCTGGGGGCTGACACGCCCTCGCCACTCTTTTCAACACACTTGAGTGCTGAGTGACCCCCACTACAGATGGAGCAGGCGTGCCGGACTTTGCAATCCGGAAAGGGGCAGGAAGACTTGTTGAAGCGCCAGCACAAGTCACCAGCTCCCCCCCTCCCCCCCGGAGTGCTCTGCAAAACAGGGGGGACGCCCGATCGAAAGGACCGCTCCGCCAGCACGGGTGCGGCGACCCCACCTCTTTGCCCACCTACGCTACCCCCGCCAGGTCTGATCGCCATCTGTGTCAGCCAAAGATTAATGTACTGCGTTCCCCACGACAACATGCGATTCTCCTCCATCTTATCACGGAATTTCTCATCGTAGTTGAGCCAAGCCCAACCCTCATGAGTCTGTGAGGCCTCTAGTATGGAATCCGTGTAAGCCAAAAGCATACCGTACTGTTCCGGGTGCGAATGACCCCATACACTAGCCAAGCGCAGGAAAGACCGAGTCCAATTAACCACATTCCGGGCCACTCTCTTGACCCTACCCGCCTTCTCGTCCTCCTTACGTTTTCGTCGACTATCCCCCGACCGTTTACGACCATCAAGTAAGCGGAAAATATCTAAATAGCGACGCTTGACAATCTTTTTCCGCAGTGTCTTTGGCACCCCCTCCCATAACTCAGAGAAAAACGCCACTGAGGGCACCGAACCCGCCTGTCCCGCGCCGACCTCCCCACCAGTTGTCCGGAGACTCCGGGACAAGTTGTCGGAAACCGAGCCGGACGAAGACTCAGAGGTTGATGAAGAGGCGGACCGCGAACGCCGCCGCCGGGGACATGAACGCCGCCTGCGCTTGGTCAATCGCGTCTTTCCCCCCTCTCCAGCCCCCGTGCTAGCAGCCGACTCACCTGCCGCTGGTGCTGCTACCTCGGGAGACACGCCCGTCTCCCGTGGCGTCGACGCTGACGCTGCCGCTCCTCCCCCCGTTTTCGACAGACACGGGGCCACCACTTGTGCTCCCCCGCCCGCTGTCCGTCTGACCCGCAGGAGCCACCAAAGGGTGCCCCAAGTAGTGCCAGCCGGTCGAAACCTGTGGAGAAAAAACAGGGAAAGGCGAAGGAACACCCGCCACCGGCCAAGGCGGCTGCCACGCCCCTAGCCAGTCGGCATGTGAAGAGCCTTGGCCCCCGCCTCCAATGCGCCCACATGGGCGAGTAAGCTGCCCCAGCAAGAGCTGAGCCACCCCCAGGACTTGCAGCATCCATCACCACACTGCTCGCCTGAGGAGCGACCCCGTCAATCCCCCCCACTGGACTTGTGGCCGCCCCCAAGCCACCCATAGTACCGGGGGCCTCTCCCAGCCCCAAAGCACCTCGTGCTGGGCCTTTTGACCTACCCCGCCGGCCCCCAGCTAAAGGGCCAGCCGAAACCCCCCTGGCCCTGGCCCCCCCCCTCCCAAAATGAGCTGGGCGGCCCCCAAGAGCGGGCCCCCCTCCCCGAGAACCGCCCGGCTATAACCTTGCCATACCCTTCGCGCTGTCGGGCACCCGTTGTCCCTCCGCCGGCCATGGGAAAATTAAAAAAGGCTGGAGGAACCCTGGAAAAGAATTAATAGCGGGTTGAACTCTTTTTTTTTTTTTTTTTTATTCGGAGATTGAAGCACCCTAAAGAGCCCCACTGCTTTGGCCACCAATGTAATTGTGGAGGGGGGGGGGAACATTAGCACACTGCCTTATGCCACCCAGTATTTCTGTGCCTCATAAATTAACACCTCAGCCAGCCTTGTTCATTGGGCACTTTGGGGGATTGAAACTCTGATCCCTGCACCATTGGTCAGGCTGTGGCTCTGGATGGAATCGAGGCACTACCCCACGAAAGACCCACTTGCCTGCAGCAGATCTTCTGCCCTCAGCTACAGCCACCGCGAGCCTCCGACTCCCCCGTCGCTGCACAAAAGCTGCCCAGCACACGTTGCAGCCTCACGTGTTGCTTCTTGCTGCTGGCCCAAGGCCCACGCCATATTCCTGCTCCGCAGTCTGTCCGGCGCCTCCAGCCTCGACCCAGCAACTGCCGGAGCAGTGCTGGGTCCCCGCACTACCCACCCCCCCCCCCCCCGTTGCCGACTCCCAGCCCCCTCATTGGCTCCCGGGCGTTTAAAACGCCGAGGGGAGCCAATGAGGGCGCCAGGCCGCGCGGGCCACCGCCGAGCCGCGCGCCGCCGAAACTCCGGGGGGGGGGTGATCGGCACGCCGCCCCCCCGGTTAGGAGCGGCCACGCGGACGGGGCCCGCGGCCTTACTATTACAGAGAATGAGGAGGTTATGATCACCTGGAACATTCCCATTCTGACGGGTAAGAAATATTTCACAACGTGCTGGGTACCACAGGCTTGATTAAGAAGAATTTCCAAGCATACCTTGATAAATTACCCATACAGTACATGTCTCATCTTACGAACTCCAGAAGGAAGCTCTTTTTGGCACAATGCGAGTACTATGCCAAACATTAGCAGAAAATATGCGAGTAGTATGCCAAACATTAGCAAAAACTTTGAGAGAATGAGATCATACTCCACATACCCTAGCTTAACAGTAAGATTCATGACTGTCACGGCATGCGCAAAACTAACCTATATGAATAAATTGCCCCAAATCTACCATTCCACAACAGCATTAACTTCCAAAACTCACACAAGAAGGCTACTAAAAAAGGACAGCATTACCTACTAGAGCAACTCTATTGGTTTCTTTAGTCTCTGATCTGGATAGGCAAAAGGTTTTTAGGGCCTATTTTAAGAGAAAGTTTGAGAAATTTTGTGGGCAATCCATTCAACTTTTTCCTGATGTTTCCAGAGCCACTCAAGCGCGGCGGAAAGCATTTTTGGAGGTCCGTCCACGTGTGGTGGCTCTGGGGGCTAAATTCTTTTTGAAATTTCCATGTAATTGCCATGTACTTTATCAAGGGAAGCGTTATATATTTGGGGAAGTTGAGCATCTGTTAGATTTTTTGAAGGGGAAGGCTTAGGGTTACTTTTTGTATTTACCTGTTACCTATGGGCTCTTTGAGGATTTACTGGGCTGTTGGTTAGGTTTATGTTACTTATTTCATTAATTAGCACCCCCTAGATGTGTTTGTTTTTGATATGTGGTTGAATGACGGGATTTGTATAATACTATGGGATTTCCTGTATTATTTTCTTGTTCTATTTTTTAGAATTGCGCTGTTTTACTTCTTGTATTATGTAAATTGATAAAAAGTAAATTAAAAAAAAAAAAAGGACAGCATTATAAATATTGCTGTGGGCCCTAGAAAATCCATACACTACAGGGAAAACTGAACAATCCAGATTATTACAGATTACATAGACACTCCTTGCTAACAGAACAATTAGCCTCAACTATACAATTAGAACATAGATACATACACCATAATGAACCACAAACTAAAAATAGAAATATGTAGACCCCGAGAAGCCTGATTCCACATACAAGGTAACAACTGGGAAATAGAAGCGTTGATGTATTTTCCCCGTACTAGGAAAAATATAAAGGACCATGTTTATTAAACATAAGGACACACTATCTGCCACTGTGTCAACAGGCATAACGTGGTTTCTATAGCAGACAGTGCACACAATGTTTACTAAACATGGCCCAAAAACAGAAGATGTAAATTTAAAAAACTGACTTATTCCAATCATCAAATTAAAAATATAATTTGTATTTTCTACCTTTATTGTCTGGATTTTTTATTTTCCTAATTGTGTTGGTTCCAGAGGCTGGTTTCTGCTTTCCTTTGCCTTATCAATTTTTTTCCAATATCCTGTCCATTTGTCCTTGCACTTCTCCTGTCTTCTTCACTTCCTCTCTACATCTATTAGATAGTGATCTTTTCCTTTCAGCTTTCTTCTGCTTGATTTTCTGCCTCTCTATCCACTCAGATTTCATTTTTTCCTACTATACAGTCTTCAATCTCCTCCTTTTTACTGCATCTATCTACAGCTTTCCATCTCTTGCTCTCATCCTGGCTCCCTCATTCCCCAGTCTTTCACGAACTATTTCCCTTCTCTTCCCCAAATCCAGCTTCTCTTCTGTCTTCTCTCTCCTCCCTCCTACCTCTGACCAGCATCTCTCTTTCTGTCTTCCTCCAAATCCACCCCACTCCACCCTTCTGGCTCCCTGCTCCCTCTGGGCCAAGTATTCCCCCTTTGTCTTCCTATTCCCCCAATGTCCAATATCTCTCATCCACCTTCCTACACCCCTTGTGTCCAGAATTTCCCTTCTGTCTCCCTGCCATCCCCACCCTCTCCCCCTCCCATGCCTAGCATTTCTCTTGTTTTTCTATTTCCCATGCCAAGCATCTTATTTTATTCACCCGCCATGTCCAGCATCACCCCTTTCACCCTCGTACCTTCCCCCCAGCAGCATCATTCCTTTTTGTGTCCCTATCCTTTCTTTCCCCAGTCCTGAGCAAGTATATCACCTATTACCGAACTTCCCCTCCTGTGTCTGCTCTACAAAGCCCCTTCCTCTCCCACAGCATGTCCTGCTTCTTCCCTCCTCTGTGTCCCTAGCCTTCTTTTCACCTTGCCTGAGCTACATCTTCCCTGCCACCAAACTTCCCCTTCTGTTTCAACCTCCCAAGCCACCATCCATATCCTCTCCTACCCCTTCTCCTGATTATGTAGCCCCTGAATCGTCCCTCTTTGCTGCTTCTTCCTTTAACCATGGGTCGCAGCAGTGGATAAATATATAGAATTTCGCTGACAGGAGACCTTTTCTCCATGTGCACTGTGCACGCCAATGGCTCTGTCAGTCTGTCTCTCTGACTTGCACTTCCTGCTTCAGAGAGGCGGAACCAACACAGCCAACATCAACGTGTAGGGAGAGAAGGTCCTCATGCATGTGCCTTTAGATAATTACCTATAACCACCACAGGGGAATGATGATGGCAGCCGGGGGGGGGGGGGGGACCATTGTGGTGGCAGCAGCAGCAGGAGAATAGTGATGGGGTTGGCGGCAGTGACAGAAGAATGATGATGGGGATGGTGGCAGAGGTGACAGCTTGGGAGGGCAGGAGATGCAATTGCGAGATGGTTGCCATGAAAAAATCTTCAACTTCCATTCTGGGCTCAATGCGCCCGTACTTTTTTGCACCCTGTGCAGCTGCACTGCTTGCACCAGCCTGGGTGCAGTCATGTCAGGCACTACTATTTTTTAAGAAATAAATAAGTAGAATTGACCACTGCAACTGATCCCAAGAAGTCTGTATAAAGCCCCAAAAAATGTTGACCTTGAAGAGCCTTCAGAGCACACAGGTGGCACATCAGGTTAGCATAGGTTTTAGATTACCAGATGCAAACCCTTAGATTCAGCAGCAGGTATAACATGATCACAGCCACAATGTGCAAAAGGGATATTTAGGAGCCCTTTTACTAAAGTACAGTAAGCTTTTGTACTTGCCAAGCATTTTGAGTAAAAATTAATATGCATTAAGTGCAAAAGTCATGTGGTGATTAATGTGGGTGTGCCCTGAATGTTCCCTGCAGTTCGCACATACAAATGTCCCTTATCACACTTTAAGGTCATTCACCGTTACCATGGGTGCACTGAATGCCACCTATTGAGGTGATGTAAGTGCACCTGCACTAATTGCAACATGACAGCAGGTGGTCAGTACCGTGCACTAACTGCAGTGTGGAATCCATGCCCACTCTCTGTTCATAACCAGCCCATTCCCCACATCATTGCATAATGAGCAAGCAAGGCAGGAATCAGGACAAGCAAGGCAGGAATCAGGACAAGCAAGGCAGGAATCATGCCAGCATGCCAATAGTTACTATAGCTTCACGCTAATAGTTGTGCTCTAAAACATGCGTTAACTACTTAGTGCAAGAGCTCCTTGCTGAGTTAAGTATAGTGACTCCAAAATATTTTGTTTAACTGAGCTGATAGATTTATAATCCATTTTCAGGTGCTTGGGATTTGGAGATATGAAAAATTATCAGGTGTTCCTCATGAAAGAACAGAAATGATGTTCCAGTTCTGAGAGTTTTGCACAGTTCAGATACCACTTTGTCAACTTCATATTCTATAATTAATCCTTCGTTCTGAAACCTTGAATTATTTCCCTGTGGAATATGCTGTGAAATTGACAGGCAACACTATTCATATATTCCGAATAAAGAAAGTTTATAAATTACAGGGCCCTATGAATGTCTTAATGCCCTCTTATATTTTTCACATTCTGCTGTGTAAAGGTTTATTTTCACTGATCTTTACAACATACTCTACACTTTTAGCAGGAAAGAGCAATAACCGAGGTAACCTGGACATGGGGTCATCCCCCTTGCCCCACCCCTCCCCCCTCCATCAACTCCCACTATCGCCCACTCTATAAGCCACACTATTTGGAAATGCAACACTGGTTACAGATGTATTCATTAGCAACAAGTAAATAACATTCGATCAAATCAACATGTATTACAACAATATCAGAAAACCCCTCGATTCTTTTACAGATAAAGTTTCTCACCCGCCATATTGCTAGCAAGGTAGAACCCTATCCACCCCCTCCACTGTCCTCCGAGTGACACCTTATGCCCTGATTGCCAGCCTCACATTATTGCTAGCAAAGGCTAGCACCCTCCATGTGAAGACCCCAAGCCCGGGGATTCACCTACTCCTCTCTCAAACTTCCAAGATGAGATCATCTGATCCCCGTCCAACCCAAATAATTTGGGTAACCACCACTGACCCAGGGCAGGTGAAACCTGTCCCTGTGCCGCCCCCACCCTCCTATAGCTGTGACCATCAATCAACCCCATGAACAGCAGATTCCAAGGCCTCCTGCCAATCATTCAGAAGTAAGTCTTGGCCCACCAGGAGTAGGTGAACCCTGTCCAACCATAAAGGTCAGAACATTCCACCTCCACCCAAGGGTGTCAGATCTGACAACTCCATTCAAGAAACCACCGTCCAATCTGGCAGTTTATCTTCGTTAAACCCTGTGATCACCTTTTCTGGTCCATGCAAGAAGGCCTCGGAATTATATCTGACCAACAGGGAACCACACCTGGGAATAAAGCAAATAGATTCTCAGTCTCTCTTTGCAGCCTGAATCAGCTGCTTACAGGTCCAAGAAGACAAATCATTTCCCCCAAGATGAATAATAATCCCTGCTGGACGGCTCTACAATCAGGCAAAATGCTGCAATAGGGGCAGGAGCTGAGTCCAGCGCATAACACGCTCACCAATCCAGATCAGAGAAACCCCAGTCAAGGCCAAACACAAATGCAGGCCAACAGGCTGCAATGCAGCACATCAACCATCACAGAACACAAATGAGTGGCCAACCAGCCACCAATGCTGTAACTGCCGCTAGGCATCTGCAAGAGAGAACATAGTTAGACAGACATCCCCAATGCACCTGTCCCCTTTTAGAACTGGATATACCCTATGAAGACCCCAGACTGCCATCTGATGATCTGCTGAATCATCAGGTCATCCAGGCCCGCAGCAGCCACACTAGTTGCTGCTCAATTATGGAACAAATGAGATGCGAATTGTCATGTCTCACAAACCACATGCTTCAGGGCTTTCTGCAACACTGCTGTAAACCAAAAGCATATTAAAAGTTCAGCATTAGCGTGTACAAACAACAAGCCTCTAACTGCCAGTCGCAAATCCAGATAACTGCAGACACTCACGACAGGACAGGTGATAGAACCTGTGATTCCATTCAGGACCACCCACAGCCCTTATCCCAACTAAATGGTCTTCGATCTGGGAATCAAAATCCGCAACTGGCTGCCCACTACCCAAACATGCTCCAGCAACATGCCACTGCCGGAGCAAACTCAAGAAGAGTCAATCACCAATTCACTAATCCTGAAGGCCTCAAAAAATGCCAGGCAAGAATAGGGCCACTTCAAATCTGGAGACCTCCACTGCCTGCAGTCCTTCGTACAACTGGACCAAAGGTTTATGAGAAATCAGCTGCCTAGCATCAGAGGATCATTCCCACCCCATCAACAGCCTCCGCATCAAGAACCCTGCCATCGGGTTCCCCCAACTGGCTGATTTGGACATACCTGAGCCCTTAGCAGAAACAACTTGACAACCCAGTAAAAACTCAGGAACCCTCCCAGGTTGCCATTCTTGAACAGCTAAAAATTCAGCTACCTTATGGAATCCCCTATGGTAGGAGGCCCATGTGTCTGAAGAAACAGACCTTTGAAACAGTGACATCACTCCTGGTGGCCAAGCTGCCAATGGTGACCCAGAACTATTGCACCTCTGCCTCTGCTCCAGGCACCAATGTCTGAAAAAGAGGCCACTTGAACAGAGTCGGCAATATAATTAACACAGCCTGGCACATGCCTCGCCTGAGCTGTCATATTAAAATGCAAGCATGACAGCACAAATTCACGCATCAAAGCAGCAACTCAAACACAATGAGGAGAATAATGACCTTGACAACCAATGCGTTATCGAACCAAAATAGTACCCAATGGTCATGCAAGTGGTCAGGCAAAAGCACAAATGCCACCACAATTGGAAAGAGCTCGAGGAAAGTAACATTTTGCATCAAACCTAACGCATGCCAATCGCTTTGCCATTGTGTGATGTACCAGGCACCTTGAAAGTATATGTCAAAACCCAACCCCTCCAGCTGCATCAGTAAAGAGCTGAAAATCAGCATTAGAAACCTCCTCCATCTGCAGCACTGAAGTCCCATTGAATTCAGCCAAGAATGAATTCCAAACCTAATGTCCTCATGCATCCCTTTTGATATGCGAATGTGATGATACAGCTGAACCACTCTGGAAATGGCCAGAGTCAAGCCCCTGGAAAAGACCAGCCCAACGGGATCACCTAACCAGCAAAATTCAACAACCCAAATAGGGCCTGCATCTCCCTCAAGGTGACCTTAGTAGTGGACCACACAGTGGCGACCAAAGCCCGCTGCTTAACCACTTTCTCCACTGGTAACCTAGCTACTATAGCTGTCCAATTCAATGCCCAGAAAGGTGAGTTTTGTAACAGGATCCTCTGTTTTCTCCCACACCAATGGAATGCCATATTCTTTAGTCAATGCAATGAAGGATTTGAGCAGAACACCACAAGATCCATTTTGACTAGGCCCAGTAAATAAAAAATCATCTAAATAATGTACCACATTGGAAAACCCCGAATGCTGAACAAGCACCCTGTGCACAAAACTACTGAACATCTCAAAATAGGCACATGAAATGGAACAGCCCATTGATATGCCTTGTCAAAATAAGAGGCCATTGAACATGAACCCTAAAAAGTGGAAGGCCTCCAGGCTGCACCGACAGACCAGGGACACTGCACAATCAACAGAGGCATACCAAACTGAACATGATTCCTTAGGCAAATGATCATTTGTGGAACTACCCAGAAAAATGATACGTTGTGTATCAAGTAAAATTTACGCAGCTCCTTCTTGGGAACTACTCCCAAGGGGGAGATAACAAAAACTGGGCACTCACTAAAAGGGCCTGCAATCCGACCAAGGTTCAATTTAGCCATGAGTTTCGCTCGCAACACCTCCAAAAATTAGCAAACTGAAGGTGCATTTCATGCAACCGTGTTTACCGCTGCCCCTTGAAAAGGAATAAAAAATCTGAACTGGAAACCATTCTGCAAAATAACCCCATCTCTCCTCTTCCATATCAAAACAACCATTTCCTCAACCCAAACTGGGATGTAGGCTATCTGAAAATATTCGTAGCTACTTGCCGGAAGGAGAAGTCCTCAAAAATAAACCCAAATCAAAGTGACCAGATATACAAATGAAAACTGAAAAAATTCACCAAAGTTGTCCCAAAGAGTTCTAAACTTTTTGTCGGATAATGCCGAGGGAGGAGAGAACCACAAGTCACCCACACCAGACGGCAATGTCCATTTTAATCAGTAAAGGTTCAAAAACACATTTGTAGAATATTTTGAATAAGCAACACTTAGCTTGAAAGCAGTGCGAATGTTCAGCAATATGCAGTCTCCAAAATATACAACGTGCACGTTTCGGAAAACATTCCCTGTATCAAGTGTTGTTTTATGGTTTATGGTTTAGGCATTTGATATACTTCCCTTTACTTATGTATCAGAGCGGTTTACATGTATATACTAACAGGTACTTTTTATTCCCTTGTCCACAAAGGGCTCACAATCTAAGGGGTATGTTTACTAAAGGGCGCTATTTGTGCTGCTGTCACGTTATCACATGATAAGGCGCCTTATCGCACGATAATGGAGCTTTACCGGGTGATAAGGTGCCTTATCACGCGTTAACGCACGCAGCAGCGCAAACGAGCGCTGAAGGCGGAGAAAGGCTCCCGGAGGGCGGAGGAAGGCTCCTCAGGGGCGGAGAGAGAGGGCCAATGGCTGGAGAGTGGGAGGGGAGAGGCTCCCTGCACACTAACGCTGTGGATTCCTGGGCTGAAAACTAACGCGAGTGAAACCCTCGCGTTAGAGCAGATTTAAAGGGAAGAGAAACCATTTACGTCTGCAATGTACAGCGAAGCCAGGGAAACCTACAAAAAGTGATAAGTATTATACATGTGCACGGAACAAAAGGGCAAATAAACATTGAAAATGACCTGAACAAACTGGAAAAAAAACATAACCAAGCTGGGTAATAGTGATATTAATGGGATTCATCAAAAAACACTACTGGGAAAGCTCCAAAAAAAGGATATCAATTTTGGAAGGGTTTATACTCTGTCCCCATACAAGGTGAATGATCCCACAGTGAAAAAGCACTGATCAGGGTTTTCCCTTTCTATTGGACAGGTTTCCTATGGCGTGCACATGTCCCGCAACAGCAGGGTGGGCATGTCGGAACGGGCAAATGGACAGATGCTGAAAAAGGGGATACAGAGGGCTGCAGGCGGCTGCAGGCGGCACATGCTGTGGTGCAGCTGGGCCACAGTGCGGACTAGGGTGATGCCTAGGTGGTCCATAGGAATGCTGAAACAGTAGAGCTGCCAGACAGCAACTGATGAGGACCAAACATGGGCACAAGTGTGTTTCCCACAGTGTCATAGGGGATAGTACCCAGCAGGTACCCCCAAGGGCACAGAACATTGGCAGGCGGTGCTGGGGGGAAGCGTGGACGTCCATGCAGGCACCCCGACCCCAGAACCCACACCATAGGCAGCCACCTACCAGCACACTGGATGACCTGAGACTGCGCACCACCAGCAGAAGGGCATGTCAGCATGGTGACAGAGGGGTACTGGTGGTGGAGGGGGCAGTGGCAGCTGCCCAGAGCAGACCATGGCCTAGCCCTGTTTAGGTGGGTGCCATGCACTGCAACAGACAGGCCCTGTCTGACGAACAGTCATGGTATCCCCAGGGAATGACCTGTCCCTTTGGCAACAGTGTGGCGCAGTATACACAGCCAGCATGTTCAGGAGTAGAAGGTCATAGGTTCAAGTCCCAGCTGTGGCTCCCACCAACCCAGTTCCCATATTTTACCCAGTACTAAACCGTGGTAATAAAGAGGGAACCTTTATTGCAGATAACATAAACATGCCTGAAATGCCTATATTTTACCCTACAGAGCACAGACACCATAGACATGTGCAATACCTAGAGCAGAGTCTCCCACATGCAGTTCTGGAGGGACAAACTCCATTCAGGCGTCATGCTGTCCCTAATAAAGATGCCTGTGCTGCATTTCTATGCACCGCCCCCATGGTATGCAGATGTATCCATGCATATTCATTAGGGACAGCATGAAAACCCGAACAGTGTTTGGCCCACCAGGACTGGAGTTAGGAACCTCTGCCCTAGAGCAGCGGCCAACAGGGGCAGACCCGCACCCACAGGCGCCATTATCCAAAGCCTCCTGGAGAAGCAGGATGTTGGGCCCTGCATGCAGCACCATCTCCCAATACTAGCACTTGCATACCATAGCACTGCCACCCTAAACCTGGGAATACACATATATCAAAAGGTTGCTATGATTACTGGCAGATAGCAATCCCTAGCTTAAGCACAATCTGCTCATTGAGCTGTATCATAGCAACCTCTCTGATGTCTGTGGAGTGTGTTTCAGGTCTGGTGTCTGACAGTGTTTACCACCCTGGGGAGTGACCTCAACAGTATTGCATACCATAGCCATGCCTGCACTGTGCCCAGGACTGGTGCGGTGGCCAGAGCTGCCAAAAGCCTCTATAGTTGCACAATGCTGGCATAGGTGTGGGAGTGTGTGTCTGTCTACCCAGTGTGTGGTGGCTGCCAACACCTTCCTCAGCCCACACTGCTTGCACTGTTGCCAGTGTCAGCCTTCCAATGTGCATAATGAGGAGCAAGGTACCATGGGTATAGCCCGGACAGGGTGGCCTGGCCAGGATGCATCTGCACAGGGCATAGGGCAATGGCTCGGACATTGTAGTGCCCGGCCACCACCTGCACGGACAGGGTGGCCACAACATGTCCTGCTGGGAGGTCACTCTCACCCTGACTGAGCAGTGACCACGGCATGGCTAGGTTTCCCCATAGTACTATATAGCATGTCTCTCATGTGTTATTTATGGGTTCTCTTTTGGGGCCCAATCACTGACTTATCTGCTTAGTGTGTATGCTGACATCCCAGTTCTGGGTACATGCATCTTCTCCAGGAACATGCACTATGGATTAGCTAGCAGACTGTCTGTGGCTAGTATGTGTCTGGCTAGAACACCTTGCAGGGTGCAGTGGCTGGAGGCTTGCTGCTGGAGAATGTCAGATAGTGGGGGTGGGGGTGCATTTCCAGGCCTACTGTCTATCTGCTATTTCTTTATGGATGTGTATGGATCTTCATTGGCTGCCCTGTAGGGTGTCTGTTCCCCAGCAGGACTGGGGTTGATGGTCCCCTCTACTGCCACCATTGCAGGGAGGTATAATGTGGATCTGTTGGTGGGAGATCCTGTTTCCCACCCTGAGTCCCAGAGAGTAGGGTGATGGTACTTAATCTGCCTATGGGTCCAAACACCCCCCCACCCCCACCCCCACCCCCCCACCCCACCCCACCCCACCCCCCCCCCAACGCACACATAAACAGCAAAGGAAAAACTAGTGCACAATTGATGTGGAGTATTTAAATGTATTTAAATTATAGGCAAATGAGCAGCACATAATGAAATGGTAAGCAAATATTGGCTGCGCTCAATGCAGAGAAACATGTAGAAGATTTTGCAACCAGCCAATATCTCTATGCCTGGTCTTGAGGTGACTTAAACATCTAATGCATGCCCCCAATAGTATTTTGATGGCATCGCGTACTTTGCCCAATGCCTGGGATCATCTGAGCAGAAATGTTGAAGATGGTCCTAGCATTGAGGAAAGCCCCAGATGCCATCAAAATACTGTCAGGGGCCAGTGCCCCCGACAGAAAGCAAATCCCTGATGGCCCAGCAGCCCTGATCCCCCACCCGCCCAAGTAAAAGTAATCCCTGGTGGCAAGCAGTCCTGATCCCCCCCCCCCCACCCCTCCAAACAAAAATATAGACCTGGTGGCCCAGCAGCTCTGAACCCCCTACTCCCTGTTCAACCAAAAATAACTTTGGTGGCCCAGCAGCCCCAAATCCCCCTCCCAGTACCTTCAGAAATGAATGGGAGCGCTGCCCACACACTCCCGCTCTTGAAACGACATCTTGAAAAATGGTGGCGCCTGGTCCCACGCAGTGCATCCCAGGATGCACCAGGCAGGGTCAGACTGCCAAATAAGGTTGAATATGCCTTATATGGCAGTCTGACCTCACCCAGTGCAGATTTTTAAAGAGGTTTTTTTTTTTTTTCTTATTTTGCAAATTCTCTTGCTTCCTTCCTTTTGTATACTGGTAGGCTCTCAGCTATTCCTGGTGTCTGCCTGTGCTGCACTGATTTACAGTACTTCCTCCTTCGGCTGACAGAATTAGGATGCAGCGGCAAGCCTGGCAAGAAGGAAGGAAGTGGATGATGACATGCTGGATATGGAGCAGGGTAGGGAAGGGAAGAGGAGATACTGGACTATTGGAGGGGGGTCTAGGGTCTTAAGCTGCCTGGGGTGGAGGGGGGGGGGTGCTAGGACCTTGAGCTACCCTGGGGGGGGGGGGGGTGAGCAGTTAAGCTTGAGCTTCCCTGAGAAGGACTAGGGCCATGAGTGTCTCCGAGGAGAGAGGAACACACAGCTGAAAGTTAGTCTGTGGTTTCAGATACCCTTGGCTTGGCTATGATCATTATGGAACAACCAGATTTTATTTAACCATGCTGACCACGACAGTTAAATATTGACCTCTATGTTTCTTGAGTCTGTATAGTGTTTTAGCAGGGTAGCTCAATGCAGATACAGTCCCTATCAGAACTTTCTAGCATGTGTCTTCAGGAAAGGTAAACTGCCTGACATAGACTAGGTCACTGAGTGGGTCATAGACTGGGTCAGCTTGCGCCCTCTATACAGGTGATAGTACAGTATACAGAACAGCACAGCAGTATTATGAGCTAGTAGCCAGTGAATACACAGTCAGCTCTATACTACTGATTTTATGACAAAAGTGACCATATGCATGTGTGCACTGATGCTACTGTTGTACTTTCTAACACTAGAGAACTGCAGTCTCCACCTCTAATGATGAGTTTTTTTCAAGTCCATTGTGCTACGATGGAGATGTAGCCTAGTGGTTTGAGCACCGGGCTGGACTGATGGAAACCAGGTTCAAATCCCACTTCTACTCCTTGTGATCTTGGGCAAGTCACTTAACCCTCCATTGTTTCAGCTACAAACTGGGGGCAGTGAAATACCTGCTGCATTTGAATGTAACTCCCCTTGAACTGCCAGTAGAAAAGTGTGAGCTAAATATAAATGCACTGAAAACAATGTGGGAATAGGACAGCAGAGGAACCTGCAGAAAGGAAAGTACGCCAACAAGAACTGTGGTAGTCAGTACAATCAGCAGTGGTGAAAGTGAGATTATCCACAGTGTTAGCATTACCATTCCCCTGGCCAAGTTTGATTAAAAGGAGGGAGGGAGGGAGGGAGGGAGGGGGGGGGGGGAATAGCTGGCCATGCAGTATTGGCTGAAAAGCAGGAAGAGCAGTAACCTGCCTCTATCTCCACTGTTATGGTGCAGGGCCAGGAGGAGGCATACTCATTGGAGCATGTCAGCAGAAAGGGAGTGGGACCTTAAGGCAGCTGCCAGAGGCAACAAAATGTTCCCTCATGTCCCAGTCAATATCTACGGCAGATCTTTCAAGAACATACTGATTCAGAGGAATCATGTCTGTGACTCCAGGATTTAGAGGAAGGCATTATTGAAAGCTTGCTAACTATGAAGGGTTTGGAGAGCTGTACATCGATATCAGTGAGCAACCATAGGCAGATAGAACTAATATTGCCAGAACAAGAGCACCCCTCAGCCCTAGCAAGCCCTCAACCACTGTTCCCTCTAAGCTGTGCGCGTGTGCGCGTGCACACACCTCGCCGAGCGAGCGCACATACTTTACAACAGAGCGCACAAAAATTACGGCTCTGATTCTGATAGAAAACAACACAGACGTCTTAAAATTTAAAAGTTATGATTGTAGTTACTAGAAATTTCCCGCTTCATTTAGTAATCGTCTATTTTAATTTAATTTGATTAAAATCAATGTGGTGTACATACTGTATTCTGACGTGTAGTCAAATTTTAAAGTATATAACTGAGTGTCGTTATGTGGCGCACAAAAATTTAACCTTCCTTCAAAAGCTGCACACAGCTGATATTTTATGCGCACACAGCCTACAGAAAATTAGAGGGAACATTGCCCTCAACCCAGCTCCAGCAGCACCAAAAAAGCCAGAGAAGGGGCCAAACTAGAAAGGCCCTGGCACAGATGGAGTGGCCAATTTTTGGCTCAGAAAATATCCCTTCACTAAAATCTGGAAAACTGCAAAAATCTAACTTAGGGACCTAAATGTAAAGGCTCAGCTTTTTTTGAATATTGGATCTACAGTGCTTTTCTTTCCCCATAGACTTTAATGACCCATAGACTCTAATGACAAACAGAGCAAACTAAAATTATTTTTGATGTCTTTATGTTGTGTTGTTTGAAATGACTTGAAATGAACCAGTCTTTTTCATTTCCAAAAGAGTGAACATTCCTTAGATATTTATAGCATTCTACAGGATGATCCTGGGAATACTTTACTTTCCACGGTGATTCCTAAGGAGTTGAGTCATATAAGTCTGTTTAATCATGGAAACATGATCAGTTGGATTACTCCACTCACTTTCAGATTTTGGTTACAACAGGAGAGTAGCTGTGTCTAACAGGAAACGGAAAATGAGAATCATGCATATTATTTGCGAAACTGATAATGTTTTACACAGCTGGAAGCTGGAGTTAATCTAAAAAAACTAAGTAAAAGGTTTCTGTTTATTCTATAGTGATAGAAAAGGAATGCAACTATTTTTATTTGCTGAAATCAACAAGTAATTTTCTGAGGTTTCCAAGGCCTGAAGTTGTGCCAATGAAGTGTAAAGGCCAATTTAGCATAAGACATCTAGATAGGATTTGGGACATCTATATCTGAATGTGCACAACTTCCTTAATATTTTACAAAAGGTTGAATGAGGAGCCTTTTGTCAAATACAAATATGAATGCTGGGAAATGCCTGTGTACATGCTGGTGCACCCAGCGGGAATAGCCATTTTAGTGACCCACATATTTAAAAGACAGCAGCATCACGCGGGGTTTTGAATGTGTAAGTGCTGGCATGTACGCATGTAGGTGCTGATTGGACAACTTTTGAGTGTGAATGTCAACACTTAACCTGCAGAAGCACCAGATTTTACAAAAATTAATGAATGTCCAAGAAGCAAATGTAAATGTTGATGTCCAGATTTTTTAAGGTATGTGTACATTGTTGTTGTAAAATTGGAAATACGCTCGTACTTTCCTGGCTCACCCAAACTATGCCCATAACGGACCCATGTGGAAAGAGTGTGTGCTGCTGACCTACATGTGTAAATAATGCCTTTCCAAAATAGAGATTTATAACTTTGGAACGTTAGATATATTTAAAGTCATGCAAGTCTATTACACATGAAGGGATGCGTGGAAAGTTAAGCAATTATATATCATCGGCATACAGAAAGAATGTGAACGATCAGGGTGGAGCTGGAGGGATTCCGGCCGGTGGCCTCATAAAACAAGCGCCATCCGGTGCGAAGATCAGCCGGTGCACATCGCAAGCTTCCCCAAATGATCGGGGTGGAGCTGGAGGGATTACGGCCGGCGGCCTCATAAAACAAGCGCCATCCTGCGCGAAGATCAGCCAGTGCACATCGCAAGCTCCCCCGAACGATTGGGGTAAAGCTGGAGGGATTCCGGCCGGCAGACTCATAAAACAAGCGCCATCCAGTGCAGACCAAATAGCGGTCAATGATCAGCATACCGGGCTCCCTTCCATACACATTGCCTCTGCCGTCTACTACATTGCTGCCTGCTGCATCACCTGGACAATCCACTGCCTGTAAGTTAATCCTGCTACCTTACCTGGACAATCCACTGCCTGTAAGTTAATCCTGCTACCTTGCCTGGACAATCTATTGCTTGCAAGCTATCTCTGCTACCATGCCTGGACAATCCATTGCTTGTAGATTAATTGCCTGGACAGTCCATTGCTTGTAGATTAATTGCATAGAACTTGCTACCCACTGTTTGCATTGCTATTGCTTGTAGATGAATTCCATAGAACTTGCTACCCACTGTTTGTATTGTAAAACAACTCACGCTGCATAGCCTATCAACCCTATTAACTCCAATACCACCTCATAGCTAGACTGCTAACCACTAACAAGTAACATAACACACAGAGTAAAGACACCACTACCAATACAGAACTACAACTATAGGACCCAAATCAAGTTGAACCCAGGTCAGTAAACTACAAATCTAATCCCAGGTCAGTAAAATACAAATTGCAAAATGCACTCCACTACCCATTACCTCATGACCTACCTCACACTCCTACATATATTCGCACCCTGAACATATAGCATCAGACTCAACAAGCAAATCCCCTTGATCAACCTACATACCACCCAACCCATAAACACACCAACATCATACCAGCAGTGACCAATCAGCCTACATCCAACACCTGGCTGCACATCGTAAAGCCATCACAGACAAGATCAGGCAATATTACACAGACGCCCTGAAACGGTCACTTAATAAACCGCATGACTTGTTTAACTTAGTTAAAACGCCTGCCAAAGAACCAACCCCTGAGCTCCAAAGCGGTATTCACCCACAGGATTATGCGGTTTACATGCAATCCAAAATGTGCAAGACTAACAAAATATTAATACCGGACCCTCCTGATGAACAAAACTACCCAGCATCACTGACATCCTTCTCCACTCCTTCGAAGAAAATTATTGAAGATACCATCCTAGCCCTAAATACTACCACTGCGCACACAGATCCTTGTCCTGCACACTGGATAAAGGACCTACGATGTGACCTATCTCCAATCATAGTCAAAATCTTAAACCAATCCTTTACCACCGGCTCTTTCCCACCTACTCTCAAGCAGACCTCGGTAGGACCTCTTTTAAAGAACACCAAACTTGATCCTCAAAAAGTAGAGTCCTACAGGCCCATATCCAGCATACCGATGCTTGCAAAAATCATTGAAAAAATAGTGCACAGGCAACTACAGGATCACATAGACACCTCAGCCCCACTTGATCCAGCACAACATGGATTCAGAGAATCACATGGAGTGGAAACACTACTCACAGCCCTTTTCAACAATATTATCTCAGGTACGGATAACATACGACATGGTTTCGCTCTCATCTTTTTAGACATAGCAGCAGCTTTTGACTCGGTATGCCACGAAATCCGGAACAGCGCTAGAATGGTGCAAATCTTACCTGTCCGGAAGATGGCAGCATGTCCGAGCTGACGGGGCTACGTCGGAACCATTCCAACAAAATCAAGGTGTGCCTCAAGGATCCTCCCTATCATCCCTGATGTTTAATATATACCTCCAACCCATCTGCAACATCATCAGATCCTTCAATGTCAGTTACATGATATATGCAGACGATGTACTATTATACATGCCAATATCATTGGATAACCTAGACCTCACCCCACTGACTAACTGTTTCGACACCATATCAGAGTGGCTCCGGTCACAAAATCTACGAATACAACACAAAAAGACGGAAATCCTTTTCGTCTCGAGGAATACAAACTTCACCCCACCTAGCTGTGTCAAGGTAAAGGATGCTGAACTACAAGTGAAACCTGCGATACGTTACCTTGGAGTAATGTTGGATCAAAACCTTGACATGAAGAACCATATAGCCAATACTGTCAAGGCAATCTATTTCAAAATCAGATCCCTCAGACACCTACACACACTGCTCGAACTGGATGATTTCCGCACCATTTATCAAGCCCTTATAATTCCCCATTTTGACTTTTCAAACTCCATACTACAAGGACTCCCCCGGTCCACCCTGAACCCCCTGCAACTGGCTATGAACAGTGCAGCGCGGGTACTCTTTGAAGCATTCAAGAGAGACCATGTCACACCCCTCCTTAAACAGTTACACTGGCTCCCCATTCAAGCAAGGATCAGTTTTAAGACATTACTGCTAACTTTCAAAGCTGCCAAGGGGCTCACCTCATCCTCCCTTTCTGACCTCATCCAACTACTTGCACCAAACAGGCCGCGAAGAACCATAGAGTTGAACATGCTAGTTATCCCAAAGGAGACCACAAGATGCCCAGATCAACAGCTAACAGAGCCTTCCGACTCTGCGCCCCAACCTTATGGAACACCTTACCAGCACACATCAGAGCAATCCCCAACTTGAGTCAGTTCAGAAAGGCACTAAAACACTTCCTCTTCCTTAAATATTTCATTAACAGCTCCGAGCATAATCCCCAAGCGAATAGTGAGCACCAAAACAACATTAGTAATAGTCAAACATGCAGACCCTCGCAACAGGCCGACCCCGTAATGTAAATAACAAGCAGTTTCCTGTATAGTTGTACCATATATGTATATAGTTGACCATGTTTCCCTATTCAAGGGAACCACTGATGTACATAGTTACCCTGTTTCTCCAAGTTTCTACTCCCTGTTAAATGTGATGACCAGACATATGTAAACTGTCGGATGTTTCTGTTCAATGTAAACCACGCTGATAGTAAATAGTGCGGTATATAAGAATTGTTAATAAATAAATAAATAAATAAATAAATACCTATCTAAAGAATGCCAACAACCAAAGCATACAGCCCACAAACCATACAAGGCCACAAGTAATACACCCACACACCACACAAATAACAAACACACAAACCCTATCATAACGACAAACATCAGGTGTGCTCTTCTAAACGCTAGATCTATCAGGAACAAACCAAATACTATCCTCGACCTCATCCATGACAAGAAGCTGGATATAATATGCATCACCGAGACCTGACTAGATGACTCAGACCAGGTCATATTAAACCAAGTAACCCCAACAGGATACTCGGCATTTAACTGCATCAGAGAACAAAAGAGAAAAGAATACAGATTCAAAACAATCACCACCACTAACACAATCAAATCTAACACATTCACTATAGCCAACAAGTACCTAAGCATCTCCCTCACATACAGACCACCTAGAACCACAACTGAACAACTTTCCACAGTAATCGAAATGATATGCGCACATAACAGAAGACACAAACCTCTCATTGCACTAGGAGACTACAACCTAACATCCTCACCCACCAGAGAAACTGCAACATTCTTAAAAGCCATGGAGTCATTAAAATACTGCCAGACAATTAACGCCCTAACGCACCAGTATGGTACAACTCCAGACATGATATTCATGCCAATGCAATTAGTGGAACAGAACAAGACCACAAAACCAACAATCACACCAGTCCCTTGGTCAGACCACCATGTGATTGAATTCACCATGACCCTGAACAACCCTGCCCAACGCAAAGAAGATAAAAGAACAACTAGGCAGTTCAAAACATTTAACAGAGACTCATTCATAAACGAAATCACTCCACAACTTCAACAGGAACACAACACCCTTGACCTTAACATAGAAGAATGGAACATCTGCCCCAGCCATCAAAGAACCACAAACACACAAGAGATCCAACGCCCCATGGTACTCATATGAAATCAGAGTTGCAAAACGCACACTCAGAAGACTGGAAAGAAAATGGAGATGGAACAAATCACACAACTTCCTAACCCAAAACAGAGACAAACAATGGGAATATAACAATCTAATAAATGAGCGTACACAGCAACACCATACCAATCTAATCATGAAATCTACTAATAGACCAAGAGAACTCTTCAGCGTTGTCCTAAAGCTCACCAAGGATGACATGCAACATAGCACCCACCATCTTGACCCACAAAAATATGCAGACTACATGAAGTCAAAAAACACCAACCAAATATGCTCTACTACACCACAAACAAATGATCACACGATAAAAAAACAACATCAAACATGGCAGAGCTTCAACATTTCAACAAAGCAGCAAGTAGAAGACATTATATCTGGTCTAAACACAACAACTTCACCATCAGACCCATGCCCAGTGACATGGCTCAAAGCTACAAAAAGCTAACTCTCTCATCACACTCAAAAAAATCGTGAAAGATTCACTCCAACAAGGATACATGCTGCAAACCCTAAAGCATGCAGCGATACTACCAATACTTAAAAGTAGCAATCTGAGCCCTTCCGAACCAAAATCATACTGTTCCATCTCCAGCCTGCCATTCCTTGCTAAAATCATGGAAAAGGTAGTGCAAAGGCAACTTCAGGACCATATGATATAAATGTCCCACTGGACATACATCAACATGGATTTAAGCCCCAACACGGCATGGAAACACTACTCACCTCCCTCTTTGACAATCTCCTAAGAGGCATAGATAACATTGAAAACGGCTTCCTGCTAGTGTTCATGGACATCTCGGCGGCCTTTGACACTGTGTCCCACACCAAGCTATTGCAACGCTTACAACAGGTAGGACTATGCAGGAACACCTTGAAGTGGTTTGCATCATACTTGGAAGGGCGAACGCAACAAGTCAAATGCGACAAAAGAAATCACTACAATTCCCCGTCACGCAGGGAATATCTCAGGGCTCAGCTCTATCATCAATGCTCTTTAACATCTACATGCAGCCCATATGTAACATCATCAAGCACCACAAACTTCACTATCACATTTACGCTGACGACATCATGGTGTACGCTCCAATCAACCTACTAGCACTAAACACCACAACAATAACCGAATGCCTCGAAGACATGAATGACTAGCTCATGGCCAAAAACATAACGGTCAACTACGATAAAACTGAGGCAATGTTCATCACCAGGAACCCCACCTTCATACCTCCACAAACTATCAGCATCCTAGACAAACACATAGTAGTCAAAGAAGAAGTTAAGTATCTGGGCATCACACTAGACAGAGCTCTGAACCTGAAATCCCACATCACCAAAACCGCAAACAAGGCCTATCAACGATTGAAAACAATCAGACAAATCAAACCAATGCTCCGTCAGGACCACTTCCGCACAGTGTGCCAAGCACTCATTACCCCACTGCTTGATTATGGAAACTCACTATATCAAGGCCTTCCTCAGCAGACACTCCACCCACTACAGATGGTACAAAACACCACAGCACGCATCATTACAGACACACCAAGGACCGAGCACATCACTCTCGTCCTACAATAACTGCACTGGCTCTCAATGGTGGCAAGATCTAAATGCAAAACAATCATGATCATCTTCAAAGTCATTCACCAACTCTCAGCAGACATACTCCAAAACATTATAACAAGGGATATCAGCAACAGACCAAGAAGAACCAATAATGACAACATGATCGGTACACCTGCAGGCTATCACAAAACCAAACAAACAACTTCAAAAAGAGCACCATCACTACTGGCATCCACACTATGGAATTCCCTCCCAATAAGCCTGAGGGCATTAGATGACCTCACAGACTTCCGCAAAGACCTCAAAACATTTTTATTTATAGAAACATATGAGCATCCAGGCAACACCCCATACCCAAAGTGAAATACTACTTCAGCCGCCAACCAAGCACGCACCCTCCTATCCACACACACAAGTTTATCATACATGTTAAATGCTATCTTCAATTGTACTGTCTAAATGCCGATAAGTAACTGTACTGTCTAACTGTTTACATGTACCCTAATGTTAAATGTAACCCTCCAATTGTAATGTGACGTGACCACCTTGATTGAAGGATAAGGTGGCATACAAATCTGTCTAAATAAATAAATTAAGGAGGCTAATAGAACAAAAAATATGTTGAATATGTTGTGGGATTTCATATGGTACTTTGACCAGGCCGATAGAGTATTAGACGAGAGCACATGATATGAGCGACTTTCCAGATAGCATTGGAACCATGCATGGAGATGATGAAGAAGTATGGAGTGGTTCATGAAGATGAATGCAGCAGAGAGGTTAAGTGAGATACTGAGAACTCTACCACTGCACAAACTAACTCTTCTTGGTCTGTTAGATTTTGTTAAAGTTATTTCCATAGATTACCTGTTTGCCTTGGAAGGAGAACATTAGTGATCTCTAGAAATTGAATCAGCAACAATCTTTTCTGCTATCTTACCACAAAGGGAAGATTGGAGATAGGCCAAAAGTTAGTTGTGGAGGAAATATTGGCCTTAGGTTCTTTGTTACAAGGTCAGACAATTGCCTGCTTCCATTCAGTGGGGAAGATTCCTTGTGTTAAACTTGCAGCAAGCATAGAGTGCAAGGTAGGAAGGAATAACTCTAATATTTTTTTTAATATGATGACTGGCAGAGGGCCATAATGACAAAAGTACTGGCAACCAAAATTGTTACAGAATTTAAACTTTCTTGGGACCAACAATGAGTAATTGTAAGTTGGAAGGTGGGGTAATAGTTGGAAGAAATGAAAGAGGGGGCTTAAGTGCTTGTTTAGTCATATGGAACTTCAGAGGGCCAAAATGAAAGAATATAACGCAATGGATAGAGTCATATTTATTTTCTTTCTTTCTTTTTTATACTGTGCTCTTTAGAATCAGTGTGGTTTACATGTATACTAACAGGTACTTTTTATTCCCTTGTCCCTGAAAGGCTCACAATCTAAGTGTACCTGAGGCAATTGAGGGTTAAGTGGCTTGCCCAAGGCCACAAGGAGTAGCCATGGAACTAGAGACCCCAGTCCCTCTGGCCTGAGGTTGCTTGTCCCCATGTGGGAATTGAGCCCCTGGCTTTCTGGCCTGAGGTAACCTGTCCCAACCACTGAACCACTCCTCCCTCATTTCTTTTCTGCCTAGTCTAGCCAAGAATTCGAAATACCTATATGAGCACAATTACATTGAGAATTAAAATTAATTTAATTTAAATTATTTTATTAAATTCTCAAGCACAAAAACAACTCATATAAGAATACTAACAAATATATAGCATACGTATTTACACACAAAATAATCAATAAATCAGTACATCTATATCAGGCTTTCAAGAAAGATGGGTAACCTTAACAGAGCTACCATTATTATGACTCTAACATAGATGTATGGCTGCATCATTTTAAAAAACGTTGGGATAGATTACATGGAATGACCTTGTTATAAACCAAACATCAACCAACATGTAGTTTTGGTAAGATATAGCAAGGGGGTGGTAAGGCATGTCAGGGTGTTGGATTAAGTATGGGACTTGTAAGAATCAATACGTAAAATGATAAAACCTGAAAAAGACCACCAGAAGAGTTGGGGAAGGTCAGCACTGTAATAAAAATTATACATGAATTGGCGGATATAGATGGGCAGTAATAGGAACAGAGATGAGAGTTTGGGTAAAAGACATGGAGTGGGAAGGGGTGTACCTGATATTGGTATACATATGGAAATTTGTGTGTATATTTTCTAAAAATAATAGAGAACCAAGAAAGGAAGCCAAATGGGTAGACTAGATGTGCCATTATATTATTGTGTCAAGCTTTTGTGGCTTATTCTGTTCTCTACTGAAATCATCTATACTTGAAGGACTAGCAAATAGTATCTACATATGCCAGCAGTCTCTTAATGGTTGCTTTTGCCAAATGCATTTATGGGATTTTATTTTATATGGGTTTCTCTAGGTGCTGCTCTTTCACAGAAGGGAGGCAATGTCATTATTTAACAAGTGATACACTTGAACACTGGAGGAGGACTTGTTTCACATTGTCACGGCAATACCCCAACAGAGGCTTGAAAGGGACCAGCTGAGGGATTCATGGTAGGAATCCTAAGTACTAGACCAGATACTGACTTAAAGCAAGTCAGAACAGAAATATAATTGTGTCAAATAGCCCTTTTGGGAGTGGCCAAAGCTCACTTAAAATAGATTGCTGGAAATCAGCAAGTCCTCCCAGAATTCTCACTTCTTTCTGAACGTCCTGTATGCGGAGTTCTTGTTGCCAAGCTTCTGCTCCCCAGGCTTTCTGTTACCAGCAGTGGTGTAGCTAGGACTGAATGGGTCACTGATAGAGAAAGTAAGATGAGCCCCTTTAACACTATGTTGCTCAAGGTAGAGTGGCCTGGGAGATATTGAGGTATGCAAGAGGTGTCTGGGGAAGTTTGTGTGTGTGGGGATAGATATCAAGTGCATGGGTGGTATGTGTGCAAGAATCTAGGAGCAAGAGTAGGGTGTGAGGGGTCTGCTGTGAGTGAGATGTCTGCATGTTGGAGCAGCAGAGATGTGTGCGGGAGTCAGTTGTAGTTGAGAGTATTCAAGGCAATGGTGCAGAGAGGGATGCATGAGAGGATATGCAGGGAGGGTATCATTGGTGCGATGGAGGGCTCAGAGGAACACCCCCTCTCCCATCCTCATGGACGGATAAAGCTTTTCAGGCTGGGGCACCAGATGGAGGTTAGTGTGGCAGACACGGTACTTGCCTGCAGCAGTCACCTCCAATCCCATTCTGAAATCACCCAATGTGACCTTTATTTTTTTATTTAAGTTAATTAATGACATGCCAAATCATTGTAGTTCTTAGCGAGTTACAGCAAACATTGGCATTATTATTATTGAGGATAACAATACAGACATTACTACAAATAAAATGCACATACAGTCATCCAGCAGTGATATTTTCAAATACTAGCCTTACACATTCTATGCCTGTTCAAATAGAGACATCTTTAAATTCTTCCTAAACTCTTTTTTTATATCAGATATTCTGCACAACTGGTTAGGGAGTAAATGCCACAACTTAGGCACATAGAATGAAAATGCTTGTGAATGTGTCAAGTGACTTCTCTGATGTAGGGATGTAATGACGTAGATGTTTTGTGAACCCTCCCAGGGCCCAAACAATCAGCAATTGTCGATGATCTTGAATATCATCAGCAGCACTGCTAAGTCTTGTGATATGAGCTGCGTGATCTTGTAGCTCGTTCCAGGAGACTTGGCCCTGCAGAAGCAACAGATGATGCGTTTAAGTGCTCCTTCTGCTGCTTGACCTCATGGGCTAATTGAATAATGGGATCAGAAGCAATGTGACAACACTCCTGGATGTGCTGACCCTCCAAATTTTATTACATCAGCAAGTGCAGAACACCTACTAGCAGGCTACCCCAGGTTATTTGTTGGGATCACACCACTGGACACCTGTCACTGTAAATTTCAGTTCCAAATTCCCTATTTCTTTTTTTCTGCTGAGTTCTTGTTACAGGTCCCCTGTTTGTTGTTTGGTGCTGAGCTCCTATTGCAAGTCTCCAGTTTCTGATCTCTTTGCTACAAGCTCCAGTGCCAGAATTTAATTGTATTGAATTGAATTTATAATTGTATATTTGGCACATTACAAGCACAGCAAAGAGAAGGCAGATGACAAAGTTGAAACAATAAAACATAAATAAAAATCAAGCTAAAAGGGCTGTTACTCACTTCGCTGCAAACACTATAGGCTTCATCTATCTGAGTGCTGCAAAGACCTGCTGGCTGCCCATTACTGGTTATCCACTGGCTCATTCAGAAGGCCCCAGTGAACTTGGCTGGAGTGTCCAGGCCACGTGTCCCACCTGCCCTTGTATCCTGACACATACACTCTAAAAAGCATTTAGATTTCAATATGAATGAATCTTTCTTCCCAGATAAATGTGGCTATGTGGATTGTTCATGCTGAGAGAAGTGTATGTAGTTAAAAGAACTTCTGTTCAGTTTCATCTATAAGTTCTAATTATCTTTTAAAATATATTTTATGAGACATCTCTAAGGAAAAAGGGATCAGTTCAGGAACAGCAGTGGCCTCCATCTTTTATTTCAACTGCAACGAGGGAAACTGAAGCAAGTTGAAGAAAATTCTGGATTGGTGACTTGACATGACCTGGCAGAACATCACCAATGTCTCTACCAAAATCAACTAGCAGCTCTGTAACTGAGAAAATTGCGAGGAGTTAATGAGATGCTCAAAAAAACCTGTTTGATGGAACTATTTACAGTACATCTTTTTTTCTCCTACATAATCCTTCTGTGCAAATGAGTGAAATGATGTATTATGAACCAGCCCTTGACACATTCAGATGGGAGTTGAGGTCTTACTGGTGTTGAATAAAATACTGAATTTGAATTAGATTATTCGTTATCAGGTAATGTGTTACAAGTCATTCCTTTGGCAAGTCTGAACTTTATAACTGTTCAAAATTTTATAGAGTATTTAAAAAACATAGATGATGAATGGATCATTCAACCCATAAGGAACAGCTGACAAGTTTCCAGACATTTTAAATTGTAATGATATATTAATATTACATAGCACATGAGAGAAAATTTATAGTTTGTTTTGGACATTTTAACATTTTTCAGTTTGTTTTACTCATTTATTTTAATAAATATTTGGTAGTTCTCATTAGAGCTTTTAATGTTCTCAAAACCACTTTATATGCTTTAAATCAATTTTGCACATACGTGGAGCTCTATTCCAGAAGAGGCATGTCCAGGCCATCTGGATGGCCCCCATGCAGGATGGGCCCATTTGGACCCGATTCTGAAATGTGGGAGCAAACCGTTCCTGCAGCTGTTAGAATTAAGCCTGAGGACAGCTCGGCATGCCCCTCCCACAGTCATGGGGATGTTCTCCCTGCGGCACCATCTGCCCGCAGCTTCGACCCCCGAGTCCCTGCCTCCCGACCCCGATGGGGGGGGGCTTCTAGGCTCAAGGGGGGCTTCCTGTCTATTTGGGGGTATCCTGCTCTTCTTCCACCTCAGAGGTGGTATAAGCAGGACGTATAGGGTCATCCTGGAATCAGCCCTTTACATCTGGGGGTTGGCCCCACCCACTCTCTGCCCTGTCACGCCTCCATCTATCGCAGCACGCATAGTAGCTCTGTGCGCACAGCAAGGAAAGGAGGCGGAATACCGGCAAGGCAGATAGTGGGGTAGCACATCCTGGCGCGACGTGCTTCCCCGCTATCTGCCTTATGGACTTAGGCCCGAAGGGTCCTATGTACTGTGATAAGGAAGCTTATCATAGCTCAGGTAGGAGCTATAGAAAAGATGATGTGACTCTGAACAAGCAACCTGTCAGTTCTGGTAGAAGTGAGGAAACAGAATTTTCACATAAAAGACTACCAGTCCCAGAATGCACCAGGTTTCCAGCAGCCATGAGAGGGGCTGAAGTGAGAAAATGTGTGTGCAATCAAGAGAGCTATGAGGTAATCCCTAAGCACTCATCTCAAAGGGCAGGGCCTGATTCAAGACAGCTGCGCTGTGTTAGGGAGCAGCACACATTAGAACAGGATAAGAATAGAGCTTATTCTTCAGATAACAGCTTCAGGGAGAGCTACAAGAACAGCTTCAGAAAGAGATACAGAGACAGCAACGGCTACAAGCTCAAGCACCAGTATCACCTGGAGAAACAGAAGCCAAGCCAAGCAGATAGAGAGAGAAGGAAACTCTCTGGAAGGAAGAGAAGGAAGGCCATTGGAAGGTCTGGGAGATTCCAAGGCAGTACTCATACTGGGAGGTATTCCAAAAGCCAGCAGAGTCCATTGGACTGGATTCAGCCAGAGGAATGGAGTGGCAGAGATAGGAATCACCAGTGGCTACCTGGAAGAGAGAAGACTGCATGTGGAAGGGACTTTCAGACCAAGGCCAGAGGGTATGTGAGAGGAGATCCAGTGTCCAGGGATCAAGATTGGAAGGATGGACATCAGAATTGGATTACATATTGGCCAGGCTTTACAGAGAGGAATTATGATGGCAGGAGAGGCTCAGGTATGAACACTGATCCAGACCCTATCTATAATAGAGAATGGCAGCAAGGGAATAAGCATTCTCATGATAGTGCCTTAATGAAAGACTCATCTGTGCCAATGTATGATATTGACCCTATGATTGTTGATGAAGGGGGAGATACAGCAGATGAAAGTACAATTTATATGGACTGTTCTCTATCTAAATGCTATTGCTAGTTTTCCGTGAGCAAACACATCAGCCATCACAAAGAAACCTAACTTTGTTCTTTATTTCCACTGCAAACAGCTCTTAAAGCAGGATTTGGGCTCACACAGTAGCAGCCAGCCAGCTAAAGGCTTTCAGCTGGTCCATTGATAGTAATTAGGGCTGCACCTGATTGTGTGTATGAGCAAGGGAGAATCACTGCTGAGATCGGCGTGGAAAATAAGCAGAAGTTAACCTAACCAGCAAAGTTTATTCTTTACTTTGTGCCTTTGTATTTGGTAATTACTTGCTAAGAAAACATTAGCTAATTGCCTGACAAGCTGAAGGTTGTTTTCTGGTTTACTTTGTGACTTTTTGTTATCCATTTTAAACACTGCAAGCAAGTAACCTCATTTATAGTGCTATCAAGCATACATGTGCTGGGTGAATTAAACCCCATCAATAAAAGAAGTATTTTATTGATCTTACCACTTGGTTTCACAACTCAAATTATTGTCATCAGCTGTGTTTGGGAGTGAATGAACTACAATACCCACAATACCTTGCAAGAATCATATGAATATATGCATCGTCAAGATTGTGTAAGTTCTCACCCTAGGCAGCCGTCTGACAGTACTAAAGTGTGAACTGACCTGGACTTTACATGGAAAATAACACAAAATGCACAGAAACATGTAAAAACACCAAAATATTTGTATTTTGTGCTATTCTTGGTGCAAAGTGCAGTTTTGTGAAGTCACATTGCAAAAGTATGTGGTAGTAAACTTTAATGTAAAGCATTTTTCATGTGATTGTTCATGTAAATTTTGCATTAATAAGCTAATACAATGCAAAACCATGCAAAGCTGCTCATTGAAGCAAAATATTTGTGAAAATGAGTATGCAAAAACATTTTCACTGCCAAAAAAAGTGTGTCCCTTCGCACAACAGCAGACAAAAATTAAAAGACTCTCCAGCCTGTCTTGGATGCACTCCTTTTCTGTCTCTATACACGCAGTGCTTTGGTGCGCTTTTCTCTTCCCATGGCTTTCAGTACCATCTTTATGCTAATGACTCCCAGATCTACCCCTCTACACCTGAAATCTCTCTGGCGATCCAGGCCAGGATCTCTGCCTGCCTTTCTGACATTGCTGCTTAGATGTCTCACTGCTGCTTGAAATTGAACATGGCCAAAACTGAGCTTCTTATTTTTCCCCTTAAACCCTCCTCTCCCCTTCCTCCTTTTTCAGTCTCTGTGGATAACTCTCTATCCCTTCCTGTCTCCTCAGCTTGCAACCTTGGGGTCGTCTTTGACTCCTCTCTCTCCTTCTCTACACATATCCAACTGATAGCTAAAACCTGACGTTTCTTTCTCTACAACATTAACAAAATTAGCCCATTCTCTTCTGAACACACTACTAAGATGCTTATCCACTCCTTAGTCACCTCCCATCTAGAGTATTGTAACTTACTCCTTGCTGGTCTCCCTCTGAATCATCTCTCTCACCTTCAATCTGTTCAACACTCTGCTACACAGCTAATCTTCCACCAGCCTCGCTATGCTCATATTACCACTCTTCTTAGGTCACTTCGTCGTTCCCTATCCATTTCCACGTCCAGTTCAAACTTGTCCTGCTGACCTATAAGTGCATTCACTCTGCAGCTCCTCGCTATCTTTCCTCTCTTCTCTCTCCCTACACCCCTGCTTGGGAACTCTACTCTTCTGGCAAATAGCTTCTATCTGTGCTCTTCTCTTCTATTGCTAACTCCATCTTGCTGCTCCCTACGCCTGGAACAAACTACCTGAGTCTTTATGTCAGGCGCCTTCCCTGACCCTTTTCAAATCCAGGCTGAAAACTCACCTCTTTGCTGCCGCTTTTGGATCTTGACTGACCTTTGTGTTTCCTCACCATTCCCCCTAGATGTATCCCATGTCTACAGCTACTGTGTTACATAAGAACATAAGATATGCCATACTGGGTCAGACCAAGGTCCATCAAGCCCAGTATTCTGTTTCTGTCTTGACTAGATTGTAAGCTCTGATGTGAAGGGACCATCTTTTACATGTGTCTGTGCAGCGCTGCATACATTTTGCAGCGCTATACAAATGATCAGTAATAGTAGTAGTAGTAGCCCGAATCGAAGGTTCACCCGGACCCTCTGCTTCAGGGAACTTCAACTCTTTGGTCAGGTCCAGTGCTAGGGTTTCTAGCGCCCCCCTGCAACCTATAAATCGGTGCCCCTCCCTTATTATCAATGTTGGCTGCACCCTATCCTCCTTTTTCCCAAAACCGCTTTGTGAACTCTTTTCAAGCAATATTAGTATTTCTTCTTCAAACCATGTTTTGTGAGAAAATTGTAGCGAAAGAGCAAATGCATAGCCAAAATAAAAATAATTAGCAGTAAACACTTAGCATCATACAAACAAGCTGTGATAGTAAAAAAAAAATCTGATTCTGGTCATCTCACTATCAACAACATAAACATTCTCCAGTGCCAGGCATACTGTGAACTAATATAAAACACTGCAAAAGTTACTGAAGATCTACAAGGCCAAATCTACCATACCTTACCAGCACACACTTCCAAAACTCATACAGTAAGGGGCCTATCCAGAAAAAAGCACCACTATAAATACTGAAATGGGCCCCAAAACATCCATACAGCTATTTGAAAAGCTGAACAAGTCAAATTACTACAGTACAGATCCCTACGTACAAACTCCATGTTAACAGAACACCTGGCCTTGGTCACACACGCAGAACACAGATCCTCACTAAGTACAGAATAAGTGACCACAACCTAAAGTAAAAATAAAAATATGTAGACAAAAAATTAAACTGAAACCCCAAGAAGCCAGACTCTGCATGCACTGCCACACCAGATAAGAGATGTAGTTCCCCATACTGTCTGAAATATAAAGATAGCGCAAAGTCCAATCACTAAATTGAAAATAAAATTATTTTTTTTACCTTTGACTGACAATTTTTGATCATGCTGGTCCCAATCTGAGGTTTCTGTTTTCCTCTGTCTTCTCTTAGCTCTTTTTCTATGGTCTATGGTCCATCTGCTATTTCTTGTCTCTCCTTTTGCTTTCTTCATTTTTTTCAATCAGCCTTTGTCCAGCCTCAGTAACCTTCCCCATTATCAGCCCCCTTTACAGCTTTCCCTCCCAGTAACTTCCAGTGTTAACACCCTTGCATTCCCAGCACCACCACTGGGGTCTATTCCCTTCCAGTCCCCCTCCTTCCCCACTGTCAAACCACTTCTAGTCCAAATACCATCCCAGGTATCAGTGAACTTCCAGTCCCACTGCCCCCTCTCGAGTCAGCTCCTTTCAGCCCTTCCCCCTGTCAGCTCCCTTCTGGCCCCTTTCCTTCTCTTCCCTCCTGTATCAGCTGCCCTTCCCTTACTGATTCGTCCTTCAGAAAAAAAAGCAGCTGTGGGAACATTTCTCTCTTCCCGTGGCTCTGCTATCTTTTAAACTGCTGGACCACGGAGTTTCTAAAGGCAATATTATAAGCATTTCCTGTTTCTTATGAGAAACAGGAAATGCTTGTTACTGCTGAAAACTCCACGGTCTAGCAGTTTAAAAGATAGCAGAGCTGCGGGAACAGAGAAATGTTCCCACAGCTGCTTTCTTTTCTGAAGTGGTGGGTGATAGGTGACTAGCAAAGGTGCCCCTCGCCGCTGGCACTTTCCTGGCACGCTTACCTGGCTTACTGGGAAGCGCCAGTCCTGTCCCTGGTGCTCCAGTGTGCCTGCTGCCATCCTCTCCAGCCCCATAATGGGATAAATATTTTTAAACTTCAAATCTCCCCAAGGTCCTGCACCTTCACAAACTCCAAGGGCCACCCCACCTCCCTAATATCCTACTTGTACCCCAGTTCACCTCAATTCACCCCATGGGGTCTGGATATGCTGGGGCCAGGAGCGATCTTCACTTAACTCCGGAGCCATAGGTTGCTGATTGCAAAATAACACGGACTAACACCTAGTGATAGTCTCATTGTACTACTACTAGGGGTCAAATTGCCAAATAAGGGTGTGTGTTCCTTATTTGGCAATATGACCTCTAGTGGTAGTACTAAAAGACTACCATTAGGGGTCAGTCTGCATCATTTTGAAACTATCAACCTATGTGGCAGGAACTTGTGGGTATCGCTTCTGCCTCCATCATACCTGGGACCCCTTGGCATGAGTTTGGTGAATCAAGGAGCTAAAGGGGGGGGGGGGTTGCTGATGAGTTTACCCTTAGAGTTTGTGAAGGAACAAGGCTTCAGGGAGGGGAAGTAAAATGTTTGCGCTGCATGACTGGGGAGTAGGAAATGGGCCTACTGGGCTACCAAGATGTTGAGGTCCGAGGAGATTCCTGATTTCTCCTGTTCTAAAGCCCCAGATGCCTTTGCCAGCATAGCATCCCTGCACATCACTGCCCAGAGTACTGCAACTAAGAAGGTCACAGAGTCAAAAAGGACAAAGATAGATGGAGGCATTTGTTTTTGGAGAAAGAACACCTAAAAGGCATTTTTATATTGTTTTCTTTGATTTTTGTAGCTTTGTACATTTCCTGTTTCCCCCTCCCTCTCTTGATGCATTCTCGATGTCAGTGCTATCCCCAATGTCCTTTGCAACTCCTAGATCCTTAGAGACCTATGCAATGGTGGCACTTTAGTCCTCCTTTGTTAAATGTGTGGAGGCCGATTCAAAGCATGGCATGTCTGGGCACTCCGGACGCACAAAAGCTGTACGTGTTCCAAATGTACCTGACTCTGCAACCGTGGGAGCTATTCTTACAAATGCAAATGCCAGATTTTATGATACTGGGCATCCAAGTTTTGCATTTTTGAGATGGCTTTCAATGCCAGAGCTGTAGGAAAAATTACTCCCTACCCTTCATCAAGTCTTCAACCTCTAGAGCCAAATATTTAGTAGATACTTACTTGTGCTTTAGAGCAGATATAAATGTCAATGTCCAGATTTTATGAAGTAGATAAGTATTTTCTTTGCAGAACAGGAAATACATGCATCTTTTTAGATCTATACAAACCACATAGAGAACATTCCCCTTTTGAAAACTATGCATGATGCAGGCATACACAGATACATGCTTTGCACTATTCAAACTCACAATTTACTAGAGATATACAGTACATTAGTTTTTGTACAATTAATAAAATTCTTTGAAAAATGATGAACACAACTCTACCAACTAACCCTCCATAGTAATAAATTCATCTACATTAGGATATATCCTTAAACATGGAAAAGCAAACCTCAGAACCCTCCGACACCTCCCACAGTTCACACAAAGGTGAGCTCAGGTGTACAAATGAGGAGAAATACATCAATGGTTCGCTAGTCCACCAAAAATATCAAAATAACAGAAGTCATACATATCACCATAAGACACTGATGTTCACAAAATTCTCAAAGCATATCCACAAAGGACATAGTCTTCACGGAACTATCATGATGTTACATAAATATGTGTAATGAACAAAAATCAGAGTCTTAGCTTGTAGAATGCCTGGTATTGAATAAAGCAAGCCAATCCAAAACCCGATGCCCGCCGGAACGTTCCTGCTGCGTTTCGCTTCCGCTGCTTCAGGGGAAAGTGATTCTAAAATAAAGACATACCACAATGCTTTACATTACTACTACTACCCTTAGGAGAATACCACTACAAAACTTCTGACAATTCAAAACAGAAGATCTCCTATCTGGCCATCTTCAACAAATAACCTGGCCAAACAAAGCTGTTTTCAACCGACGGGGCTCCCGACCACAATATCACTTCAGCATACCATTCAAAACTTCCCATACCATGCACCTGCATTAAAACACTACACAAACTCCTCCCACTTCTCATCTCTTCCAATCAACTGACTAGCTCTAAACGCAAACTCCCCAATCTACACCTGAGTTCAAACCTTCAGGTATCACAGTCCCAAGTTGGAAAATCCACCATTGTTCCCTATAAAGTAAATGCTGTTCACGTGTTCTCCCCCTGGAACCTACACAAATCCATTCCAAACAGAAGCTCTGTAAATCCACAAAAATATGTCCCTTCGTGAGATATTGCAAAGGTGTTTCACGCCGTTTGCAATGTAAACGACTCTTGTGTTCTCCAATTCGAACCCGAAATGGGCGGATCGTTTTTCCAATGTATAACAATCGGCACGGACAGAATATCCTATACACCACATAATCCGAATCACAGGAAGTCACTGACAGTAAAAAATAAACCCTGTCTTTATAGGTAAAACGATCCGTTTCCCATGCAACTACACACGCGAGACAATGCCGACATTTAACATGCCCCGGCTGATTCACAACCCCCGGGCTAGACATGGGCAACACCGAAGGACTCAAAATCTCCTGGAGATTTAAATTGCACCTCCAAACACAACGAAGGCGTTTAGACTCAAGTCGGGGTACTGTGCGTAATACAATAGGATGTCGCCGCACAATCCCCTGGATACAATTACTGAATTTAGAAAACCGAGAAATTAACACAATCATCTTCCTGCCGTTCCCTTGATCTTGGTATCACCCCGGCCTTCGCCTCCTTCGCTCTCAGCTTCGCCATGCTGAACGGCATTGGCGCAAATCTCCTTCCCCTACCTCTCTCTCACTGTTTAATTCTCAACATTCTTTCTATCGTGCTCAAGTCCATCTTGCCAAAACCTCCTTCTTCTCTGCTACTATCACCACTGCCCCCAACCGGACACGTCAGCTGTACACCACACTTACTTTCCTCACCTCTCTTCACCCAACCGCTCCCACCCAACCTGCGCATCCTCTCCCCGCCCCTTCTCTTTTGGCGGCAGCCTTCTCTGATAAGATCTCTCACCTGAGGGCCTCCTTGCCTTTTCATCCTCCACCTCTTTCCTCCCCTCCTCCAGTCGCGTCCCCTCCCCCTTCTTCTTCGCTTTCTCATACTTGGTCCTCCTTCTCACCAACCTCTTCTGCTGAACTTCACCAACTCATTTCCTCATCTAATAAAACCTTTTGTTCCCTTGATCCTATTCCATCCTCCTGGCTTCTTGTGTCCTCTTTATCCTTCCTTCCCTACCTTCTTACCATGATGAACTCTAGCCTCTCCTCTGTAACATTCACCACCCCTGGAAACATGCTCTCATCCGACCCTTACTTAAGAAATCCACCCTGGACCCACTCGACCCCAATAACTATCGCCCCGTCTCAAATCTTCCCTTTCTCTCTAAACTGCTCGAGAAACTTGTTTTTGCACAACTCACTCACCACCTTGACTCCACTAATCTTCTTCATCCCTGTCAATCTGGCTTTCGTTCGGGACACAGCGTCGAGACTATTCTTCTGGCTTTCACCAATTCCCTGCACACTGCCCACGATCGAGGTGACATTTCGGTGGCGGTGGCACTCGATCTCTCCGCCGCCTTTGATTTAGTCGACCACTCACTCCTCCTTTCTTGTTTGCATGACATTGGCCTTCGCAGTACTGTCTTGCATTGGTTTCACTCTTTCCTTTATTCTCGCTCTGCCGCGGTCCTCCCCTCCTCCTCTTCTCGCTCTCCTTCTGACTCCTTCCCACTAGCTTGCGGTGTTCCTCAAGGCTCCGTACTGGCCCCCCTTCTCTTTAATATCTTTCTCACTCCGCTCACACTGCTTGTTCAACAATTCGGGATCACAGCCTTCTACTACGCAGACGACATTCTTCTTCTTCACCATACTTCTCCTGTCTCTCCTGATTTAGCTCCTCTTAATGCCTGTTTAGCTGCTGTTTCTGACTGGTTAGTTCACAACTGTTTACATCTTAACCTCTCCAAAACCATCGCCATCTGGTTCTCTCCTGGTCGTCAGCCCCCCTCTTTTGCTCCTTCTTTCGCTAACGCTCCCGTTCCTCTAGTCACCACATTTCGCTACCTTGGGGTTCTCTTTGACTCGGATCTCTCCTTCTCAGCACATGTCTCCCACGTTTCTAAACTTTCCTTCTTCCACTTGCGTCGAATTCGTGCCATTCGTCCTTTCCTCTCCTTCTCTGCTTTAGTTACCTTACTACTCACCCTTGTCATTTCTCGCCTTGACTTCTCGAATTCCATTTTCCCCGGTATTTCCAAATTACAGCTCTCCCGACTACAACACATTCAAAATACGGCTGCCCGTCTTGTTACCCACTCCTCCGTCAGAGATCATGTCACTCCTCTCCTTTTTCGACTTCACTGGCTTCCCGTTTCCTATCGCATTCAATTTAAGCTTCTCACATTAACTCACAAGGCATTACACACCTCCACCCCCCAATACCTGGCTGATATGCTTCATTTTCACACCCCCCGCCATACACCTCGCTCCTTCCATCTCAACCGTCTAACCTTACCCCCACCCTCTCGAGCACACCTCCAGTCCACCCGCTCCTCAGCTTTTTTCTTTGTAGCCCCTGCACATTGGAACTCTCTCCCTCCACCCTTACGACTCGAGCTTCATTACCCTACATTTAAACGTTCTCTTAAAACCTACCTATTCTCCCTTGCCTTCAACCTTCCCCCTCCCTAGCCTACGCCCTTCATATCCCCACCTCCCCACTTTTCCTCTACTTCTGTCTCTATCTCTTTTTCTTCATTATTTGTAACTTCCTTTCCAAATTTTTCTGGCTAACTGCCATTCTATGCTTGTTGATTTTCTATTGTACACCGCTCTGCTTACCCATGAAGGGCGGTTAATCAAATAAATGAAAATGAAATGAAAAATGAAAATGATCTCGGAGATAACAACCAACTCCTATCATTGTGCAACGCCCTCTTGTAAGCTTTATTCACCACATACTCAGGATACCCTCGGTACAAAAAATCCTGACAGAGGGACCGAGCCTGAATCTTAAAATCCATCAAGGACGAGCAATTATGCCTATACCTGATGTATTGAGAGAAAGGCAGCCCTTTAAGGAGATTCAATGGGTGAGCACTAGAAAAATGCAAAAAGGTATTTCAGTCCGTTGCTTTCTTATGCACCGATGTACCCCAGCCAACCGGTTGTCGTGGTCGGTTGAAAACGGCTTTGTTTGGCCAGGTTATTTGTTGAAGATGGCCAGGTAGGAGATCTTCTGTTTTGAATTGTCAGAAGGTTTTGTAGTGGTATTCTCCTAAGGGTAGTAGTAGTAATGTAAAGCATTGTGGTATGTCTTTATTTTAGAATCACTTTCCCCTGAAGCAGCGGAAGCGTAACGCAGCAGGAATGTTCCAGCGGGCGTCGGGTTTTGGATTGGCTCGCTTTATTCAATACCAGGAGTTCTACAAGCTAAGACTCTGATTGTTGTGCATTACACATGTTTATCTAACATCGTGATAGTTCCGTGAAGACTATATCCTTTGTGGATATGCTTTGAGAATTTTGTGAACATCAGTGTCTTATGGTGATATGTATGACTTCTGTTATTTTGATATTTTTGGTGGACTATCGAACCATTGATGTATTTCTCCTCATTTGTACACCTGAGCTCACCTTTGTGTGAACTGTGGGAGTGTCGGAGGGTTCTGAGGTTTGCTTTTCCATTTTTAAGGATATATCCTAATGTAGATGAATTTATTACTACGGAGGGTTAGTTGGTAGAGTTGTGTTTATCATTTTTCAAAGTGTTTGATTGCAGCTCTGTTAATGACCATAGTGTATATTGTTTGATTACAATTAATAAAATTGAAAAAAACAGGTAAATTCAGTTAGAACAAAAGAACATAAGATATGCCATACTGGGTCAGACCAAGGTCCATCAAGCCCAGTATTCTGTTTCCAACAGTGGCCAATCTAGGTCATACGTACCTAGCAGTTTCCCCAAGGGACACAGGTTCCACAATGCTTGTATTGGTTCAAGCATTGATATCCTGGGTCCCTTCTTAATAATGGTTTATGGACCTTTCCTCCAGGAACTTGTCCAAACCTTTTTTAAACCCAGCTACACTAACAGCCTTTACTACATCCTCTGGTAACAAATTCCAGAGTTTGATTACACGTTGAGTGAAAAAATATTTTCTTTTATTAGTCTTAAATAGTTTACCCTGTAGCTTCATTGCATGTCCCCTAGTCTTTCTATATTCGTTAAGGTAAACAATCGATCTACGTTTACCCGTTCCACTCCATTCATTAATTTATAGACTTCTATCATATCTCCCCTCAGCCGTCTCTTTTCCAGGTTAAAGAGCCCTAACCTTTTTAGCCTTTCTTCATAGGAGTATCCTTCCATACCCTTTACCATTTTGGTGGCTCTTCTCTGAACCTTTTCTAAAATCGCTATATCCTTTTTAAGATACGGCGACCAGAATTGCACACAATATTCAAGGTGCGGTCTCACCATGGAACGATATAGAGGCATTATAATATCTTTTGTTTTATTTTCCATTCCTTTCCTTATCATACCTAGCATTCTATTTGCTCTCTTGGCCGCTGCTGCACACTGGGCCAAGGGTTTTAACATGGTATCCACAATGACGCCTAAATCTTTTTCCTGGGTGGTGGTTCCTAATGTGGAACCTTGCATCGTGTAACCATAGTTTGGGTTGTACTTCCCTAGGTGCATAACCTTGCACTTGTCCACATTAAATTTCATCTGCCATTTTGATGCCCAGTCTTCCAATTTATCAAGATCCTCTTGCAATTTTCCACAATCCTCTTGGGTTTTAACAACTTTAAATAGTTTTGTGTCATCTGCAAATTTGATAACCTCACTCGTTATTCCACTTTCCAGGTCATTTATGAATATGTCAAAAAGCAGCAGACCCAGCACAGATCCCTGGGGTACACCACTATTCACCTTTCTCCATTGGGAAAATTGGCCATTTTGCCCTACCCTCTGCTTTCTATCTTTTAACCAGTTCCTGATCCACAATAGTACACTGCCTCCTATCCCATGACTCTTTAGTTTTGCCAAACGTCTCTCATGAGGGACCTTGTCAAAGGCTTTCTGAAAGTCCAGATACACAATATCAACCAACTCACCTTTGTCCACCTGATTATTCACTCCTTCAAAAATACATAACAGATTAGTAAGACAAGATCTTCCTTGTCTAAAGCCATGTTGGCTGTCTCCCATTAGGTCATGACTATCTACATGCAGAGTAATTTTATTCTTTATGATGGTTTCTACCATTTTTCCCCGTACTGATGTCAGGCTCACCGGTCTGTAGTTTCCCGGATCACCCCTGGAACCCTTTTTAAAAATTGGTGTTACATTGGCGATCCTCCAATCTTCAGGTATTAGAGATGATTTTAATGATAGTTCACAGATTACTAATAGCAGGTCTGCAATCTCGTATTTCAGTTCTTTCAACACCCTTGGATGTATACCATCCGGCCCAGGTGATTTGCTACTGTTCAGTTTATCTAATAGTTGTAATACATCTTCCCGATGTATCGATATTTCCATCAATTCTTCCGCACCTTTAAATACCACTTCAGTCATGGGTAACATCCCTACATCTTCCTCAGTAAAGACTGAAGCAAAGAATTCATTCAGTCTCTCCGCTATCGCCTTGTCGCCTCTTAGTGCTCCTTTAACCCCTTTATCATCTAATGGACCAACTGACTCTCTCACAGGTTTTTTGCTACGAATGTACTTGAAAAGGTCTTTACTTCGCATTTTTGCTTCCGCAGCAAGCTTCTTCTCAAATTCTCCTTTTGCCTGCCTTATCAATGCCTTGCATTTGACTTGCCAGTGCTTGTGCTGTTTCCAGGTTTCATCGTTTGGCTCTTTTTTCCATTTCCTGAAAGATGCTTTTTTGGCAACAACAGCCTCTCTGACCTCATCTTTAAACCATGCTGGCAGTTTTTTGGGCTTCCTTCCACTTTTCTTAAAGCGTGGAATACAGCTGGTCTGGGCTTCCAAGATAGTATTTTTCAACAACAGCCAAGCCTGATGTACATCCTTAACCTTTGCAACTGCTCCTTTTAGTTTTTTCTTAACTGTTTTCCTCATTTTATCATAGTCTCCCTTTCGAAAGTTAAAAGGTAGTACTGTGGATTTCCTTACTGTCCCTCCTCCACTAATTAAATCAAAGGCGATCATGCTATGATCACTATTGCCAAGTGGCCCCAACAACCTTATCTCTTGCACTAGATCTGGTGTTCCACTAAGGATTAGGTCTAATATGGCTTCCCCTCTGGTCGGTTCATGAACCAGCTGCTCCAAGAAGCAGTCATTTATTTCATTGAGGAACCTTATCTCCCTAGCATGTCCTGATGTGACACTGACCCAGTCGATACCGGGGTAGTTGAAATCACCCATTATTATTACTGTGCTGTAACTTTTGTTAGCTTCCTTGATTTCTTTGAGTATTTCATCATCCATTTGGTCATTCGATTCTACAGCAGATTTTGTTTCCTGCAAAACTTTAATCCTTTCTGACTCAATGCCCTCTTTAACATAGAGAGCAACCCCTCCACCAATTTGATCAGCTCTATCATTATGATATAGTTTGTACCCAGGTATCACAGTGTCCCACTGGTTGTCCTCCTTCCACCATGTCTCTGATATTCCAATCATATCTAACCTTTCATTTAGTGCTATATATTCTAACTCTCCCATCTTATTTTATAGACTTCTAGCATTTGCATACAAGCATTTTAAAGAACGTATTTTATTCATATTAATTTGGCTATTGTTAGACATGGGTAATTTAGGATATTTAAGCTCTGTATGCTCCATACTTGAGGGCATTTGGGCTACTTTACTCTTTTGTGGAACCTCTCTGCTTTTGGTAGCATCCTTCAAAGATACATTCTTCCGAATCATCCACTCTTGGGCGACTGTCGGCTTTCCCCCTAATATCTAGTTTAAAAGCTGCTCTATCTCCTTTTTAAAGGTTAATGCCAGCAGCCTGGTTCCATCCTGGTTAAGGTGAAGCCCATCCCTTCGGAAGAGCCCCTCCTTTCCCCAGAATGTTCCCCAGTTCCTAACAAATCCAAACCCCTCATCTCTGCACCATTGTCTCATCCACGCATTGAGACTCCGGAGCTCTGCCTGCCTTTTGGGTCCTGTGCGTGGAATAGGAAGCATTTCGTAGAATGCTACCCTGGAAGTTCTGGATTTCAACTTCCTACCTAAAAGCCTAAATTTAGCCTCCAGAACCTCCCTACCACATTTTCCTATGTCATTGGTACCGACATGTACCAAGACAGCAGACTCCTCCCCAGCACTATCTAAGACCTTATCTAGGTGGTGTGTGAGGTCTGCTACCTTCGCACCAGGCAGGCATGTTACCAGGTGATCCTCACGTCCACCAGCCACCCAGCTATCTACATGCCTAATGATCGAATCACCAACTATAACGGCTGTCCTAACCCTTCCCTCATTGGCACATGGCCCTGGAGAAACGTCCTCGGTGCGAGAGGGTTTTACATCACCTGGAGGACAGGTCCTAGCTACAGGATCACTTCCTGATACACCAGGGTGATGCTCTCCTGTCACGTGACCTCTCTCCTCCATGGCAACAGGGATGCTGCCAGACTGGAGGTGGGACTTCAGGACTATATCCCTGTAGGTCTCGTCTATTTATTTTATTTATTTATTTAACAGTATTTCTAAACCGCCTTATCTTAATAATCAAGGTGGTATCACAGCAAGCAATCAGGTAAAGTGTGTGTGTTGTACATGCAGTGAGGATAAAACTTAGTTGTGTGAGGGATGTGTTGGGTGCTTGATTTATTTGAGCTATATACAGGGTGGGCTATTTACAGTGGTGCTAGAATCATATTTTATATATATTCAGTTGTTTGGGAGGATTGGAGTGCTGTTATCCATTCTCTTAGGTTATGTGATGTGACCATAGTGCTCTATGAACAGCATGGTTTTCAGTTGTTTTCTGAAGTCTTTGAGGTCTGGAGTTGCCCTTAGATCGTCCGGTAGATTGTTCCATATTGTTGGAGCAGCCATGGAGAGAGCTCTGTCTGTTGTGTCCTTGCGTGTGTGCTTGTACTCATTTGGGGTGCTGACTCGGTTGCGTGTTTGACTTCTTCTGGGACGTGCGCTGGTTTCCGGTTGTATGAGCAGGTGGAGGCTGTTGGCTGATGTGTGTTCTTTTATCTTAAATAGGTTTATGATAGTCTTGTATCTGATGCGAGCAATGATTGGGAGCCAGTGTAAGTCCTTTAGTGTAGGTGTGATGTGCTCCTGCCTTGCGGCTCCGGATATGATTCGAGCTGCAGTGTTTTGTGCCAGCTGTAGTGGTTTGAGAGCTTGTTTTGGTAGTCCGAGGTATATCGGATTGCAGAAGTCCAGTATTGGGGTTATCAGTGCTTGACAGACTGTACGGAAGTGTTCTGGAGCGAGGAGTGGTTTCAGTCTCCTGATGATTCGCATCCTGTAATATGCTTTTTGGATTGTTTTGTCTATGTGTGGTTTGAGGTTGAGTTTACTGTCCAGAGTAACCCCAAGGTATCTCACCTCCGATCTTATCGGTATCGTGGTGCTTTGTATCTTTATGTTTGGTGGGTGTGTGAAGCTTTGGTTTCGAGTGATGATTAAAGCTTCAGTCTTGTTGTAGTTTATAGCTAGATTGTTGTTTTGGCACCACTTCGCCATTTGGGTGAGGCAGTCTGCTATCTTAGAGAAGTCCGGGTTTTCGATTGATATCGGGGAGTATACCATTATATCGTCTGCGTATATTGTGTATTGGATGTTGTTCTCTTTCATAATGTTGCATATTGGTTGGATGTAGATGTTAAAAAGGAGTGCTGAGAGTGCGGATCCTTGTGGTACTCCTTGTTGGACGTTTATGGGCCGGGAGGTGTCCTGTCCCACCTTGACCTGTAGCTGTCTTTCTGTTAGGTACGAGTGGAACCATTTTAGAGTGGTACCGTGTATACCAGTGTTCTTCAGTCTCTCCAGGAGTATATTGTGATCAACTGTGTCGAACGCTGAGGAGATGTCGATGAAGATCATTATAATTCCATTCCTGATGTCGTCAATTATTCTTATGATGCTGTCGAAGAGGTAGATCAGGAGAGTTTCGACTCCATGGTTGGGACGAAATCCGTGTTGGTTGTCGTCGAGAGTTCCGTGTTCGTCAATGTGTTCCTGAAGTTGTAGTTGAACCGTCTTTTCGATTATTTTTGCGAGGAAGGGTATGCTGGAGATTGGTCGGTATGCTGCTGGGTCCTTTTTGTCGAGAGAGGTTTTCTTTGTGATTGGTCTTACTGAGGCAAGCTTTAATTGCTGTGGCATGAGTCCTTGAGTGAGTGAGTTGTGTACCATTTTATGAATGTTTGGTATGAGGCTTGCTTTGGTGGCTTTGACCCATGACACTGGGCAAGGGTCTGTAGGAGCAGTGCTTGTGTTGATTGTGGAGATGATGTCTGATATCTGCTCTTTTGAGGGTGAGTGGAATGTGCCCCAGGTTTTGGGGTGGACGTTCGTTCTGTTGGTTCTACTGGGTGTTGTGCGCTCTGTGGAGTGAAATTTGTCTTTGATGTGGTCGGCGAATATCTGTGGATCCACTTGTATTTCTCTTTCTGCTGCTTGCTCTTTTGTCAGGGTTTTTACTATTTCGAAAAGTTCTCTGGGTTTGTTGATGGAAGAATTTATCAGGTTTGTGTGGAATTCTCTCTTTGATTGGTTGATGTGTTCATTGTATTGTTTTTGCTTTGTTAGGTAAAGATGTTGGTCGGAAGTAGTTTTGTTTTTTCTCCATCTCCGTTCAATTTTCCTGAGCTCCCTCTTTTCCTGTCGTATTTTTGCTGAGTACCATGGTTTGTTTTGTCTCTTGTTGTGGTGTTGTTTCTTGGTCCTGTCAACGGATGGTTTGGCGGCGTTAGCTAGGACATTGTTCCAGTTGGAAACTATGAAACTATGAACCTCTCTGTCTGTCTTATGCTTTCCAAGTCTGCTACTTTAGCCTCTAGAGAACGGACTCGTTCCCTGAGAGCAAAGAGCTCCTTGCACCTAGTGCACACGTAAGACCTCTCACCAACTGGGAGAAAATCATACATGTGACACTCAATGCAAAAGACTGGAAAGCCCCCATCCCGCTGCTGGACTGCTGTCTGCATCTTAGTTTTAAGTTTGTGTTTAGATCTAAGTTCTTTACTTACTAAGGGTTGCTATGGATATTTATACTAATAAAACTGTACCTAATACGTGTAATATACCTTGTTCACCTGAAGCTTAACTAATCTCAGGTCCTTAGTGTATGACTGATTTGGGTAATGAGCTTCACCTGAGAGCACCTCCTGTCTTGTAAGATGTGTAAGTACCTATAAAGCTACGATTATCCCAGGGGAGAGATGGAGGGAAATAACACTTATTAAAAGAGGGCTGCTACACAGTACCCTGTCTTGTGCTGCTGAGGTAAGCTATATTCTGATTTGATTTAAATTATAGCTCTTAGCTGCTGCTAGGCTCTAACTTCTTATGAAATTTAAACTGCAAGCTCTCTGCTGGGTTCTAAATTTAACCAGAAAGCTCTCTTCTGTGTTTTAAATTTAAGCTAAAAGTACTTTGCTGATGCTAGGCCCTGAGTAACTATTAAATTTAGACTACAAGCTCTCTGCTGGGTTCCAAATGTAACCAGAAAGCTCTCTTCTGTGTTTTAAATTTAAACTAAAAGTACTTTGCTGTTACTAGGCCCTGAGTGACTATTAAATTTAAACTACAAGCTCTCTGCTGGGTATGAAATGTAACCAGAAAGTTCTGCTCTGTGTTTTAAAGCTAAAAGTACTTTTCTGATGCTAGGCCCTGAGTGACTATTAAATGTAAACTGCAAGCTCTCTGCTGGGTTCCAAATGTAACCAGAAAGCTCTCTTCTGTGTTTTAAATTTAAACTAAAAGTACTTTGCTGTTACTAGGCCCTGAGTGACTATTAAATTTAAACTACAAGCTCTCTGCTGGGTATGAAATGTAACCAGAAATGTCTCCTCTGTGTTTTAAATTTAAACTTAAACTGCTGCTACTAGGCCCTGACTGATTTAACAAAAATAGTGGGTTCACAGATTAATTAGCTTTAATACAAAGAATTCCTTTTAGAAAATTACCAGAAGTATATACTCACAGTTGCAGATCTCTCTCCATAAGTAACAGTCCCTTTTTCTAGTCCTTCTAGTTCCATTGCAAATGAACCTGAGCCTGCATAGGCACGAGTCCCCACGAATCATCTCATTTGTTTTCATCATGGACATGTGCGTGCCACTAGATACACTACTGCTATGCTCGAAGGGGGAAAAGGGAGGTTGTGGACAAGCCAGAAGCACAAGGCACTTTAATCAATCCTGTTAGAAAGCTCTTCACAGGCAAGCGATCTGTGCCTAACTTATTCAAATCTTATAGGTGATGTCACAGCTCTGTTGAAAAGAGGCATGCAGGATCAAGGGAGAGAGAACCTTTTTGGACCAGACTTTCAGATAGCAGGATAATTAGTAGCTGCGACTGCAGCAATTTACAGTGAAAACAACTGAAGGAAAAACAAAAGTCTGCCAGAGGCAGGCAAGACCAGAGCACAAACTGCACAACTGCAAAACAGTGCCCTGTATTTTCAAGTCTGAGCTACCTGCTTGTTTGACTTCCACTGCCTGGTTTTGGATAGAAGAAGTACAAAAGAGAGATCAGCAAAGTGCCAACCAGTTTATCACAGTTGGTGCTGTGCTGGAATGGAAAGGGAACTGCAGTTCTATGGCTGTGTAGAATGCTAAGCCAGGCCTTGACAAATTTTGTGCAGATTTAGGAGCCAGGTCAGAATCTTAGGAGCCAGTGCTTGTGAACTCCTTGTGCCCCCCCCCCCCCCTCACCTCACTCCCAGTTGTTTCTCACTCTGGTCTCATGTTCTGAAGTCTCATGAGACCAGTGCCAGAGTTTCTATACTGCACGTCATGTTTAGATAGCAGGTGTCTATGTGGGTGTGTGCATGGGATGTGGTGGTGGGTGCCTTTGTGTGGGTGGGGTGCAGGGCTGTAGTGCATGTGCTGCAGAGCTGGGGAGTCTATGGGGCTTGTTTACAAAGCCGCGGTAGCAGTTTCCGATCGTTATCGGAGCCACGGCCCCATTGATTTCACTGGGGCTGCCGCTCCGATAACGATCGGAAACTGCTACCGCGGCTTTGTAAACAAGCCCCTATGTGTGTGATGTGCTGAGGTGGGGTGCCCATGTCTGACTGTGCGCAGTGCAGAGGTGAGGTGCCTATATGAGTGTACAAATGTATAGTGCATGAATGGATGCATATAGTGTGTGAATGGATATATATAGTATGGAGCTGGGATGCATGTCTGTCCTTCAGAGGTGGGGTGCCTGGATGTATGGTGTGGGGTGCTTGTGAATATTTTGTCCCCATGATTTCATCCCTTTAACATCCAACTTCTTGCACTCTGCTCCCCTCCAACCCCTTCTCACTCTGTTCCCCTTCAAGACTCTCTCCCCTTCTCCCTCCCACTAGCACTCCCATCCCCTGTCCTACATTCCCCCAGACTCTTTCCTTTTTGTTTGCATGTTTGTTTATTTGTTTGTGCAGTTTGTGCAGTTTGTTTGTGCAGTTTTACTCCACCTCCATTCCATCTAACATTTTTTTTAAATTCCTGCCCCTGTCAGCTTTCTAATTCTGCCTTGCAGGCTGCTATCCTGGCCTTCCCCACCTATTGTGCCTATGGGGATCTGATCTCCTGCAGGCAGAAGAGAAGGGGATGGCTACAATGGTGGCCCCGATGCAAGATGTCTACCCGCAAGATCTCCTGCAGGCAGACAGCTGGCATGATCTCGGCATGATTGTTTCGTCACCTTGAAATTCTTGGATACTATGTGACAAGACAGCAGCCAAGGCCAGAAGGATGCTAGGCTGCAGACAGAGAGACATAACCAGCAGAAGGAAGGAGGTATTAATGCCCTTGTACAAATCATTGGCGAGCAAACAAGTCTAGAGAGAGATGCCAAACCAAATTTAATCTTATTAGGGCACACCAGAATATTTAACCCGACAAAAAATTAAGACATATATATAAAGTTAAAAATCATAAAATCCATAAAGTATATCATAAATACATAAAACATAAATGATATAAAGTAAGGCATAAAAACATAAAAACAATGAGAACAATTTAAAAAATAATGAAAAATAATAAATAATTTAGATATACTGTGGAAAGGAGGACAGATTACTAAATGAATCCATATTAAAAAGGTTACTAAAAACATAAAAGGTGACAAGTTAGTAAGTAATCTTAAAAAAATCCTTTAAACAATGTTAAAATAAAACTGTATCAAAGCATAATACAAACAATACTCCATAAGGGCATGACTTAAATAAAACATATAAAACAATTACATAAAGAATGAATGCTGAAAAACCCATAAGGCCAATGTTGGTACCACATAATCTGTTATACGAAAATATCCTTATGGAATAAGAGAAGAGGCTAGTGTCCAGACTTACATATCAGTAGCACTAGGAGGCGGAGGAGTGTGATTGATACTACCAACCAGTGTGATAGTGTTATCAGAAACTCCGAGAATGTAGTGACTTCAGAAAGCTAAATAAATAAGAATTTAAAAATCTTTTAAAAAATGATAAATCATGAGTCTCCAACTATTTATACCTATAAGGGTAAATTAATCTATCCAATGAACTACATCAAGAAATGATCTTTTGATACTGTAGCAAGCAGATAAGCACTGTACATGTGTTTTTACTGAGAATATGAGGGTGAATGGGGCAGCAGGCTAGTACTGCACAAATATAGTATGTAATGAAAATCATTAAAACTAATAAGAGAAAATATTTTTTCACTCAACATGTAATCAAACTCTGGAATTTGTTACCGGAGGATGTAGAAAGAGCTGTTAGTGTAGCTGGGTTTAAAATAGGTTTGGACAAGTTCCTGGAGTAAAGGTCCATAAACTATTATTAAAAGGGACCGGGATATCACTGCTTGACCCAATACAAGCATTGAGGAACCTGTGTCTTTTGGGGAAACTGCTAGGTATTTATGACCTAGATTGGCCACTGTTGGAAACAGGATACTGGGCTTGATAGATCTTGGTCTGACCCAGTATGGCATATCTTATGTTCTTATGATTGTATGGATTATAAACATCAGATAAATGATGGATTAAGTGGAATTCAACACTAAAGTGATAAAAACCTGCAGTTGTAAAGAACAGTAGAACTGTGACCAGGGACAACATTAGAGGGGTCCCACAAATATCCTGCTCATATTGCAAGAATATAAATGCATGTACGATAGAAAAAATATTAAAACAATTAAATTAATACCTGAGGTAAACAACCTCCTTATGTAGAAACTCCGACAAGAAAGTATGGAGATCGAGAACTTAGCATCTTTCAAGAATTAAAAGTACCAGTGTGCTGGACCAGCATTTAAAAGCAATGTTGGCGCCAAATCAATGTTACCCTGGTGACCAAACAAACAATCAAAATGGCAACGTATTGGCAATATCCAAGGCAAACAAATGAAAATTAAAAACTACAAGATAAAAAATATACCATTAAAACAGTCATTCGAATATTGTGTTCAGTTTTGGAGACCGCACCTCATAAAGGATATTAAAAGACGCAAAACAACTCAGAGGAAGGTGACCAAAATTACATAGGGCTTGTGCCAGAAGACGTATAAGGAGAGACTTGATAATCTAAATATGAATACCCTGGAGGAAAGGAGGGACAGGGAAGATATGATACAGACATTTAAATACTTAAAAGCTATTAATGAACAAAGACTTTTTCAAAGACGGGGAAGCAGTAGAACTAGAGGACATAAAATGAAGTTGCAAGGAGGTAAAACCAACATCATGGAATACTTTTTCACAAAAAGGATGGTGGATGCTTGGAATTCTCTCCCGGGGGAGGTGGGGGCAAAAACAGTGATGGAATTCAAAACTGCATGGAAGTGGCACAGAGGACCCCTTTACAGCAAAAGGATGGAATCAGAGCAAACAAATAACTTTTACACTTAAAGTATAGAGAGGGGTAACCTGCAGAGAGCAGTGGGTACAATCCTAAGCAAAGGCACAAAGGGGAGTAACTTGCATGGAGCAGTGAGTACATTCCTTGACACCTCACTGGGCAGACTACATGGACAAAGCAGGTCTTTATCTGCTATCATTTATTATGTTCAATGGAGCAGCGGCTCCAATATCACATGGAAGCCGCTACCGCTGCTTAGTAAACATAAATAATGTGCGTTAGCTGTTTCACACAGGTTTTAATGCATGTTAACAGTTAACTCAGGAGTCAAAAAATAACTTCCATGCCACAATAACAGTTAACGGGCCCGATATTGATGTGGGAAGACTATGGACCCCTGCGACTCATAACTCTGCCCGCTGACCCTTAACCCCAAATATTTAATGCTGGGGTCATACGCGGCCCCGGCACTGAATATTCGGGGATCGCCGCAAAAGCCAGAAGCCACAGTAGTTAACCGGGCAGCAGTGATATTGCATGCTACCCGGTTAGCTCCTGCACCTTAAAGATAGGCAAGGGTTTTCCTTGTCTATCTTTAAGGCGCAGATCATTAACTGGGCAGCATGCAATATCGCTGCTGCCTAGTTAGCGCTTGTCGCCGCCTCTGCTCCTCTGCAGAATGCCCCGACATGCCCCAGTGCTAACTGGATAGCATCAGGGTGCATAGGGGAGTTAGGAGGGTTATTCAACGGCGCTAACTGTGTAAGTGCCATTGAATATCTCCATTTAAGGTATTTACACAGTTTACTGGGCTATAAACCATTTAAATGCCTTCCGAATGTTGGGCCCAACATGTTGCTTTTTTTTTTAATCCTTTATTTTGAATTTTAACCACAAACAATAAATGGATACAATGTCCAATTTACTGCAAAACTAAAACACAACACACAACACACCCGCCCCCAGGCATCCGCAGCACCATTGCAGATATAGAAAATAAAAGTGCGTCCCATAACCATACAGGTACTATTCCTAAGAAACAATAATCTGGACCATTAGGCATCTCTATACCACAGTATTCATGTGTGCATGCAGAGCTTTCCATTTGGTAAGACAGTCCCGTGTGAGTGGATTGTTGCCAACATAAGCAGATTCATAGCTATGGTGGAGGCAAACCAAACTCCACCAATGAGTCTCACTTAGCTGGGTGGAGTCTGTCCTATGAGTCAAAATAAGCTTGCTCATGAGACTGAACATTAGATCTAAAAGATACTGATCTGTCTTAAGCAGCGAAGGTATTCCAGCTTGGGATTTGAATACGACAATATTAAACATAATGCTCTCTGATAAGAGCAAGATCTGAGCAATGCGAGATCATACAACCTGCCAAAAAAGTATAACAGGACAATCGTAAAGCATGTGGGATAGTGTATCCCTGGGAGATGCCCATGACCAGCATCAGTTACCAAGCTGTGGTTGCCACATTGTCACTGTCAAAGGGGTAAGGTAAGCTCTATGTGAAAGAAAAAACAGAGATTGAGTGAGGGAAGCTGTCCTGGAGATCCTCACCATTAGTCCCCAAAAGGATGCCCAGACCCATTATCTACAGACTCTTCAGCTTCTTCCATCCACAACCTCTCCACTCCAGAGCACCTAAGAACAAAAGTGGTCATAAATGGTGAAGACCACCTTACTCGCCCCAATCAGGGCACAGACTCTATCCAGGAGGGACCAACCTTCAGGAAGTTGAAAAAGCATAATCCAATACTAGCTAAGAAATGATGGATCCAATACCACTGGAAGTAGCATCGAGCAGTTAGATCAAACTCCTTCTGCAGAGTGACAAAAGAACTCAACAACAGTAACTGTCCGTATCCCTTTCTGTCGCCACGTTTGCCATGAAATGGGGTGGTTTTGGATCTTAAAGTGTGGGTTAAACCAGATGGGCTTGCCCCGGCAAGAATACTAAATTCTGATGTCTAGAGAGAGACGGCCTAGAAAGCTGCTTGCATGGTATGAATGACTGGACTGTTGCAGTGCTGACATACCAATCTGAAGAGGCATTGGTGTAGGGGCCACTGGGGTGCATTCTAAACATATCCATGTCAGCACATCAGTGGGCAATTCATCGTAGATTCAGAAGATAGCCTGTTTAAGGATACAAGTGAGATGAAACCATTAAAAATTGGGAAAATGGACACCATCTTTACTTTTTGGAAACTTCAGCTTCCAAGCAGCTATACGGGGTGTCTTTCCATGCCATAAAAATGCCAGAAGATGTTTCTCAAGACTCTTGTAAAAGGAAATAGGATGAAGCAAAATATAGGGGCTTGTTTACAAAGCTGCGGTAGCGGTTCGCGATCGTTATCGGAGCCGTGACCCCATTGATTTCAATGGGGCCGCGGCTCCGATAATGACCGCGAACCGCTACCGCGGCTTTGTAAAGAAGCCCCATAGTTTATTTTGGGAACTAATGGCATCTTAATTGTTTCCAAGCACCCCCACCAAGATAAAAAGAGCAGTGTCCAATGATTTGTATAGATCTGCACAATATTCTTACATATGGCAGCAGTATGCATCATTGTTTTCTCCATAGTTGGGCAGAAGTAGACCCCAAGATATCTGAAGGATGTATCAGCCAACTGAAAGTGGAAAACTGTAAGCTGCTGGGGAGAAACTTGCAAGTTAAGAGGTATCGCAAACAATTTCATCCAGTTTATTTTATAACCAGAGAAGGAAAAGTAAGTATCAATGACCTTTAACAGGTGTGGCAGAGACTCGATAGTCAAAAATAAAAGGAGTTCATCGGCATGAGCCAAGATCTTATATTGGTGTCCTGCCATTTCAAGACCAGTAAGTTTAGTGGATTGTTGAATAGCAAGTATGAAGGTTCAAGGATCAGATTAAACAAAAGAGGGGATAGGGGACAACCTTGTCTGGTACTGTGATGAAGCTGAAAGGGGGCTGAAAGTATAGAATCGGCCAGAATATGTGCTGTAGACTGAGAGTGAAGGAGATGCACTAGGTGTATAAAGTTTTCATCAAAACTGTACTATTCCAGGACCTGGAAGAGAAAGGGCCATTCCAGCCTATCAAAGGCCTTCTCTGCATCTAGGGAGAGACCCACTAGAGGAACCGCGGAGTCATGAGCAAGGGATAGAACATGAGTTAAGAGACAGCCATTGTCTGAAGTCGAGTAACCCGGCATAAAGCCACATTGATCTGGATTATGAGATATGAAAGGACTTTACCTAACCGAGTTGCAAGAATCTTGGCATAGATCTTGTAGTCTAAGTTGAGTAGGGAAATGGGACGATAGTTTTCTACTTTTTGTGGGTCCTGGCGTGACTTTGGATGGATAACAATGGTGGCTTCCAACAGAGTACCTACATTTGGAGCCTGAAGAGCCAAACTATTATAATAGATCTGCAGATAGGGCAATAGGTCCTTTTGAAACACTTGATAAAATTAAAGAGGGAGGTTGTCAGGGCCAAAAGCATTCCCAACTGCTAGGTGATCTATGGCCAGCCTAATTTCTGCCATAGAGATATCTTCCTCCAAGGGAGATTCTTGGGCCTCTGTCAGCGTTAGTCGGTTTATCGGAGAAACAAAGTCAGAAAAAGCAGACTCTGATCCCCCTCAGAGTGTTACAGACTATGATAAAGATAACCTTATCTTGCATTAGGAGCTCTTCCTGAGGGCCTAGTATGGCTTCAATCCAGATGGCAACCTGTCGAGCTTTAAGTGTACTCGCAAGCAGCTGACCCGCCCTGTTTTCATAATAGTAATGACTCTGCTATGCCCTTAGTTGATGCAGGACCTCCACTCCCAAAATTGAATTGGAGCAGTATCACAGCTTTTGGAGTCGGGATAATACAGTCGCATCGGTCCCAAATATTAATATATGCTTACCAGCCTGGATCTGAACTTCAAGATTGACAAGGTCTGTATTTTGCCATTGGTTACCTGTATAGAATTAGAGACAATATGGGAGCACATAGTGGCCTTAAAGGCTTCCCACCAGGCCCAAATAGTAGCATCATGTGGTCGATTTTCTTAGAAATAATTTTGCATGGCCTGCCACATACCTACAAGAAAGGCTTCATTAGCAAAAAGAGTCTTATTAAATCACCAGGAGCCCAAGGAGGATCATTAGAGAGCACCTGTAAGAGCAAGGTCAGCAGCATGATCAGACACTACCACTCCTCTAATGTCTGTGGACACTAATTGGGGCATAAAGGTATTGGAAACAAGAAAAAAGTCTATCCTACTATGGGTTTTGTGGGGGAGAGAGTAGAATGTATATTCTCAAGAATTGGGATGCTGAAGGTGCCAAGGATCTGTAAGCCCAAGAGAGTCAAGTCCCAAGTGCAAGATCTCCCTCGAGTGGTTCTTATGATGAGATTGATATGGAGTACGATCCAATAATGGATCAAGTATTAGGTTAATATCTCCCTTAAAAGTATGGGGGTAGAGGCAGTCTCAGTAAGTTCCTGTAGCAGATTGGTAAAATAAAACCAGGATCCTCCTGATTAGGCACATAAGCAGCAAACGGATTTAAATGCAAGTTCCTTATCTTAACTAGGGCCCTAGCCCTTCTCCCTCATAAGTCAGCCTGTGTTTGAAGGACAGTTGGAAGGAGAGTTTTCCATACTAGAATACAGACACCTCTTTTCTTTCCCATAACAGGGGAAGAGTCTACATGGAGAAAGGGACCAGATCCCAGCTTCACAGACTCTGATAAAGAGAGATGAGTCTCCTGCAAATAGATGTCCCAATAGTGGAACATATTGCATTTCCCCGCCGCTCCACTCTCAACGGGGTCTGCCAGGGCCGGGATGAGGCTCTGGTGACTCACCTTCATCTGCTCCATGGGTTGGTCCTGCCCCCATCCAACGCTCCCTGCACACCGGCACAGTACATGCGGGGAGGCAAAGGGACGGAATAAGGTCCCTGCAAATAGCGGGGGATGCACATCTGAACAGGATGTGCAATCCTCCTATTCATGTTTCGGCATGACTACCATAGTATAGCAATACAGAAATTATAAATAACTGTAGCCAGGGATGAGTAAAACACCACAAAAAACATTAGCAACAAATATGGTAAAGCCAGCCTTCTAACTGGGAGCAAAACCAGCCCAGAGGATTATAATACCGCTTTGACCCGGTGAAAAGTGGTATATAAATACAGCTAAATAAATAAATAATAATCAATATCCCCTTCTTTCCCCCCTACCCAAATCCCTCAACAAACATCCACCACATCCATCCATCTACTCGACAAAATCTAATGAAATAATAACTATATGAATTATAAACCCCAAAACACCAACAATTGTCCAAAACACACACATACATACAACCATACAACTTAGTCAGGATGTCCATCTAGTTTCTCAGGGAGCATATATAGATGTCCAAGAATATTGCCTGAAATGGCATTTATATGGTTCGTTCAGAGGTGATGGACAACCACACTACCCTGTATTAGGGTCTTCCTTCCACTGGATTAGCGATGGATCTTCAAAAAGAAAGAAAACTGGAATACATTAAAAAACACAGAATTTCCATACTGAAAGTATGTATATTGGTACAGGGTACCATACACTATTAGACTGAATAAATCTGAGAAAGAGTTAATTCTGTTCAGAACCTTGCTTAGAAATAAAACTTCATATATTAGCTTACTAAGTGAAGGTTTACATAAATAAAGAAAAGGGCAGGTTGTACTTCTAGCCTCTCTGTCTCAGGGTTATTAGCTAAAATACTCTCAGGGTTAGTAATTAGTAGATATCAAGAAGTATTCAAGGTTAGAAGATATCAAGTTATCAGCAGTAAACAATTATGTCAATTAGGTCATTTTATATCTTGGAATCCTGTATGTCTCCTCATAATGGCCATGTAACAGTAAACAATTATGTCTTGGGACTCCCGTAATGTCTACATTGTTTAATAGCAATATTTTTTTTACAATTGAAGCTTCCTGGTTTCTGGTTCTGCAGCGACGGCTAGCAGACGAACTTGCAAATGGACAACCGTTTTGCCGACACATGGAAAGAAAACCGGCGTGACCTTGAATACTTCTTGATATCTAACCTTGAATACTTCTTGATATCTACTAATTACTAACCCTGAGAGTATTTTAGCTAATAACCCTGAGACAGAGAGGCTAGAAGTACAACCTGCCCTTTTCTTTATTTATGTAAACCTTCACTTAGTAAGCTAATATATGAAATTTTATTTCTAAGCAAGGTTCTGAACAGAATTAACTCTTTCTCAGATTTATTCAGTCTAATAGTGTATGGTACCCTGTACCAATATACATACTTTCAGTATGGAAATTCTGTGTTTTTTAATGTATTCCAGTTTTCTTTCTTTTTGAAGATCCATCGCTAATCCAGTGGAAGGAAGACCCTAATACAGGGTAGTGTGGTTGTCCATCACCTCTGAACGAACCATATAAATGCCATTTCAGGCAATATTCTTGGACATCTATATATGCTCCCTGAGAAACTAGATGGACATCCTGACTAAGTTGTATGGTTGTATGTATGTGTGTGTTTTGGACAATTGTTGGTGTTTTGGGGTTTATAATTCATATAGTTATTATTTCATTAGATTTTGTCGACGTGCTTCTCTCAGTTTCTCTCCACTGAAGCTTTGGTGTATTTTCTATAGAACTGTGTGTATTTATTGAGTATTTGATAACCTTCCCATTGTTTGTGAATGTAGTTTTCTGTAGCTTCAAGAACCCAGTGAGGTTACTGGTGAGGAGAGGGTTAAGTAAGCTCTTCACATACAAGCTGTATTAGTGAACATCTATTTTATCAAACTCCTGCAGAAAGGCCCGAAGAGACTCAGAGTCCTCAAAGGAGTATGTTCTATTTTGTATCATAGCACACATCCTAGTGGGATAATAAAGGCCGTAGCGGGCTGCATGAGGGACTGACATGTTAACAATTGTTTCCGATGCTCGATGGTGGGTTTGCTGAGGTCTAGAAAAGCAAGATCCAATGTCCCTCATAAGTAAGGGGAGCCTGACTCCACGTCGCCTGCCAGAGCTGTAACATCTGAGGGTAACGCAAAGTTTTAATCACAAATGTCCTGAAGTACTTAGCCGAAGAGACCTTGTGTGAGGGAGCCCGATGGGCGCGCTCTAACTCAAATGGGTGGGAGAAGTCAACTTTCAGCAAATCCGACAATTTCTCGAGAAATCCAATCAGGTTGATTCCTTCCACTCCCTCGGGAATACCCAGTATTCTCACATTACTGTGCCACGATCTGTTTTGATCCTCAAATTGACGTTCTACTTGAGCAAGTCATTTGAGCAGCTTTCTAGCCTGTTGAGGAGTTCTTCATGCGCTGAACCTGGGTATCCACCATGTCAAGACGTGAGGTTAGGATGGAAAATTGGGCTTTCATATCAAACAGTTCAGATTGCACCGTTCCAAGCATCACAGCATTGGAGGAAACCAAGTCTTTCACTTGCCTTATTTCCAGTAAGATCTCTCTGAGTCCATCATCAGAGCCCTTACCCGACTCCATTTTGTGAGGAGAAGAAAGCTCTTGCTTTGATCTTTTTTCTCTGGCCATAGGTGATGGTGGATATTCCAACCTAGCTGGCTTAAGAGAAGGCATCATCCTTTGGTTGTCCACAGAAGTAAGTACACTAATAGTGAGGGACAGAAGTGAGAGGGCAAGATCCTAGATTAAGCCACCAGAGCAAATCCTCTAGGCAGCCATTTCACTCAGCAGCTAGCCTGACCCCCACAGTTAAGATGTTTTAAATGCTAAGTGAAACATCTAATATATAATTTATTAGAGGGCATGAAAGGAGTAGAGAATGAGCAAGGAGTGGCAGATGATGTGAAACAGATAACTAGTGGCCTTCCCAGCCCCCTCGACCCCCAGGGTGAACACCCACCCATGCAGCCAGCACCCCCACCCATGGCACGATGCAACTACACCTTCGCCAAGCCCATACTTCTGAGGCAGTGTGGCAAGCTTATCTTAAAGCTGGATGGCTTGTCATGCTGCCTCCAATCCAGTCCCATTGCTTTTTTCTCCCAGGCTGAAATCTCAAAATTCTCGAGACTTCAGCCTGGAGAGAAAAGCCAATGGGCCTGGATTGGAGACAGCGCGGCAAGCCACCTGGCATTAAGGTAAGCTTGTCGCACTGCCTCGAAGGTGTAGGTCCAGTGGGGGAATACCCCCATCCTGGCAGGCACCCAGGGCAGGCCACACCCACTTTCCCATCCTTGGTACACCATTGCAGTTACGGTAACAACTCTTCCACAAGAGTAGTTAAATGCATTCTGTATTAGTAGTTGAGTTATTAACATGCAGTAGTGACCTTACCCAACATTAGCAGCATGACTGCTTTCCTCAGTTACTGCACAGAAAAGCTGAAATGTCAATTATATCTAACCTTTCATTCATTGCTATAGATTCTAACTCTCCCTTCTTATTTTTTAGACTTCTAGAATTTGCATACAGGCATTTCAAAGTTTGTTTTTTGCTAATATTAACGGTCTGGCTATTTGATGACAGGATTAATTTGGAATCTTTCACCTCTCTCTGCTTTTCACTTAAAGGCACCTGAGTTACTTTTACCTTTATTGGAACCTCTCTATCTGGATACCCTGACTTCCCTGCCTTGCTGTTATCCTTCAAGGATACATTGTTCTGAACCATGCGCTCTTGGGCAACTGTCGGCTTTCCCTCACTATCTAGTTTAAAAGCTGTTCTATCTCCTTTTAAAAGGTAAATGCCAGCAGCCTGGTTCCAGCCTGCTAAAGGTAGAGCCCATCCTTTCAGAAAAGACCCCCCTCCCCCTTACCCGGAATGTTGCCCCTTTCCTAACAAATCCCAAACCCTCTTCCTTGCACCATTGTCTCATCCATGCATTGAGACTCCAGAGCTCTACTTGCTTCATGGGTCCTGCAGGGAAAAGGGATACTTGAAACAATATAATTATACTTAATAAGTGTAAAGGACTTTTAGCGTTCAACTCAAGGTATACTGCAAGGACTTAATTAATCTACTCCTAAGGCCTAATAACCTGATGATGAAGATATTCAGTTAAAACTGAAATTGAGTAAGGTCACCCCCTTCCCTTTAACTGGTTTAGAAGACTATAAATCAAGGATTATGCCTGGAGTGGTTGGGAGGGATGTGCTTCTAAGACAATTTCTTAATTTCCTGGGGGATTCACACTGTCATTGGTTTAATAGAGGGAGCCTTTCAAGTTGCCCCTTTGATCTGTCACTTGACTTTAACACCTTTTTAAAACAATTTCACAGTTCTCTTGCCTCCTAACTGGATGGCCAATTTGTAAAAGGTCTCTAGAAAACAATTTCTCTCTACTGTATATACTCAAGGAATATTTACCCTATTCTATTATCTCTGTTAAGATATACTCTAACTGGCTGTAATTTCACTGAAAGCTGGCTTATAATACTAAAGGCCCTGTTTACTAAGTATTTTTCCCATAGACACAAAATGGGAGAAGGCCGTTAATAAACAGGGCCCTAAGTCCTAACTGGCTTTATTTTTTTCTTTTTTATTCAGTCTTTACAATTTTACAAATCATATCTCCCCAAAGAGAATACAGGAAATTAAGAAAATCAATTATAAATATTAGACCACAAAATGGGAAGACAAGAACAGGAAAAATTCTAAATAAGAGAATAAAGGAATAAAAACATAGGAATTTTGTTGCAGCACAACCAGTTTACAAGGAGTAGAATTTAACTAACAGATGAATCCTCACAGCCTATCAGAAAAAACAATAGTTGTTTAGGGTTAAGGAAAAGACATTTTTTTTTACCATCAAGGGAAATAAAATACCTACAAGGAAATTTAACAGAAAAGAAGCCCCCAAGGCAAGGACCCTAGTCTTCAAAGCCAAGAAATCCTTGCGCCTCTTCTGAGTTGCCCTCGAAAAATCAGGAAAGATTTGAATCTTTGCACCCAGAAACAGCTCAAGGATATGACAAAAATAAAGCCTCAAAACATTGTTATGGTCCATCTCCAGATCGAAGCAAACAGCCAAAGTGGTTCTTTTGGTAATAACGTCCAGGGAATTCTCTAAGAATTCAATAAGGTCAAAAGAACCCTGCTTGACCCAGGCTTGTTCCCTCCCCCTCAATGGGCCTGGCCGTAGACCCCAAGGACAGATATTGCGCCCGGCAATAGGTGGTAAATTGTCCCCAGATATTTTCAGAATCTACTGAAGAAACTTTTTAACTATTTTATTTATTTATTTATTTAACAGTTATTTATATACCGCTCTTTCCCATGTTTCAAGTGCGGTTTACATGTAACAGTAGGTTAATTGGTATGAGATATACCAGGACATTTTACATAGAACAGATAATTATAAATTACAAGGAAAATTGGAGCAAGAATAGGAGTTTTGGGAAAATTAATAAACTGCAAGTTATTCTGTCTAGAAAAGTTCTCCAAATGCTCCAATTTTGCAAGATAGTATAGTGGAGTCTTTGAGCTGAGCACATGAGGTATCCCGCAATTCTCCAAGGCGTGTTTCCAGAAGAGCCAACTTTGCAGCTTGCTGTCTCTGCCCTTGAGAGACTACCTGCACTGACTCCTTAACTGCAGATAATTTTTTTATGGAAAGTACCTGATATGAAGAACAGAGGAGAATTCACTGTAGCAATCGCCTTCCACAGTTCATCCATTGTAAAGATTGCTGGTTTCCTCAACCCACCAAGACCCGGAGGTAAAGGCATAACACTCTCAGAATGCACTGGTCCCCTCTCAGCAGCAGCGGTAGATGGAACCATACAGGGGGCAAAAAATAGGGGCGCATTTAGGAGTGGTTTTCTGCCAACTGCTGGCCTCGGCTCCCCCCCCCCCCCTCGCTGCCTGCCTAGCCTGACCTTGTCCTGCCACTGCTTTTCCTGTTCTCTTGGCGGCAGCAGCAGCGGACCTCCAATTTTAACTCCACGCTTGTATGACTGGTCTGGTCCCTCCCTCATCTGATGCAAACATAGATGATACAGGACTTGGCATGGCACTGGAGCTGGTTGATATAGTGTATCTCAATTTTCAGAAAGCCTTTGACAAAGTCCCTCATGAGAGACTCTTGGGGAAATTAAAAAGCCATGGGATAGAAGGCAATGTGCAATTGTGGATTAGGAACTGGTTGAAAGAGAGAAAACAGAGAATAGGGCTAAATGGCCTATTTTCTCAACGGAGAAGGGTAAATAGTGGAGTACCCCAGGGATCTGTACTGTGTCCGCTGCTGGAAATGGAAATAACAAGTGAGATGATTAAATTTGCAGATGATACCAAATTATTCAAAGTTGTTAAAACACAAGAGGATTTTAAAAAATTGCAAGAGGTCCTTAATAAATTGGGAGACTGGGCAACCAAATGGCAGATGAAATTTAATGTGGATAAGTGCAAAGTTACACACTTAGGGAGTCATTTCAAAATGCAAATAGGCCTCCTGAATGTACAGAATAGATGTTTTTCTTGTGAAAACATCTATAACCGTATTCTGAAACCATGCAGCCCTGCACAGACACGGCACTAAAACAGGATCTCAGAATGTGGGCGGGAGGTGTAGAATGGGGGAGTGGCAAGCCACGGATATGTATAAAGCGTATTCAGGAAAGCCCATGTATGTCCTGAGTATATCCCATGGACAACTACGTTATATCAGCAGCACCGTGGAATAAGGCCAGGACTTAGATTTTCTGCTCTGATCTTCAACGTGTCCGATAGAGATGAATGTCTGTGACAAGTCTTTATTGAACTGGTATGTCTGCTGTCCGGGAGGGCACAAGATGCAGTTGTAAAGAACAGAATGCGCTGGTGAGGGACATTTGTAAGGTGAAGTAACAATAAAAACACCCACACAGAAATATAAAGCACTGCAATAGTCTCTATTCTGGTTATGCTGGCATTTGCTGTTTGTGCTGAAGGGGCTATTCTATGCTCTCCTAACAATTCCCTTGTTCAGAGAAATGGGAATGTAGATGTAGAGATAGTATGTGAGTTGGTATGAAGTAGAAACGTGTTTGTCTGAGAAGTGTGGTCCCGAGACGCCCTGCTATTATGTATTACTAGCAGTTGTTTATAGGTGAAGGACATGGTTTTGGCAGGGTTATGTCATTTGTGGCTGCAGGCAAGAGTGTGTGTGTGTGTGTGTGTCTGCGTGTGTGTGTGTGTGTGTGTGTGTGTGTGGGTGTATGTGGTATGAGGGCTGCAGGGAAGGCCCTGGTGTGCTGATCCACAACTCTGGGGGGGACATGTATGCCTGGCCAGTGCTTGGACCGCAGGGTTGATCCAGCATTACCAGGTACCAATGTGAATGGGCAGTATATTCTGAAAAGCTGTACAGCAGGGCATGTCCTTGTCAATGGTGGGAGGCCCTTGGAGTGGGGGCATGCCGTAGTGCAAACAGCACTAATACATATACAAATGCACCATCAGAGGTCTCTAACATTGTGCACATTTGTCAGGACCGATGATGATGCTTTTGGGCATGTGTTTCTGATGTTCGCACTGTTGCATGTTCTCATCCTGATGATTTCCTATGACTGACAGGGATATGTTTTGACATGAAGCTGTACAGACCCATGTCAGTTTTTTCTGACCCATTCTTAGCATTGCAAATACTATTTTCAGTGAAAACCACTGAAAGAATAACTAAGGTGTTCATCAAATGCCATGTATGTTTTGCTGCAGGACAAACACTTGCTTTCACAATAGCTTTGGTGTACTTAGATAACCTTGTAGTGTTATGGGCATGCAACAGAAGTAGTATATATAGTCTGGGTTGCATGACCTTATCTGTTTCTCCAGTATTAATGTGTTGTTTGCATGAGCATAACACTCTCAGTATGAGCATCAGCCTAGGAGATGTACGTTTTGCTAGCAGAGGTGTGGCTGCACGGAGACGGAAAGAATCACAAATGTCTATCTTTTCAGAATACGGCAAACATGGGGATGTACAGGCCTTTTCCTGCATTTACCCTTGTCCCATTATAGAAGCCATGGCCCATGTTTCCCCAGACATGTTGTTCATGTAATGCCGAAACCTATATCTCCCTGATTCCAGAACCGCAAGCACATCTATATCCGCGGTGTCAGAAGCGGGTATATTACATGCCCTTTTTCACTTTCGACGTTTCTGCCGTAAGGACGTGGATGTTATTGAATCGGGCTCTTAAAGAAGAACAATCCAAACTACAGTTACACAATGCAAGGTTCCACATTAGGAACCACCACCCAGGAAAAGGATTTAGGCGTCATCAAAGATAATACATTGAAAACCTCTGTCCAGTGTGCAGTGGTGGCCAAGGAAGAAATAGAATGCTAGGAATCATAAAGAAAGGAAAGGAGAATAAAATGAAAGAGATTATAATGCTTATGTATCGCTCCATGGTGCAGCCACACCTTGAATATTGTGTGCAATTCTGGTCACCACATCTTAAAATGGATATAGCAGAATTAGAAAAGGTACAAAAAAGCGACAAAAATGGTGAGGGGGATGGAAGGATATCCCTACAAGGAAAGGCTTAAAAGGTTAGGGTTCTTCATCTTGGAAAAGAGATGGCTGAGGGGAGATATGATAGAGGTCTATAAAATAATGGAATAAAAACAGGTAAATGTAGTTTGGTTGTTTACCCCTTCAAATAGTAGAAAGATTAGGGGACACACAATGAAGTTACAATGCAGCACATTTAAGACTAATCAGAGAAAATATTTTTTCACTCATCGCGTAATCAAACTCTGGAATTCATTACCATTGGATGTAGTAAAAGCTGTTAGGGGTATGTTTACTAAACTGCGTTAGTGTGATTAGCGTTAGGATCCGCGTTTATTGTTTATTGTTTATTTCACACTTAATATACCGCCCCCCATAACATCGGGGCGGTTTACAAAATAAAATTAATAATTATAGAAAGAGAAAAAGAAATTACAATAAATGATAGAAAGAGAAGAAAGTAAAGACAGAACAATCAGGTAGAAGAAATCCCAAATAAGGACATGGGCGGTACAGCGTTACCGACAACGCGCGTTACAGAAATCAACGAGCGTTAGAGGGCGCCGTGGTGCGTTACTGCGTGTTAATCCTAAGAAGGCGCACAGACACAAAACACTGAAACAGAGCTGTAGCACAATGGTTACTGCACTGACTGATAATATAGGTGTCATGGGTTTGATTCCCCAGTGTGCCTAATGCATAAGGTTGGCTGAGGCATCACCCTGTACATTTAAGTAGTGAATGAGAAGGCATTTTACGTTTATTTTTAGTAGTGTTGCCAGCAAACACACCCTCACAGTGGCGTAACCTAAGGTGACGCATAAGGCAGCCCATAAAGCACTCCATAGGCTACATTATAAAGTGCATTGTCCGCTGAGGCACCCCATAATGTCCCCTATAGAACACCCTATAAGGCACCTTATAGGGCGCCATATAAGGTGCATCATGGGGCGCCTTATGAGGCACTGTAAGGTTACAGTACGCTGAGGGGTTTTCGCTGGCAGCACTAATGTACATTAAAAATAGACAATGCTGCAGACAGCCCTATAAAATAACCCCACTGTGGGTTTGAAACCATGACCACTGGCCTCACAGGTAGTGAAGGAACCACTGGGCTACAGCCCCAAAGCTGCTAACAACCCCCTGGCTGCCTACTGAAGGGCATCAGGCCACCACCCAAACCGCCCGCTGTGTTGGCCAGGATCTGGGTCAACGCACCCATACCCATGGTGCACTGCACATGCAGATCAGCAGTCCAGAGATGAACACAAGATGGGGTATGCACCCCACAGCACCCTGGCCCGGTAGGGAGAGATGACAGTGTGCATCACTGCCACAGAGTAGCAACAGACAGTAGCCCAACAGGGTGCCCCATAAGGAGCTTGAAAAGGGGTCCAGTAAGGCAGCCTGAGCCATAGCACAATGGTTAATACACTAACAGATGGTGCAAGGGTTGTGAGTTCAATCCCCCTGTGGATCTAAGTACTAAAGCTGGTTGAGACATTACCTTTACACTAATTCAGTGCTGTCTGAAGTGGTTTGTTTTGTATGTTTAAGAAGTGCTGCTGACAAACACACGCTCACAGGGCCGTAACCCAAGGTGCTGCATAAGGTACCCTACAAGGCACACCAGAGGGTACAGTATGATGTGCACTGTCCGCCTGGGCACCCTATAATGTCTCCCATGGTGCAGTACAGGGTGCCTCATAGGGCACGTTATAGGGTGCCCGATGAGGCACCGTGAGGAGTCCGCACTGTGAGGGTGGTGTTGCTGGCAGCAGCAATGTAAAGTAAAAAAAAAGAAAATGCCTCAGACACCCCCACCAAATAACACCACTGTGGGATCAAACCCATGACCTCTGGCCCCCACAGGCAGTGAGTAAAGTTTCGCCTATATCGCTAATGCGACAGACAAATCCCTAATAACGGTGTGGCCAGCTTATGGAGTAGAACTGTCCAATGTCAAAAACCCCCACCCCAGATAAACCACAGTTTCACTACGTACAAACAAAGAATGCATGGCAGTGAAACAAACCAAGGTCTCAGCAAACAAGGGCACATGGCAAACACAATCAAGACCAAGGTCTAGATCATTACCAAATACAGAAAGCCCAATAACATCACAGACCTTTTCATACACTGAAAGCTACTGGCAAAAGCAAAGGAAAAAATGAACTCACCATGAATATGTGGATAAAGAATATCCAGGCGCCTGTTCCCCCAGCACCAACAACCCCCTGGCTGCCTACTGAAGGGCGTCAGGCCACCACCCAAACCGCCCGCTGTGTTGGCCAGGATCTGGGTCAACTCACCCATACCCATGGTGCACTGCACATGCAGATCAGCAGTCCAGAGATGAACACAAGATGGGGTATGCACCCCCACAGCACCCTGGCCCGGTAGGGTGAGATGACCGTGTGCGTCACTGCCACAGAGTAGCAACAGACAGTAGCCCAACAGGATGCCCCATAAGGAGCTTGAAAAGGTACCCAGTAAGGCAGCCTGAGCCATAGCACAATGGTTAGTACACTGACAGATGGTGCAAGGGTTGTGAGTTCAATCCCCCATGGGTCTAAAGACTAAAGCTGGCTGAGATATTACCTTTACACTAATTCAGTGCTGTCTGAAGCAGTTTGTTTTGTACGTTTAAGAAGTGCTGCTGGCAAACACACGCTCACAGGGCCATAACCCAAGGTGCCGCACAAGGCACACCAGAGACTACAGTATGATGTGCACTGTCCGCCAGGGCACCCTATAGGGCGCAGTACAGGGTGCCTCATAGTGCACGTTATAGGGTGCCTGATGAGGCACCGTGAGGAGTCCACACTGTGAGGGTGGTGTTGCTGGCAGCAGCAATGTAAAGTAAAAAAAAGAAAATGCCTCAGACACCCCCACCAAATAACACCACTGTGGGATCAAACCCATGACCTCTGGCCCCCGCAGGCAGTGAGTAAAGTTTTGCCTATATCGCTAGTGCCAACTTAAATCGGTTTGGGCTAATTATATGAGCTTATCATTACTGAAAACTAATCATTAAAATGCTCAAACTATAACTTATGGAATTCACCGTGACTACATTAATACCTATCAAGGTACCTGGGTCTCAGTAACAACCATGCAGCTATTTTTAACAACCTGAGATTCACTCAAACAGGCTGAGCTGCTTTTGACATCAATGACCCAATATCTGTGCCTTGATTTTTTTATATATCGAACTATTTTCAATAAATACTAGTGTCCTTATATATCTCTTTCTTATTTTCCGTTTTTTTCTTTTTTATGGTTATTTTCTTCTTTAATATAAAATACTGTATATATTCATTAATCGTGTGGTTTGCAAACAGCAGCCCTTCTGTTATATATATTTATGCTTATGAGAGCTCCACTTGTCCTTATGGGAACTCCACTTTTCTTGTGATCAGCCAAATAGCATAAGATTACTTAGGGACACTTATCTTTTTCCTTCATTTAAACACGCCTGATCCATTTTTCCAAACATGACAATTGCAAAGTTGGCTGCTGTGACTCGCGACTCTTTCTGAAAATCCCGACGCCATTCTTCTAAGGTACCCAAGCGTTTCGCTACATTAGGTTCTTCAGGGGAATACACACGTTCATAAACGATTCTCTATAAAAATCCATATCAAAAAGTCAACATTATTTTTCAATTCCATTTTTCATCAGTAAATAGATATGTCGCCTGCTAGAACTTAAACCTTGTCATGCAAATGTTCAGGGATTACCTTTAAAGTTATCACTCCCGTAAATAGAGTCAAGGAGAATTCTTCAACTGCCTCCCGCTCTCTGTTCTGAAAAGATGCCGCGCATGCGGTATAGGGATCTATAACCTTCTTTTTAAACCCGTATTTAGCCCCTCCCACTCATACAAGCTACTTGCCTCTTCATGAAGTTGCTCATTAAAAACATTGCAACCATTCTATGGAAGCGTTCAGCCCCCGAGGACTAACTGTGTCTACTGTGTATATCCACCGTTGTTCTAACTTCAATAGGACACGTTCTCTTGACTGCCCTCCACAGTTTCACTACGTACAAACAAAGAATGCATGGCAGTGAAACAAACCAAGGTCTCAGCAAACAAGGGCACATGGCAAACACAATCAAGACCAAGGTCTAGATTATTACCAAATACAGAAAGCCCAATAACATCACAGACCTTTTCATACACTGAAAGCTACTGGCAAAAGCAAAGGAAAAAACGAACTCACCATGAATATGTGGATAAAGAATATCCAGGCGCCTGTTCCCCCAGCACCAACAACCCCCTGGCTGCCTACTGAAGGGCGTCAGGCCACCACCCAAACCGCCCACTGTTTTGGCCAGGATCTGGATCAACTCACCCATACCCATGGTGCACTGCACATGCAGATCAGCAGTCTAGAGATGAACACAAGATGGGGTATGCACCCCCACAGCACCCTGGCCCGGTAGGGCGAGATGACCGTGTGCGTCACTGCCACAGCGTAGCAACAGACAGTAGCCCAACAGGGTGCCCTATAAGGAGCTTGAAAAGGTGACCAGTAAGGTGTCTAAGAGGGAGTCCCAGGCTAAGTGCAATATCAGGTACACATGGATAAGACAGTGCAGATGGCACCCTGGCCTATAGAAACATAAGTCAAGGTGCCCCAAAAAGGGTATGGTGTCCAAGGTCAGTGTGCCCTAGGGACTGCAAGGTGCATCAGGAAGACCTGCATGACCTGTGGGGAACAGAGACAGATGTAGCCCGAACAGCACATAGAACGCACAGTAAAGGCAATGAACAGATAAGTGAAGGAGGGAGAGCAGGGAGCCAGTGGACCTGCCATATCTGCGGAAATCCTATGTGGCTGGCAGCAGCGCTGACAAACATGGTGGGGGCAACTGTACCACACCACAGGGTGCTGGCAATGTAGAGTACTGGAAAAACAGTGTGTGGTAGGTGAAGGGAATATGTGTCCCCCAGTGGAGGTGGAGGTGGCAGGATAGTCTCACCGATGGGTGGACAGAGGCGTGGTGGTTCCATGCAGATCAGGCACAGGCACGGCAAGCACAAAGAGATGCAATGCAGGAAAGGGTAGCAGTGAAGGACATGGGGTGACAGCCCACACTGACATACAGGACACCTCACAGCTGACAGATGCAGATAGATGGACCAAAGGATGGTCCGCCACTGTGATGAGGGCAATATGAGCAGGCAGGACATAGCAGTCAAGAGATGAATGTTACAGGGATCACAGATACCAGTGTAGGAAAGGCAGCAAAACAGGAGAACAAAGAGTGTGTGAATCCATGGCCACTAGGATGGAAAGCACTGCACAAACCAATAGGCTACAAAAACACTCTGAGGCACACATCAATGGCTGCATACAGGACCACTGCACGGCACCACAGAAAACACCAGCTGTGTGTCAGGAGAGAGAAACCCCAAGAGTCACCATGATGCAATGCACAGGTAGAGCAGGTGTCCACAGCTCATATCAGAGTCCATAGGTGGGATGGGAGGCACATATGAACAGATGCACACACACCAGGAGATGTAATGCAGTGTAAGCAATTTGCAATTGAGCAGGGGAGCGACACATGAGGGGTGTGAGGGGCAAGCCGAATGGAAAGCTATGTGGATGGCCTATGGACGAGGGCAATGGACTGAAAAAGGAGCATGTGAAAGAACAGCCTGCCCAGTGATGTGGCCCAGACAAAACCAGCAGCAGCAGTACCAATCCACATGCAGCCCAGTCACATGCTTGCCCCCAGGAAAAAAACTACAGTTAATCCACAAGATGCGGCAGAGAGCCAGCAGACAGACCACACTGACATGTGCAGCCCAACTATGGAAGGGTGCGTGGAGATGTGATGGGGCTGCAGACAACACATGGGCAGGTAATCAGCAAACATGAAAGGAAAAGAAACAGGTCATGTGTGGTTCAAACTGGCAAACTATGGAGTGGCAATGCAAGTCTGTGACCACTATCCCAAAGAACCCAAACAACCAAAGTACAAGCAATGGTCCACAAAAGGCACCCACTAGATCACAGCAGATATCGTATCCTGCACCCTGATGTACCGTATGCCATAGATAAACCTACGGGGCCTGTGTGGCAGTCACCGTCACCAACACACACCCAATCCATGTGGCAAGGCCACCTACCTGGTGCTGCCCGTGGACCCTAACCACCCTGACACCACACCACTGTTGTCTCCCCAAACCCTAGCCCGCATTCCATCACCTGTCACAACCAGACTGTAAGATGCGATGAGGAGGGTGTCAGCATGACACGTCCCCACAGTGCTCGCCCCAAACGGAGGCACAGCAGTCACCATCCCCAGACCCCCACAGACCCAGGTTGAAGCATGCAGAGTCAAAAGGAACCATGCAAAGTCAACATTGACGTATCAAAGTTACACAGCAATGCAAAGCTGATCCCCCCCCCCCCACTCCCCAGTGCAATCAGAAAAACACCCATACAGTTCATGGCAGCGACGGTGTGTCAGTCCCCCAGTGACAGTCAAAATAGCAGGCCAACAATGAGGTCCAAAAAAGGCCTGTGCCAAAATCGCAGAGGGCCATCTCCCAGTGGCAACAACATCCAGGGACAGTTTCACAGAGGTGCCGTGTCCAAACAAATATGGCTTCTTGGCTCCCCAGATGCAGTGTAGTAGATGTGCCATGTATATTGGCTGTGTCCTGTGTGAAAAATGGGTAGATATAAGGTAAGGGAATGGCACACCCACCCCCAGCATTAGGTCACAAAGGAGACAGTGACATTACAAGATGTGTATCATGAATGCATAGATATCACAACATGACACGGCCACAACACAGAGCACAGTGCACATAGACCACTGCAGGAGATGGCTCTGCAGACCAGGACAACATCCCAAAATGGTCATGTAAATGCCCATGACACACAGGCATCCCAGGGGTCCATAGCATGTCCAGCAGTCGTGGTGTACAGAGATACCACCAAAGGGCATGTCAATACTAACAGGCCAAATGCAGCAGCTGCACGTGGTGTATGTCCCAGAGGATGGAAGCAGAAACCTACCTGAAAGGTATAGCTGTGGTCTGATTGGGAAAGTCCGAGTCAGGCAAGGGCACAAGGGGTCCCAGTAGAGGCTGCAGACATAAATGAACTGCGTCCATCACCACGTCCTCATGGTTAGCTGTGAGTGGAGCATGTCCGAGGTATGCTGTGTAGCGTGGAAAAAGAAATGTTGATGTGCAGTGTCCTGCTAGAAAACATGAGACATGTAAGGAACAAATATATGACACATACCCACAATGTACAGTAGGGCATAAGCAGAAGGGCAAAGAGAGACGGTTGAACATCACTGGACGGGTGGCCAGACACATCCCTGAAACAGACAAAGGCAGAGAGGAGCAGAAGGTACCGTCATGCAGACACGTTACAAAGACACAGAGGCATACACCCTGAAACAAGGTATGCATGCCACAAGATGCAGATGGCTGGACCCTCGACAATCAGGGACAAGTGGAGACAATCATCCCAGTCCATGCATGAGTGCACTGAGGTTGTCTAATGCCACAATGGCAGTGAAGTCTCCACATGCGCCCAAACAGTACAATGCCCTGTGTCCAGAGACTCATACAGCCTGGTATTATGTGCAGTAGATACAGTATGTAGACCCCCAAGATGTGCACAAGCAAAGGTAACATGTGTGACAAACGGAATCAATGGGGGATGGAGTAGTGGGCCAAAGACATGTGTATCACCATAGGAGCAGTGGAGAGGGAAAAACATATATGTGTCAAATGTTGCTGCCACCACAGCAAACATAACTGTATGTCCACTCACCACAGTCACCTGCATGTTGCAGTGATGTACACACAGTCCCTACATGCAACACAGCATTGGGCAGTATTGGTAGGCTACCCCTGGGAGCCCAGAATACAGCAGCTTATCCTGGGGAGCAAAAAACACAAGAGACATATAGATACATGTCATGACAGTGCCGTGAAATCCAAAGATCAGCTCGCACATGGTGACCCAGAAGCACATCCCCCACACATGCAGAACTTACAGGAGAAGAGCTGCTCGATCAGATGTTGCCTGGCCGCCATCCCCTCACATGTGTCACCACGGCCAGGGCAGGAGGGCACACAGGATCCTCCCCGAGATCCTCATTAATATCGACTGGGACATTGTGCCTGAGAGCAATGTTGTGGAGGATGCAACAGGCCAGAATGATCTTTGCCACAGTCATGGGCCTGTACTGTAAGGCACCGCCTGTCCTATCCAAATACCTGAAGCGACTCTTCAGAACGCCAAAGGTGCGCTCAATGACTGAGCGGCTGGAGGCATGGGCCTCATTGTACTGCATCTCTGCACCTGGCCGAGGGAGACGTACAGGGGTCAGCAACCAGGCATGACACCCATATCCTGCATCACCTGCAGAAAGAAACGTTGTAAGTTTACACGTTTGCTGATGCACCCATGGAATCACTGATGTAGCAACAATCAAATGGACAGCAGAGAGGCATGGACACACACATATGACGCCACATCATTGCACACAATGGCAGTGCACCAGAGGCTGATGCTGGGAGAACCAAAGCCCCAGGGAATGGCCAATGGGGGTAGTGCACATCTACGGTACCATGCCAAAAGACACGTCCCAAACCTGTGATCATGAAGCAGCGGTGGCTGCTGTGAGGGCATCTGTCCACCAGTGGCATGGGGCACTCGGAGGGGAATGGATGCACAGGTGTGTAATTATGTGACCATCATGATACAGCGCACACAGAGCAGAGGCTAATGGAAAACATCCCCAGAGGGGCCAGGTGGGAGTGGCAGTGGAGACAGGAGAAAGTGCCCACACATGCAGTCTACATGTGTCATAGCAGGTGTGCATACAGCTCAGGTCACATGTTGCCCCCTGCATGTCCAAAGGGAGGGGGCCCCACACACACTGTACACCATGTCGATGTTTCTGTGCACCCAATCCTCCCACCCACCCCGTATGGCACATGCACAGACCTGTGGCATATGGTGTGGGAGAGGGACAGACACCACAGGCAGACATATGCACAAATGCCTGTGTAGTATGCCCGTGGCCAGGTCTGGGAGCCATGGGCAAGCCTGAGGTGTCCCACACAGCAATGAAGGGGACACACCAAATGTGACCAGAGTGACCCAGGACACGGGAGCACAGTAACTAAACAGCAGAGGCAGAGAACAGCCCACACCACATGTGCACTGGGACACCCAGGCGAGCAACAACCCACACATGGCAGACAGAGAGACGTGTGGCAGTGCACAGAGTATTTGACCCAATCCCTGGTGACAGGGTGTGATGTAGTGTGAAGCCCACAATAGGCTGCACCTGGAAATAACACCACAATGTAAGACATGCAGAGGACACTGGTGACTATGGGGTCCTGTCAACCATATACGGTAGGTGCACGTTAGATGAAGTGAATACCCACCCAGCAGGACGTAGTCTTCATATTGTCCGGCCTCAAACTGGCCGAACAGTGCCGAGTGCTGGACGATATAGGAGTCATGGGCTGACCCTGGGAACCATGGAACCACATTGAGAATATGCATACTTGCATCACAAACAACCTGCACATTTAGGGAATGGAAGTGTTTGCGGTTGCGGTACACAACCTCCTTGTCGTGTGGCGGGACCAGGGCAACATGTGTGCAATCTATAGCTCCCATCACGTGTGGTATCCCAGCAATCCTTTGGAATGCCTGTCCCAGGGCCCCCCAATGTTGCCTACCATTGGGAATTGAAATGTAATTCCCAACCCGGCTGACCATGGCCCGCAGTACCTGGTGGAGACAGCGAGAGAATGTTGACCTACTCATCCCACCCACTGTGGCCACTGAGGATTGGAAACAGCCAGAGGCAAAGAAATGTAGGGCAGCCAGGAGCTTGGCCAATCCCGGTATAGCATGTGACCGGGCAGTCCGGGGCTCGAGGTCAGGTCTAAGATCCTCGTCTAGCTCCCTAATAGCCCCTGTGTCCAGCCGGTAGAGGGAGATTACCTGGTCCTCTCTGATGTCCTGGAGAAGGGTCCTGGGCCTGTAGAGGTGTTGCAGGCGGGGCCGCGCCACAGCACGCTGATGGCGCCATTGTTCCCGCCTGTGGACCCCCCTACCCCCCCTGTGGACTGCAGGCCTGTGTTGCAGTGGGATAGCACTCATGCCCAGTGCCGCAGCCCCAGGTACATCATCTCCCCCTCCGGAAAGTGCAGCCCAGCCAGCTCCATCAATGCAGCCACCGCACAACCTGCATTCACAGTCGGAGCCATGATAGACACAGGAAAGAGGACAGATGTCTGGGAAATAGGGTTTGGGGAGGGGTTGAAAATCAGTAGAAGGATATATACCTGGTGAGCTGGGAATGACGCAGCGCGCGCGGGAACGCGCGTCCACACAATGCACCCACCTACATGGCTGGATGTGACCGGACATGGTGGATGCACACGGGGGGAGAGGGTGGCGTGTCCCTCTGACGCAGCACAGTGCAAATAGATGGCATCCTACATCTCACACCACACCCAAAGACCCAGGTGCGACAGAAAGGCACGGCGCGTATGCACGCGTGTATACGTGACGTGGCGCACGCGTCTGACGTAATGCAGGGCAAAATACACGTAGAACCAAGCCCAAAACACACATATAAATAGAGCAGGCTCAGAATGCCAAACACCTCAGCACACATACAGAAACACAGCATGTCAGACAGCATTGGAGGCAGCCAGGAGGCTGCAGAGGGGCACAGTGCTCAGCCACCAGTGGCCACTCCCTCAGGAGAGGGGAATGGCAAGAGGCCAGGCCCATCTGGGGCCCCACACCACCCCAGCCAACAGAAAATCTCTGGACAAGGACAGAGGCACCACAGGACCCCTGTGGCAGGGGAGGCAAGGAAAAGGGCTGTGCAGTTCAGCCAAGAGGAAAATGACATGCTCCTGGCCAGTATCCTACACCACTTTGAGGTCCTGTTCGATCGCCTGAGCAGTACATCATTCAGTGCCACACGCACCAGGGCATGGGCAGAAGTGCAGACAGCGGTGGCGGCAGTAGGGGGACCCCACCGTGATGTCGAAAGTCTAAGGAAACATTATTGTGACATCAAGCGGAACATTCAGACAGAGTTGATGAGGGAGCGGCGCACAGCACAGGGCACTGAAGGGGGCTCTGCACAGATGTCAACCCTGTCTGAGCTTGAACAACGCCTGTCAGAACGTCTGGGGCCCATGTACATTCATGGGCTGCCCCCGGCATTGGACACTGCGCACCCAAATGCCGGTAGGTCTGAGTGGCTCAACTGGTGGGGGACCATACACATACGTGTGGAGGGGTGGCCTGGGGGGGGAGGGGCAGTATGTGGCTGATGGGGATACAGGGGGTGACACTGTCACAGGGTCTAGGGGTGGCCCATCACAGGGGCAGCTGTGGGTCCTGTCAAACGGGTGTCTAGTTGTGAGAGCTACACAATCTTGGCAAGGCTATGAATTTACTTGACCTGGAAAGGATTGTGGGTCTTGTAGTTCATTCACACAAAACTGTCCGTTGAACAAGAATAAATAATTGTAGTTGCCCAAGTGTAAAGCAAATGAAACAGAGTTTATTTCTGGGGTGTTATCTCCACACAAGTATGCTTGGTAACATCAATAGGATAACTTTTACCAGGGTGTCATTCAATAACACACAAAATAAGGTAACTGAAGTATTTAATCAAGAAATCAATAAAGTCCCTGATGAAACAGAAAAGGGCTTTCCTGAAACAACTGCTAATTAACTTCTTAACAGTGCTGCAGTGAAAGACAAACCCAAAAAGGGTAAAACTCCTTTATATCCAAAAGAAATCAGCTTTCCTCCTGTCACAGAGAAGAAGTAGCTGCCACTCAGTTCCACGTATGCACTGGTGCCTTCAATTAAACACAGGGGGTTAACAAGCTCAAACTCTGGCTTGATCACTCTCATCACGTGGCAAAACATTACCCAAAAGCTTCCTTATCAGGCAGCTTTCTGGCTGCTAATAGGCAGTACAAGGTCCCTTTTGGTGTATGATCCTTAACTGTGCAATACTTTAGAACAGCAAGTCACTGAGAACTGTATTTGAACAACAAGTTACTGAGAGAGCAATCCATACATTCAACCTCTGTATTTGGTATTTCCCCCTATTCTTCACATACCATAGTAACATTTACATATTCTGACTCACAGGATTTCCCTAACTGATCCCTATCAGGATAGGAACTGCTCCCCTGCTGATTTCCTTGCCTAAAGCTAGGGAAGAAATTAGTGTCCATACCTGGGATCACATTGCCATTAGGGTTCCTCTCTGGGTGCTTTGGCCAGTAGGTAACAAAGCTACTGTGCCCAGCTCTCCAGTCAGAATCACAGGTCTCCAGGTCCCTGTTCCCATACCTCCTTGAATAGGTATTAGAGCCCCTTCCTTCTGTAAATGCAGCTGTCTCCTTTGCAGGCACTGTACGAGGATCCCTGGCTGTATACCTCCAAGCCTCTGGCTCCTGCCAGTCCAATGGAGAATCTTTGCCCCAAAAATCTCTCCCAGCATACGTACTGCCTTGGCCTCTACACATGGACCTTCTGTGTTCTTGCTCTTTTCCCTTCTTCACTCTGGTCACGATACGTCTCTCCTTGTTCTTCGTCCTTCTTTTGCAGACACAGTTTCTGCACCAGTTCGTCTTCCAATTCGTGTCTCCACTCCTGTCCTGTTCTAATTTCTCTGATGAATGTCCTCTAGTTTTAAAGTGCCTAGATGGACACTCCACCCTAGTGCACTGCAGGTGTTCTGAATTAGACCCAGCCCTAGTAGATGTGTGATTAGGGATTACATCATTGCCCTTCTGATTAGACACATGTTACCAAAGGCCTTCTGTTTGCTAGTGCATTCTGGGTCTGGTAGTCTTTTAGGTAAAGAGGCACCTTTAATGCTCTTACCAGCCAGCAGATGTTGCTTATCCAGAACCAATTCATCTCTTGTAGCATTTCTCTCTTTACAGTGATAAGCTTCCTTATCATAGTGCACATCCCAGTGGGGGGGGGGGGGGGTGAGGTGGTGATGGCGTGCAGGGGGCTGCACAGCGCAGTGGATGAGTGCTGAGGCGGGGAGAATAGGACCATAGTAGCAGCAGAGGATGACAATGTCATGTGGGTAAACAGTGCAGGATGGCGGGGACAGCAGGGTCACACAGCTAATTACGCTGGTGACAGGGGGGCGCCCTGCACCTGTGCTTGCCAGGGTCAGTGCTTGCAAGGGCACAGATGGTGCTGGGGTGGCATGGGGTGTGTGGTAGTGTGCAGCGGGTGGAGGTGCCCTGATAGTGCAGGGCACAGGGTGCACCAGCAGGACTGTGGTGATGCTGGGGGGGGCACATGGTCCATTGAGCGAGATCCACGTGGCCCACACACAGGCTCCCATTGGTATCACTGCCACAGTTCGTTCCCACTCTGCCCATGCAACCATGCCCACATATCCCCCCCTGCCACAAGGCATGGCCATCCCTGGCTCCAGTGGATCAGCACACTGAAGGTGCCACAGCACGACATGGGCCCCGAGGACACGGAAATGGGACGGTCCAGGTCTCATCCATGCACAGTGGGCCCCATGTCCACACCTCTGTAGCCTTGGCGGCATGACAATGACCAGGGTGCCCTGCATCCCACACACCGCATATGTAGGGGGGCGCGACGGGGGCAGACAGTCAGCCACACCCCACCTGACCTATGAATCATTTCGCCCTAAAGGTGACATCTACTCCATTGAGGTGGCAGAGGAGGTGGCCAAGGGAACAGACCCTGTGCCGGGTTGCATCCAGGATGCTGTGCCACAGCAGCATCTGATGGGGGCAACATCGGTGGAAGCGGGGGGTCCAGCTCCACTCCCGGAGGGGGACAGCGGGCAGGGCCTACATCAGGCAGAGGCCCGGATGTCACCGACCCCCGCTGCCACAGGGGAGGCATCGGGAGCAGAGGCACAGCGACAGAGGCAGGAGGCGATGTCCGCCATCACTGGTGTCATTGGGAAGATGCGGGTGCACTCCCAGGCGGCACAGAGGGATGCCGAGGGTGAGTGGCCAAACGCGTTGGTTTGTGTATGCCTATGTACAGCTGTCAGATGTTTCCCTGTCTCACAATGCACATCCTTCCCCCCCCCAGGTGTACAGCATGTATTGCGAGTTGTCGCACGTGAACAGCGGCGGCAGAGACGTGAGTCAAGACGCCTGTGACATGCTGTTGTATGGATGACATCACGTCTTGAAGACCTTGTGGCCGTGGCACATTCCATGGCCAGAAGCCTGGAGCTCATAGGGGCAGGCATGGGGGCCCCCACAGGTCTGCAGGGGCCACCACCACCGCCGCCTCCCCCAGCTCCACCACCACCAGCAGCAGTGGAAGCAGCAGCAGCTGCGTGAGGGATGCCTCCTGCCCAACTGGGTGGGAGGGACCACCCAAGGTGTGGTCGAGGGCATGGTAAATAAATGTGTGCACATGAGGTCATAACTGCTGCCATGTGTCCTGTGTTTCTCCGAAGGGGCAATGTTACACACGGCCTTACCCATGTCCGCCCCAGGGGCCATCCCCTTGCCACCGCTACAGCCAGCCTGTGTCCCCACCAGCCCAGCTGTGGCCACCATGGGTTGCCCCACCTGCTATGGCGCACCCATCTGCCGGCACCCAGCACCCCGCTGCCCACAGCCCCACTGGTGCACATATTCCCCCCTTCCCCCTGGCCCCGCCCCCAAGACCCCACCTGTCCCTACCAGCACTGGCAGGGTGCACATTGGGGTGGCCCCAGATACATCCCCGTGCTGTGCCCCCCACAGCACATCGGATGCACATCTGAACCTATACATTTCCAGGCCATCACCCCTCGTCCCTGGCTCCGAGGGCCGTGTGTCTCTATGGGATCCCTCTGCTGCCCTTGACCCCAAGCTTTCCACAGCTATCTCCCCATTGGGCCGACTGGGGGACGTATGACGTGCTTGACTGTATGTGTGCATCAAACAATATGTGTGTGAGTGGGCTCCGAGGAGTGAGGCAGCTGACAGATATGTGTGACACTCAGATGGTGGGGCCTCACCACGGACAGACAAACATATTTGTGTCAGTGTCTGGTGAACTGAGTACCCCTTGGAGACGGTCAGATGACCAGCATAATCTCTCCAATTAATCCCAAGATGGCAGGGTGCACAGGTTGGCAGCAGCAGGGATAGGTCACTCTCCCGGTAGTGATGCTGGCCAGAGCAGAAAACCATATGTACATTCAGTGGCCATGTTAGCACAGCCATCCCTTGGCATCAGATGCCTCTACAACGCACACACAATGCAGGGTAGGAGGCAGCATCGTGGGAAAGCCTACATTCACACACTAGTGTCCCCGTTCCTGCAGCAGTGGCTTGACAGGCCATTTCGGATCCTGGTCCCTATGACCCTCCCCCCAGCAACAGGAGGGATGCAGGGACACACGGCATGGGTTCTATGGGTCTCACCCCCCCGGTACACCCTCCCTCAGGTCTAGCCTGTTATATCCCTATTCCCCAGATTCATGAGCTGTGTCCATGGACCAGTCCATTAGGGTGACCTCACCTGGCAGGTGTACTTCAGGCTCTCGCAGATGCATAGGTGCAGGCTCTATGTCCATCACACTGTCCGCATGTCCCTATCCCCTGGGTTGACCTGGTGACCTCCATGTGCCTGGCTGCTAAGCCCCCTGTACATGTCCTAGATCCCACAACACCATTACCCCTCCCTGGTGCCCCGTGCCGTTGTACTCCCCTGCCCCGTCATACCCTGCCAGTCTGCAGCTGTGCCTTGGCTTGGAGCATTCTAGCATCCTGCTTCCTCATCACCCCTGATGTTGCCCCTCCCTCATCTTGGCTCCCATCCTGGCCTTTCTGTACATATACTGGCGTCGGCCCCCATTTTTGGGGCTTTAGCCACCACATCCCCCACACCCAGGTGATGGCACACTGACTGCCCTCTTGCACCTGTGTACCTGCTGCATTCCGTACCCAAGAGGCTCTGGCATCTTTGGCCTCCCCCTTCACTCCGCCAAGGTCAACCATGCAATGTGGGCCCAGTGGGAGACGTGAGATCCCTGGCGGTGTTTGTGTCCCTCCTACCCTGCTGTGGAGAGAGGGGACCCAATACGAGGGTGGTGTCACTGTCACTCCACCCTCCCTCTTGACCCTGTTAGGTGTCCCTGTCACTACGTCTGTTGACATGTGCATGCTGTATGAACTGTCCACATGTTAGTATACGGAGACCTCTGGGTCAGCTATCACAGTAGTCAGGAAGGCACAGGGTTCAACGGATGGGGACATAGACAATGCAAGAGGATGCGGTGATACGACATCATCCAGATATCTCAGTGGGGGTGAAGGGCAGTAGTGGTATTGTCAGATGCAGGGGTGTGGGGTAGGGACATGTGGCTGCTGATGGTACCACAGCGGTACAGTCTAACAAATATGTTTGTTCTTTGTGCACAGATGGCAGACCTATGGAAGGACCCCAGCCCACACCCACAGGTATGGACAGCATCAAAGGTCATCCTGAGCAATTGCCAGACGAATGTGTCCATCGGAAACTATCTCTGTCTAAAATACACAGAGCGAAAGGAACCGGATGGGGTACACCCGTGTTTGCTGAGGAGACCTGGGTACGTACGAGCAGCTCTTCTGACCGACTGTGTCACTGCCTTGGTGTAGTCGTGTGTGCGGCCCAGGAGGTGGGGGGAGGCTCATGTGGTGCCATTGCACAGAGGTGCACATACGGATGTGGTTGGCTACTACAGGCCGGTTAGTGTGACTGTGGTGGCGTGAAAATTATTGCCAACGTTGCTGGATGTGCATTCATTGTGGTGTCTGTGGTCCAGCAGATGTCAGGATCAGCGACAGCATGGATTCACCCGAGGCAGGTTCTGTCTGACACATCCGATTGCTCACCGTGACTGGGTGACCAGGGAGTTGGACCGAGGGAGAGCCCTAGAGGTGGTGTATTTAGATTTCATTAAAGTCCCTGTAATGCCGGTCATCGGCTACATAGACACAGACTGGGCACCCTAGGGGTGGACCCCAATGTCACTACTTGGTTTAGAGGCTGTTTGGGTGGGGGTGACAGAGGGTACATATACATGGTGTTTGCTCTGAGGGGTGGGGTGTTGTCTGTGGGGTGCCCCAGGGAGCTGTCCATGGTCCGCCCATATGTAACATCTGTGTTGGTGCTTTGATGCACGGACCTTCAGGTATGGCTTGCCCCTGTGCAGATGATAGCACACTGTGCATTAGGGTGGGAACCCAGGGAGGTATGGATAACATGAGGTGGGATCTAGCTAAGCGTGAGGACTGATGTGGGATTCAGCAGTTGGGGTTAAAGTTTCACAACCGTGGGGCCATGCACTTAGGGGGCAGTAATCCAGGGGAGCAATATTGTATGGGGCGCAAGGTACGTTTGTCCGCTAACGGTGAGTGGGGCCTAGGTGTGGTTGCGTCTGATGATCTCAGGGTAGCTCAGGGAGGCAGCGACGGCAACGGCTAGGGGGATGCTTGGGTGCATATGGAGGGGGATGACCAACAGTAACAAGGGTGTGACCCATAGGCCTTTGTGGCAACCCCATGTAGCGTATTGTGTCCAATCCCTGAGACTGCACCTTTTAAGGGATGTGACTAGGATGGGGTCGGTGTAGAGGGTGGCTAACAGAATGATTATTGGTCCCCGCTAAACGGCATATGGCACAGATGGAGGGATCTTAAGATGTTCCCCTTATGTGACAAGTGGAATGTTGGTGACATTATTGAGATTTGTACATACCTCCATGGCATACCTGTTCAGGGGGTGAGACTACCTCCATTGGGAGCATGTTCCGCAACAGTGGGACATGGGGTGCGGGTTATGGGAGATAGCAGCAGTTGAGCTTTGCACAACTTTCTACTTACTGAGGGGGTAGTTGATCCGTGGAATAGTCACCCAGTTGAGGTGGTGGTGTTGAGGACAGTATCTGACTTCAGTAAATCATGGAACACACACAGAGGTTCGTAAAGGTGTTGAAGGAGGACCGTTGTAGTGTTTCTGGATGGACAGACTAGATATGCCTAGTGGTCATTTTCTGTGGTCATATGCCTACATTGCTATGTGGCTTTGTTCCCATGCCCAACACTGTTATCACACTGTACGGCACTGCTGGTACCAGATATTCCAATGTGCATAGCTCATTGCACTGTGTGCCATAGTGGTGCCCTTACCACGCTGACCCCATACCTGAGACGCCTGGACACTACTGATGGACATGGGCAGGCGCCTACTGCGTTTCCAGGCCACAGGACCCCCACCACATAGGGCTAACGGTCTACAGGACTGTGATAAGTGCACTGTGGATCCTGCATAGCCTTCCACGCCTCATGCTGCCACCACAACACGCTGACCATGGGCCACATGTGGATCCTGGCGCCATCACCATGTGCTCCTGTCCAATCACACCTGTGGTGATCTCGGCCCCCCCCATGCCCCATATATGCCGCCCATCCCCTGTCCCCCTGCTGCCATGGCCACTCGGTCCACCCCTAGCCATGTGCACTGTCCACCACAGTGTCCATTAGCCCATGTGCCTTGTCCATGTCAGCATCCACCCTGGTCTGTACCTATCGCCACTGTTGCCCATACCCTTGCATGGCCCATCACAGATGGCCCATACCTACCGTGACACGTGTGTTGGTTTGTCCACGTGTGGCAGCTCCCCATATGATGCCCGTATTATCCCCCCACCCCTGACATGGGTACAGTACCCTGCGCTCTCCCATTTTGGTGCACACTGACACGCATGTGGGTGTTCACATTTGTCATTCACACAACACTGACACATAGCATTGAGGAACATCTGGCCACCATTGGTATATGCAAAATATTAACATCTTTATTTACATTGCCCTCTGTTAACATGGCCACACATGGCAACATTTGTGGGGCCCACCCATCCCTGTCCCTGTTGGGTGTGACAGGCCATGGCATGGGCTGTCACAGGGCAGGTGTGCCATATGTATAACCACACTACACACCCCGGGGACCCCTGTCACATGGTGGTTGGCCGGGTGCGCCACCGGCAATGCACTCATCCAACTCACGCAGCCGGTCAGCCACCATGGCCAGGGTCGCCAGCACCTGCCCCTGGATGAGGGCATACTGCCTCTGAGCATGCACCTGGGCACACACAGCCGCAGCCAGGTGCAGCCCGCACATGCAGCCGCACAGACACACATCTCCCCTTGTCTGTGTGGCTGCATGCACGGTGCACCTGTCTGCGGCTATGTGTGGCAGGCACACATCCAGTAGGTGTGCATCACTGACATCAAGGGGCAGGTGGCTGGTGCCCTCCGTTACCCTGTGGCAGACCGTGCCAATGGGGACCTGCCATAGCCACCCCCCCATCCCCGCACCCAAACCATCCCCTTCCCCCCCTCGGCCCCCACCTCCCTCTCCACATCCCCTTCCCCCTCCTCCCCCTCCTCCCCCTCCCTTTCCCTGTCCCCACCTCCTCCCCCTCCCCATCCCACTCCCCCTCCCCCTCCTCCCTGTCCCCCTCATCATCCTCCCCGTCCCCCTCCTCCCCCTCCACTCCTCCCCCTCCCTTTCCCTGTCCCCCACCTCCTCCCCCTCCCCATCCCACTCCCCCTCCCTCTCCCCCTCCCCCTCCTCCCTGTCCCCCTCATCATCCTCCCCGTCCCCCTCCTCCCCCTCCCCTCCTCCCCCTCCCTTTCCCTGTCCCCCACCTCCTCCCACTCCCCCTCCCCCTCCTCCCTATCCCCCTCATCATCCTCCCCGTCCCCCTCCTCCCCCTCAGTGAGGGCTGTGGAACCCCCCTTGTGGCCTCCACTGCCATTGGCCTCCTCCATGGGCTCCTGGCCGTTGTTGCCCTCCTGGCCCACATTGCCATCTGCCTCCTCCAGGCCGGCAGCAACATCTGCCTCCTCAGGCCGCACAGGCTCCACGGCAGCACGTGCATCCACTGTGGGAGAGGGGAACACATATCATCTCCATGGTCACACATCAGATAACGCAGTCACATGCATCCTGTGGATCTGCCACCCATTGCCCCACAGGGCCATGTCACATTACTCACCATTCCTTTGGGCCATCCGTTCCCGCTGGACGCGTGCAACAAAGTGTGGGTATCCTGCCCTTAACTCCCGGGCCTTTTTCCGCAGGTCCTCCACCTGTAGGGTTGACAACGCACATTGACATTAGCTAGCACAGACACTTTAGGGTCCTCTGATGCAACACATATCTATCTCTTTATGCAACAGGTGCCTGCCCCTATTGAGTGATACATTCATGCCCTATGCTTTCACAAGGGACAGCCCCATGTGTGCCCCGCGCACATGCCTGTCCAGCCTGGGCCCCATGTGCCCTGTGTGTGGGCCCCAGCGACCCAGACACAGCACATCTCTGTGGGCCACCTCCACACATCTGCCAGTGCCCATCAGCCAATGCCGGGGTGGGTGGTGGGCCTCTGCAGTACTCCCTGCAGTATCCTGGGGCTATAGTTGAGCCTTGTAAACACAAACAGGGCCAGATTCCATAACACCAGGATGGGGGATGGACCCCTCTTTTGGGACCTGCAGCATCCTGGGGCTATAGTTTGTTTCTTGTAATCACAAACAGGGCCAGATACCATGGCACCAGGACGGGGGATGGGCCCCTCTTTTTAGGCCTGCAGCATCCTGGGGCTATAGTTGAGGCTGGTAATCACAGACAGGGCCAGATTCCATAGCACCAGGACGGGGGATGGACCCCTCTTTTGGGACCTGCAGCATCCTGGGGCTATAGTTGAGGCTGGTAATCACAGAAAGGGCCAGATTCCATAGCACCAGGACGGGGGATGGACCCCTCTTTTGGGGCCTGCAGCATCCTGGGGCTATAGTTGAGGCTGGTAATCACAAACAGGGCCAGATTCCATAGCACCAGGACGGGGGATGGACCCCTCTTTTGGGGCCTGCAGATTCCTGGGGCTATAGTTAAGGCTGGTAATCACAAACAGGGCCAGATTCCATAGCACCAGGACGGGGGATGGACCCCTCTTTTGGGGCCTGCAGCATCCTGGGGCTATAGTTGAGGCTGGTAATCACAAACAGGGCCAGATTCCATAGCACCAGGACGGGGGATGGACCCCTCTTTTGGGGCCTGCAGCATCCTGGGGCTATAGTTGAGGCTGGTAATCACAAACAGGGCCAGATTCCATAGCACCAGGACGAGGGATGGACCCCTCTTTTGGGGCCTGCAGCATCCTGGGGCTATAGTTGAGGCTGGTAATCACAGACAGGGCCAGATTCCATAGCACCAGGACGGGGGATGGACCCCTCTTTTGGGGCCTGCAGCATCCTGGGGCTATAGTTGAGGCTGGTAATCACAAACAGGGCCAGATTCCATAGCACCAGGATGGGGGATGGACCCCTCTTTTGGTGCCTGCAGCATTCTGGGGCTATAGTTTGTTTCTTGTAATCACAAACAGGGCCAGATTCCATAGCACCAGGACAGGGGATGGACCCCTCTTTTGGGGCCTTCAGCATCCTGAGGCTATAGTTGAGGCTGGTAATCACAAACAGGGCCAGATTCCATAGCACCAGGACGGGGGATGGACCCCTCTTTTGGGGCCTGCAGCATCCTGGGGCTATAGTTGAGGCTGGTAATCACAGACAGGGCCAGATTCCATAGCACCAGGACGGGGGATGGACTCCTCTTTTGGGGCCTGCAGCATCCTGGGGCTATGGTTTGTTTCTTGTAATCACAAACAGGGCCAGATACCATGGCACCAGGACGGGGGATGGACCCCTCTTTTGGGGCCTGCAGCATCCTGGGGCTATAGTTTGTTTCTTGTAATCACAAACGGCCAGATTCCATAGCACCAGGATGGGGGATGGACCCCTCTTTTGGGGCCTGGGCCCTGCAGCATCCTGGGGCTATGGTTTGTTTCTTGTAATCACAAACAGGGCCAGATACCATGGCACCAGGACGGGGGATGGACCCCTCTTTTGGGGCCTGCAGCATCCTGGGGCTATACTTGAGGCTGGTAATCACAAACAGGGCCAGATTCCATAGCACCAGGATGGGGGAGGGACCCCTCTTTTGGGGCCTGCAGCATCCTGGGGCTATAGTTGAGGCTGGTAATCACAAACAGGGCCAGATTCCATAGCACCAGGATGGGGGATGGACCCCTCTTTTGGGGCCTTCAGCATCCTGGGGCTATAGTTAGGCCTGGTAATCACAAACAGGGCACGATACCATAGCACCAGGACGGGGGATGGACCCCTCTTTTGGGGCCTGCAGCATCCTGGGGCTATAGTTTGTTTCTTGTAATCATAAACAGGGCCAGATTCCATAGCACCAGGACGGGGGATGGACCCCTCTTTTGGGGCCTGCAGCATCCTGGGGCTATAGTTGAGGCTGGTAATCACAAACAGGGCCAGATTCCATAGCACCAGGATGGGGGATGGACCCCTCTTTTGGGGCCTGCTGCATCCTGGGGCTATAGTTAGGCCTGGTAATCACAAACAGGGCCCGATACCATAGCACCAGGACGGGGGATGGACTCCTCTTTTGGGGCCTGCAGCATCCTGGGGCTATAGTTGAGGCTGGTAATCACAAACAGGGCCAGATTCCATAGCACCAGGACGGGGGTGGACCCCTCTTTTGGTGCCTGCAGCATCCTGGGGCTATAGTTTGTTTCTTGTAATCACAAACAGGGTCAGATACCATGGCACCAGGACGGGGGATGGACCCCTCTTTTGGGGCCTGCAGCATCTTGGGGCTATAGTTGAGGCTGGTAATCACAGACAGGGCCAGATTCCATAGCACCAGGACGGGGGATGGACCCCTCTTTTGGGGCCTGCAGCATCCTGGGGCTATGGTTTGTTTCTTGTAATCACAAACAGGGCCAGATACCATGGCACCAGGACGGGGGATGGACCCCTCTTTTGGGGCCTGCAGCATCCTGGGGCTATAGTTTGTTTCTTGTAATCACAAAGAGGGCCAGATTCCATAGCACCAGGACGGGGGAAGGACCCCTCTTTTGGGGCCTGCAGCATCCTGGGGCTATAGTTGAGGCTGGTAATCACAAACAGGGCCAGATTCCATAGCACCAGGACGGGGGATGGACCCATCTTTTGGGGCCTGCAGCATCCTGGGGCTATGGTTTGTTTCTTGTAATCACAAACAGGGCCAGATACAATGGTACCAAGATGGGGGATGGACCCCTCTTTTGGGGCCTGCAACATCCTGGGGCTATAGTTGAGGCTGGTAATCACAAACAGGGCCAGATTCCATAGCACCAGGACGGGGGATGGACTCCTCTTTTGGGGCCTGCAGCATCCTGGGGCTATAGTTTGTTTCTTGTAATCACAAACAGGGCCAGATTCCATAGCACTAGTGTTATAGCAAACGCTGTGAAAAGCTCTTATTCAATCACTCACCCACAGAAGGAAAACTCACAGACAGGCTGGAATGCAAACAGGATCTTTAATGTGCACACAGGATCAGACAGAGAGCCGGTTCCCTCCAACAAAAGAGTCTGAGCCCCGAGGGACGGCCTACAATGCCTTATATACAGTACAGTTTAAAACTCATTCTACAATCCCATTTGCCACAGGTATTTCCTGCCCACCAATCAGCAGCCCCTGGGGAAGGTACCTGGGTGACCTGTCCAAACCGGTATGCTCAGGTCTGCTGATTTCTGGGCTAGGGGCTATTGTGCTCAGACCTGGAGTGGGGGAAGCGTATCTACTGAAATCTCAATGCCTTCTCTTAGCAGGCCGATTACCTCATGGCTTGGGGGAAGGGCTACCTACAGCCAGACCTCATGGCTTGCCGCATGGCTTGGGGGAAGGGCTACCTACAGCCAGACCTCATGGCTGCCTCATTCCCCCCTTTTTAAGTAGGACCTCAACCGCTAGAAGCGGTTGAGGGCTGTATTTGGGACAGGGCCATGACAGTGGTAACCACCTTGCGTTCTACCAGGGTATCAAGGGTGGTGGTCATGAAGCGGTAAAGAATAGGGATATAACATGGCAGAATGGCACATAGCAGTAAATGAAAAGAACCCCTACCACTGGGATTTTTAGTCCCCCTGGCCAACTGAACCACTTCATAAACCACCCAGGACCCATGGACAGGTAACTAGATCACTTAGGTCTTGGATAGGGTGTTCAATGGAAACACTTGCATCAGTGAGTTTAAAACAACACATACCCTATACCCTCTATAGCAACTCCTGCACAACGTTTTTGTTCTGTGTGCAAAAGTTGCTGTTCTGACTGTAAAAGGTTGCAGGGCCTGCAGAGGCCTCTTCCCTTTGGGACAAAGGAGGGCCGTGTGCAAAAAGTCTGCAGAGGCTTCTTTCCTTTGGGGCAAAGGCTCTTTCCCTGGGATCCACCCTTATCAGCATATTAATGGCTTTTTATTCTTGCTAGTGTTGAGTCATTCTGGCTGCACCCTGCCATTCCCTTTGCTTCATTAATCACTGGCACTGTAATCTTCAGGGCATATGAGTACTTTGTATCACCAGCTTTGTTTGGCCTGTTTAACCTGTTCAGGCCTGGCATGTCTTTTCTTGTGCTGGGTCCATTTTCTGTGCACTTTCAGGCCTGACCTGTTTCTTAGCTAGGTCCATTCTCTGTGCACTTCTGTTCAGAGTATGGTTCCCCTGGCTTTACTCTTGTTGTGCTGGGCTCTGAGTACTCATTTTCTTAGCCCACATGCCTTTTCCGTGCCATCATAATGTATTACAGCCTCAGGCAAGGATGCAGCCATACTAGACATACCTATCAGCCAATTTCCCTTCAGTCCCAATTTTTCTTTTTTCTTTCTTGTTTATAGGGGAAAGGTAATCCCACTACGGGCAATGGACAAGCAACCATTTGAGACAGATATTGAGACAGATAGGAGTCATCAGAAAAGCAGCTTCTGGTACTGTTCCCTATAGACAACATACATTGTAATATCATTTTCTTGCAGCTGGTCAATAATATTGAAAACACATAACATGAAAGTATGTCAAAAGCAGCAGTGCTTAATAATGTGATAAAGAAAGCTCTGAGAATAGTACAGCAAAATCTTGAGCTGGTGTGGGTATTGCAGTTGCTGAAGCCGAAATGGCTTGTAGATTTCCGTTACTTTCTAAGAAAACAATATTAAAAGGATAACAATACAATCGTTCACAGAAGCCCCCAAAACCCCCCCAGTCAGTCCAACAGTTCTTTTTCCTGCCTCCCAGCAGTTCTCCAGGACCTCGCAGTGTGCTTCACCTTTCTCTGAAGTTCAAGTTCTGTCTCTCTCAAAATTTGAACCTCTCATTCTCATAGGCAGACACCCTGGCCCGTTTTCGATGTTACACACTGATCCAGATAGGGACTCCTTCACACATCTCAGCGGTGGGCAGCTCTGAGTTCTCGGGATGGTCTGTTCCATCTGGACTCTGGCCAATTCCTCTGCTGGACTCTTTGGATTGCCATTGGTGACATGGTTCCAGGCCTCATTCAGAAAAGCAGCACCAATATTGAATGAAAAGACTAAATATGCTAGATTAGATTTCACAATGAGATAAACTTAACTTCCTTCACATTTACTAAGATCACATCCTACAAATATTGCTGTTTAAACTTTCAATGGTCTTCCAGTAACTATCTCGTATGGTGTCAATTTTTCTCTGGCAGTTTGATTAACTTCTTGTTTATCTGTCACTGGAGATTCACTTGCTGGTAGTGAACATTCCATTATGCCCTTGACTGACCTTTACATGCTCCCCCTTTGCCCATGCATGCCTGGCCAGGACATGCAGAGGCAAAAAAGGAGGCAAAAAAGCATCTGGAAGTACCGCATGGCCAGTGTAGGTCCTCCAAAACCCATCAGGGTGCACCTAGCCTGTCTCCAGGTGTCCATTTCCAATTATTGAGTATGTGTTGGGGCCTAGATGAATTCCTAAATTGAATATTCTGGAGATGGCATAGTTGAATAAAGTGCTCATCATTTTTTTTGTTTACATATTCATTAGCCAGATACATCACTTCACATCATTGAATTACCTTCATCAGTTTACTGTCTATCAGAGTCCTTCCTCTTAATATCCCACTTCATCCCTCACCATACTTTTTATCACTTGCATCATTCCACCAACTATATACCTAAGTCCTTTTTTGAATTATACCAATTTTTTATAAATTGTTCACTTCCAATATGCTAATGGACATGAGGCTTTTAAATAAAGTTAATCAACAAATCAATCAATTAATCAACAAATCAATCTTTGGCTTTAAAAATATAAAAGCTTCAAAAATCATGGATGTTCTCTAATCATAAGTACCTAGTGTTTTTGGGAATTGATACATAAATATTTGCTGATTCCCAAGATAGTTCAGGCAGGCTTTATGAAGCTGTCCCAGTGACCCCAAGCCAGTCAAGTTTTCAAGTCATCCAGAATGAAAATGCATGATATGTCAGCATACATTGCTGACCCATTATATACAAATTCATATTAATTGTGGATATCCTGTGGGTTCACCAGGGCAGCCTCAGGCAGTATTGGACTAAACCTTAAATATATGACTGACAATGCGGCTGAAATACTGAATTTCTCATGCTCTGGAAGAATGTGACATCAGACATATTGGGATCCCCTACATCATTGCATTGCGAGCTGAAAAGCAGTTTGTTTGTTTTTTATCCCTAGGTTGAACTCAGTTAGTAAATCAACAACTGTTCAATGTTACCAAAATTGTGCACACTCCAGGGGTGACTCAGCATGCAATGTTCCTAAATGGGTTAGTTGTGTACATACTATGACAGAAATTAACTTCATACCGAAGCCAAGGGATGATGGAGATTATTATACACACCAGCATTATTTGTGCAGTGTGCACTGTATGGATCTGTGTGAATCAGTACTAAAGGGCAGTGCACACGAGGAGTGGGGCAGCATTATCAGTGCATTATTAACTTCAAGTGTGAATTAGTGTGAACGGTGTACTGCACAGTATATGCCTTTCAGCAGTGCTAATTCTGCATTTTATCTTTCTATTTTGAAATTGCCAATGATCAGTGTATTCACCCTGAACCAAAACATACCTGAACATCAGAACAAGCTACAGTGCATACTAGAACTAATCCAGATGTTCTCATCAGAAATCATGAGTTAAAGTACTGCTACCAGTATATTTGGTACTAAAATCATTTTAAGGTATCATTGTAGTATCAGAAAAATGAATACAGTTGATCAAGGCAGTTTAATGTACTAAGCAGGAAAGAATGCAATCACCAAAACAGCATTTACTGTCTGCAGAATAAAATGTCATATCATGCAGAAGTATTACTTGTTTAATTTTGTATGTGCAGTCAAAACCAAATATATGTACCAGAGATAAAATTCAGGCTTTAAAAAGACAAGTAAAAAAATCTTCATTTCTTCATAATCTTATAAGGATTCTCTTCAGCCTTTGTTTGCTTCCAGCAGACAGGAGGCACCTCATGGTTCTAGAAGCTCAAAACTCTACAATTAAAATTGATGACAAGAGGATTGTTTGCAGGCTAGGTGTGGCTAGGTGAATTGGGGTTCTTTGTCCTCTAGGAGAAAGACTCCTAGGTGATTTTTTTTTCCTTTTGTCCTCTCTAATGGGCCTCCATTCATCTGCTAGAAGAAGGAACTCCTCCCAGTATCTTTCTATAGCTATGCAAACTATTTCAGCAGTTTCAATCACCCCCCACTCACTGCTGAGAGGTGTGACCAAAACACCTGGTTCCCTGACCACTGATCATGCATGAAACATAGCAATGAAACTGGATATGCATCAAACAAAGCAATTGTCTTCCTTCAATGCTATACCAGTACTACAGTCCACACACAGCAAACCCCACCCCCCTTTCTAAACTGTCCCTTTCCCTGCAATCAGTAGACCTGGTGTTTTTCACTGTTTGGGGACACAGGGGCGATTTGTTAATAACTTCACCTTTTACTGATAGAGTATCAAAATCAATCCTGAAATATAAAGACCTAATGTCTGGACAAAAACTTTCTTTCCCTAATGTCACAACTAAACACAGAGACACTAAAGGTTTTTACATAACAGCACATTTACTATATGGGCCAGCCATGAATCTATATAGGGAAGCTGGTCCGGATACTCCCCCACCACAATTTAGCCTCCGGACCCCATGCTCTAATCACAATTTGCAAAATCACAATTTACAGTGCAAATCTTGTAATCCCAATTCTAGGAATGCAATGTTCAGTGTAAATTTTCCAATCCCACTTCTGGGAATACAATATACAATATAATCCAGGCAACAGGCAGAGTTTGGTTGCACAAAACACACAGGACCACAAAGGGAAAAATAAAAAGGGAAAACAGAAAACAGAGACGTCTCAGCAGCGAATACGTTACAAATACACATTACACACACTAGCATAGGATTTAACTTTTATAATAGCAACGAGAAACACAGCTAGCCACTCCTCCAATGTCCACCAGATGGAGCCACAGGAGCACATGGCAACACAAAAGAAACCCCCAGCAACACAAAAGGAGACCCCCAGCAACACAAAAAAAGCCCCCAACACTATAGGAGCACATGGCAACACAAAAGAAACCCCCAGCAACACAAAAGGAGACCCCCAGCAACACAAAGAGAGACCCCCAGCAACACAAAAAGCCCCCAACACTATAGGAGCACATGGCAACACAAAAGAAACCCCCAGCAACACAAAAGGAGACCCCCAGCAACACAAAAAGCCCCCAACACTATAGGAGCACATGGCAACACAAAAGAAACCCCCAGCAACACAAAAAGAGATCCCCAGCAACACAAAAAGCCCCCAACACTATAGGAGCACATGGCAACACAAAAGAAACCCCCAGCAACACAAAAAGAGACCCCCAGCAACACAAAAATCCCCCAACACTATAGGAGCACATGGCAACACAAAAGAAACCCCCAGCAACACAAAAGGAGACCCCCAGCAACACAAAAAAGCCCCCAACACTATAGGAGCACATGGGGCAAAGGCTCTAAATAAATCGCCCCGATCATCGGAGAATTGCGATCAGCGCAATTATTCTTGAAAGGCACACTTAAGGGAGTTAATACTAATATCCTAGGCAATTTTTCTTCAATAGCTTTTGGCAGCGCTGCACTTTAAATACCTTTCAAAGGGGCCCAAGGTAGCAGAATTAATTCATACTACAGTTAATTATCTTACTGGTCCACAAAAGGACTCTGATTTTATCTTACTGGTCCACAAAAGGACTCTGATTTACTGGACGAACGATGGCTTCAGAAAACCCCCCCCCCCGGGGTCCCTACTAGGACCGTTCGTGCGGGTGATCGGGCCGCTACAGGTTCCTAGAATTTACTAGGAATTACAGACGGAGTACAGAAAGTAGCAGTACTCACCAGAGCTCTGATCAGACAGGTAGTTTGGATGCCAGTCTATCCAGCCGGTTTTCAATCGGGGATTCAGCCACAGGGACCAACTGCCCAGACAAATCAAGGTATCCTTCCGAGCACAAGGTGGCCCGGGGCGCCAAGGACCGTTAATCACCTGGAGGGGTCGGTCCCTGACCGGTGGAGGCCCTGATCCTGCAAAAAGCAGTAGTCTTCCCACTGTGGGTGTGATGAGAGAGGCTTTTCTTTCAATTTCCTGGCCAATGCACCAAAATGTTATAGCAAACGCTGTGAAAAGCTCTTATTCAATCACTCACCCACAGAAGGAAAACTCACAGACAGGCTGGAATGCAAACAGGATCTTTAATGTGCACACAGGATCAGACAGAGAGCCGGTTCCCTCCAACAAAAGAGTCTGAGCCCCGAGGGACGGCCTACAATGCCTTATATACAGTACAGTTTTAAACTCATTCTACAATCCCATTTGCCACAGGTATTTCCTGCCCACCAATCAGCAGCCCCTGGGGAAGGTACCTGGGTGACCTGTCCAAACCGGTATGCTCAGGTCTGCTGATTTCTGGGCTAGGGGCTATTGTGCTCAGACCTGGAGTGGGGGAAGGGTGTCTACTGAAATCTCAATGCCTTCTCTTAGCAGGCCGATTACCTCATGGCTTGGGGGAAGGGCTACCTACAGCCAGACCTCATGGCTTGCCGCATGGCTTGGGGGAAGGGCTACCTACAGCCAGACCTCATGGCTGCCTCACTAGGACGGGGGATGGACCCCTCTTTTGGGGCCTGCAGCATCCTGGGGCTATAGTTGAGGCTGGTAATCACAAACAGGGCCAGATTCCATAGCACCAGGACGGGGGATGGACCCCTCTTTTGGGGCCTGCAGCATCCTGGGGCTATAGTTAGGCCTGGTAATCACAAACAGGGCCCGATACCATAGCACCAGGATGGGGGATGGACCCCTCTTTTGGGGCCTGCAGCATCCTGGGGCTATAGTTGAGGCTGGTAATCACAGACAGGGCCAGATTCCATAGCACCAGGACGGGTGATGGACCCCTCTTTTTGGGCCTGCAGCATCCTTGGGCTATAGTTTGTTTCTTATAATCACAAACAGGGCCAGATTCCATAGCACCAGGACGGGGGATGGACCCCTCTTTTGGGGCCTGCAGCATCCTGGGGCTATAGTTGAGGCTGGTAATCACAAACAGGGCCAGATTCCATAGCACCAGGATGGGTGATGGACCCCTCTTTTGGGGCCTGCAGCATCCTGGGGCTATAGTTAGGCCTGGTAATCACAAACAGGGCCCGGTACCATAGCACCAGGATGGGGGATGGACCCCTCTTTTGGGGCCTGCAGCATCCTGGGGCTATAGTTTGTTTCTTGTAATCACAAGCAGGGTCAGATTCCATAGCACCAGGACAGGGGATGGACCCCTCTTTTGGGGCCTGCTGGATCCTGGGATGTATTCGGGCCTTGTGATAGCTGACAAGGGCAAGTGACAGACCCCTGTGTGTCTCTTGGCCTTAGTGATGGGCCTGTGGTTTCCTGTGGATAGGGCACATCACTGAGGCTGCAACAGCGCCACATACCATACTAATGTGGTCTGTAATTCACCTCTGCGATGGTTGCAGCTACCCCCTGGGGGCTGGGGGGTTCTGTTTTTGGGGGTGGGGCAGACTTAACTCCCAGCTGGACGCGGCAACACCTGACATTCCCTGGCAGTGCATAGTTGATTGGTGCTTTGGTTACAGGCTGTTCTTCCTCACATCCTAAGTTGGGGTGCCTGTCCCCATGCACTTACCTCACGTGGGTAATCAGAGCTCCTGCTATACCTATTTGTGAGGCGCTCCCAGGCCCTCCTGACCCTTGCCAGATTCTGCCTCCTGGATGAGCCAGGAAAGAGGCACTGCTGGCGGAGGCAGAACAGCTCTGTGAGCATGTAGAGCTCTCTCTGTGTGAATGCAGGCTTCCTGGACATGGCAGCCATCTCCTCAGATTGTATCTTGGGTGCGTAGCCACGTGCGTTGGTGCGGGCATAGCCACGTGCATTGGTGCGGGCGTAGCCACGTGCATTGGTGCGGGCGTAGCCACGTGCATTGGTGCGGGCGTAGCCACGTGCGTTGGTGCAGGCATAGCCACGTGCGTTGGTGCGGGCGTAGCAGCGTGCGTGGTTACGTGCGTGGATACGTGCATTAGTGCCGGCGTGGCCACTTTAGATTACAGACCCTTGAGTGTGTATCGCACCTCAAATTAATGCTACCATCTATAAGTGTGATGGCCTATGGCTTATCAGAGCCTGTGAGCAAGAGCTGGATTTTAAACCCCCCACTTTTTAGTACTGCTGCTACATATCCGAGTTAAAGGTTTTAGGCCTCTGCTTTTTGCAGAGTCTGCATTATGTTTTATAACACCTTCTGCTTCACACATCTCGCATTAGGATACATTCACATTCCTTTGGCTAGAGATGTCCTTGACGTGGAGATGTATCTCACATTTCTAATGTCCCTTTTGTTTAGATGAATTGAGGAGGGTGTGTGGAGACAAAGGCACAGACAGAGTCCCTGATTGGATAAATGTAGGGGTGGCATTGGGACCAATGGAGAGCTTGTGTGTATTAGACTGTTTGGAAATGTATAGCATGAATTTGCTCCTGTTCAAGCGTGCTCATTCACCTTTGGACTCATTCCTCTCTGGGTTTTTGGCAGAAAACATAGGCTTGGATTCTGTACTTTACCTCTGGTATTATTTGGTTGCAGACACCACTGCTCCAGAAGGAAATGCATCTGACAGCCCTGCCACGTATCACCACAGTGGGTTCAAACCCATAACCTCTGGCTCCACAGTCAGTGCATTTGCCAGTGGACTACATCTCTGTAGCTCTTTCTACATGTCTGGCTGGCTACAGAGGGACTTCAGTTCACCACACAGTCCATCTGCAGTGGTTCACAGGATTGGATTGGGGCAGTCACACCCATGATGTACTGCACATGCAAATCAGCCGTGTACAGATGGTCATATGTTGAAGTGTGCACCCCCCCCCCCATCACCTAGGACTGGTGGGGGGTCCTGACCATGTGCAGCCCCACAGCACCTCGGCATGGTAGGGTGTACTGACCGTGTGTGTTACTGTCACAGAGTGCCTAGAGACCATCACAGTGGGTGAGATGGGGGGCCTAGCACCAGAGGGTGAGATGGGGGGCCTAGCACCATGTCCGCAGCACCTGGTTTGGTTGCAGTAGCCTATGCTATAGGTCCCCATTGGTGCCATTGTGTGATAAGTGGTTGTTGCAGATAACCCTAGCATATGCCTGTGTTTATCTGTATGTCACATCATGCACCTGTTGACTATGTTGCAACTGGAATAGTGCATAAACTGTGTGGGTGCCATGTTCACATGATTTCATGACAGGGGTGTAGAGGTTTATGGACCCCTAGGTGGTTTCCGTACCAACAACCAACACACCCTCGGTGGGTCTGGGTGGGCAACAGGATTTCCAAGCAAAACATTGACATTTTACACCCTGCACTGGTGAAAGTAGTGGGTACCATTCACCCCTGTCCTGGCAAGGAATGGACACCCCCCCATACATTGAGCAGTGACAGACAGACAGTAGGCCTGTTACGACAAAGCTGCCCCGCACCACTATCTGAATTCTCCAGTAGCAAGGCATATGAGTCACCAGCCGCTGCACTCTGCAAGGTGTTCCAAACACACACATACTAACTGCAGGCAGTCTGCTTGTTAGTCCATAGTGCATGTTCCTGGAGGTGCTGTGTGCACACACACCAAGCAGATAGATCAGTGATTGGGCTCAAGAGGACAGGGCCCATATATCTCACTGAAGGGGGCACTATGGGGGGATCCCAGCCATACCGTGTTCACAGCACAGTAAGGGTGAGCGTGACCTCACAGTAGGACATCCCATGGCCACCCTGACCGTGTAGGTGGTGGTCATGCACTCCGCTGTCACACCCATTGCCCTGGGCCTTGTGCAGGTGCATCCTGCCCAGGCTGCCCTATCCTGCCATATCCACAATACCTTGCTCCTCATTATGCACATTGGAAGGCCAATACTGGCAACAGTGCCAGTGGTGTGGGCTGCAGAGGGTTTTTGAAAAAAACACACACTGGATGGACTGACACACACTCCCACACCTCTGCCATCATTGTGCACCCATAGAGGCTTTTGGCAGCCCCAGGCACCTCACCAGTCCTGGACACAGTGCAGGCATGGCTATGGTATGCAGTACTGTTGGGGTATCTCCCCAAGGTGGTGGACACTGTCAGGTACCATACCTGACACTCACTCCACAGACATCACAGAGGTTGTTATGCTACAGCCCACTGGGAAGCTTGTGCTAACCTTATGGATTGCTATGTGGCAGTTATCATAGCGACCTTTTGCCATCTGTGTACCATATTCCAGGGTTTTGGATGGCATTGCTAGGGTATGCAAGTGCTGATCTTGGGGGATGCACACAGGGCCCAACATTCTGCCTTTCCAGGGGTTGTGGCTAATACATAAGAACATAAGAACATAAGATATGCCATACTGGGTCAGACCAAGGTCCATCAAGCCCAGTATTCTGTTTCCAACAGTGGCCAATCTAGGTCATATGTACCTAGCAGTTTCCCCAAGAGACACAAGTTCCACAATGCTTGTACTGGGTCAAGCATTGATATCTTCGGTCACTTCTTAATAATGGTTTATGGACCTTTCCTCCAGGAACTTGTCCAAACCTTTTTTAAACCCAGCTACACTAACAGCCTTTACTACATCCTCTGGTAACAAATTCCAGAGTTTGATTACATGTTGAGTGAAAAAATATTTTCTTTTATTAGTCTTAAATAGTTTACCCTGTAGCTTCATTGCATGTCCCCTAGTCTTTCTATATTCTGATAACGTAAACAATCGATCTACGTTTACCCGTTCCACTCCGTTCATTAATTTATAGACTTCTATCATATCTCCCCTCAGCCGTCTCTTTTCCAGGTTAAAGAGCCCTAACCTTTTTAGCCTTTCCTCATAGGAGTATCCTTCCATCCCCTTTACCATTTTGGTGGCTCTTCTCTGAACCTTTTCTAAAATCGCTATATCCTTTTTAAGATACGGCAACCAGAATTGCACACAATATTCAAGGTGCGGTCTCACCATGGAACGATATAGAGGCATTATAATATCTTTTGTTTTATTTTCCATTCCTTTCCTTATCATACCTAGCATTCTATTTGCTCTCTTGGCTGCCGCTGCACACTGGGCCGAGGGTTTTAACATTGTATCCACAATGACGCCTAAATCGTTTTCCTGGGTGGCGGTTCCTAATGTGGAACCTTGCATCGTGTAACCATAGTTTGGGTTGTTCTTCCCTAGGTGCATAACCTTGCACTTGTCCACATTAAATTTCATCTGCCATTTTGATGCCCAGTCTTCCAATTTAACAAGATCCTCTTGCAATTTTTCACAATCCTCTTGGGTTTTAACAACTTTAAATAGTTTTGTGTCATCTGCAAATTTGATAACCTCACTCGTTATTCCACTTTCCAGGTCATTTATGAATATGTCAAAAAGCAGCGGACCCAGCACAGATCCCTGGGGTACACCACTATTCACCTTTCTCCATTGGGAAAATTGGCCATTTAGCCCTACCCTCTGCTTTCTATCTTTTAACCAGTTCCTGATCCACAATAGTACACTGCCTGTGGGTGCAGGTGTTTCCACCCCTGTTGGACAGTGCTCTTGGACAGGGGATTCCCAAATCCGGTCCTGGTGACACGCGCCATGTTCAGTTTTTCATGATGTCCCTGATAAATATTCATGAGATACATCTGCATACCATAGGGGCGACGCATAGACATGCAGCACTGGCATCTTTTTTGCGGACAGCATAGAACGTGACTGTTGTTAGGACATGCGGAACTTCATTTGGGAGACTCTCCTCTCAGTAATGTGCCTGTTTGGGGTGTCTGTGCTCTGTTGATTAGAATGTAGGTGTTCCAGGCATGTTTATTCTATCAACACTAAAAGGTTCCGTCTTTCTTACCATGGTTTATTACTGGGTAAAACTATGGGGAGAGAGTTGGCAGGGAGCACAGCTAGGGTTTGAACCTGTGACCTTCTGCTCCTGAGTGCACTGGCTGTGCAGACTGCACCACAATGATGCCACAGGGGTGCTTCATTCCCAGGAGATACCATGCCTGTTTGTCATACAGGGCCTGTCTGCTGCGGTGCAGGGCACCCACTTGGCCCGGACTAGGCCATGGTCTGCTGCAGCCAGGTGGCACTGCCCCCTCCACCGCCTGTACGCCCTCCGCCACCATGCTGCCATATCCTTCTATTAATGAGAGCATGAGACCTGCATGTGTTGTAGCCCTCCCGGACTGCATTTGGCTGACTCTGCTCTCGGTAATGTGCCTGTTTGGGGTGTCTGTGCTCTGTTGATTAGAATGTAGGTGTTCCAGGCATGTTTATTCTATCAACCCTAAAAGGTTCCATCTTTCTTACCACGGTTTATTACTGGGTAAAACTATGCGGGGAGATAGTTGGCAGGGAGCGCAGCTAGGGTTTGGACCTGTGACCTTCTGCTTCTGAGCGCACTGGCTGTGCAAACTGCACCACAATGATGCCACAGGGGTGCTTCATTCCCTGGAGATACCATGCCTGTTTGTCATACAGGGCCTGTCTGCTGCGGTGCAGGGCACCCACTTGGCCCGGACTAGGCCATGGTCTGCTGCAGCCAGGTGGCACTGCCCCCTCCACTGCCTGTACGCCCTCCACCACCATGCTGCCATGCCTTTCTGCTGGTTTTGTTGGTGGTGCACAATCTCGGGCCAGACAGTGTGCAGGTGGCAGCTGCCTATGGTGCAGGTTCTGGGGTAGGGGTGCCTGCATAGATGTCCACGCTTCCCGCCAGCACCGCCTACCACTGTTCTGTGCCCTTGAAGGTAGCTGCTGGGTACTATCCCCTGTGACACTGCAGAGAACACAGTCGTGCCCATGTTGGGCCCTCATCAGTTGCTGTCTGGCTCAACTGTTTATGCATTCCTATGGGCCAACTAAGCATCACCCAGGTCTCCTACTGTGGCCCAGCTGCACCACAGCATGTGCCGCCTGCAGCTCTCTGTATCCCCTTATCCGGCATCTGCCCAGTTGTCCATTAGGATGTGCCCACCCTGCAGTTGCAGAACATGTACACTCCATAGGTAACCTGTCCATTAACATGGGGAGTCCCTGATCTGCACTATTTCACTGTGGGATCATTCACCTTGCCTGGGAACAGAGCATACACCCTTCCACAATTACTATCTTTTTCTGGGGCTTTCTCAGTAGTGTTTGTTGCTGTTTCCCATTGGTATCACTATTGGCTTGCTTGGTTATGTTTCTTTCCTCGTTTGTTCTGGTCATTTTCACTGCTTATTTGCCCTTTTCTTCCGTGCACATGTATCACACTTATCACGTTTTGTGGGTTTCCCTGTCTCTGCTGTACATTGCTGACAATGAAATGGTCTCTCTCCCCTGCAAATGTGCATCTAACGGCAGGTTTTCATTCGCGTTGGAATTGAGCCCTCGATTTCAGCGCGTTACTGTGCCTGGAGCCTCTCCCCGCCCACACTCCGCCCACTGACCCCTTCTCTCCGCCCTCTCTCCACCTTCTGCGGTGTTTTACCGCTCCGCGGAACTTTACGATCGTTAACTACGGTTAACGCGCGTTATGACACGTTAACGATCGTTCGCGTGTCATAACGCGCGTTATGACACGTTAACGATCATTCGCGTGTCATAACGCGCGTTAACCATAGTTAACGATCGTTAACGTTACATAACGCGCGTTATGTACGATTACCGCAGTTTAGTAAACATACCCCTTAGTGTAGCTGAATTCAAAAGAGGTTTGGACAAGTTTCTGAAGGAAATGTCCATAAACCCTTATTAGAGAGAATAGGGGAAATCCACTGCTTACCCCTGGGACAAGCAACATGGAATCTGTGTACTTTCTGGGAACCTGACAGGTACTTGTGACTGGGATTGGCTACTGTTGGAAACAGTTTACTGGGCTTGATGGACCCTTGATCTGACCCAATATGACATATCTGATGTTTGTATGTTTCACACTTAGGGACATGTGTACTAAACAATGCTGTTAATGAGGGGTTTGCTATGTACTAAGTGTTCCACAGTAAAAGCTCAGGGCCTGTAATAAATATCCCACACTAACCAGTTAGTGTGTGATTGGCCAGGGACTGGGCGGATTTGGGGCAGAATGCGGGCGATAATTGTGCATCAGATTTAGTGTAGCTTTTATGGATGCACGCTAAACGCAAATGTTGCTATTAGCATGGGTGAACTTCATGCCACCACAATGGGTGGCATTAAGAGCCACCCATGTGCCAGATTGCACAGTGCCATACATTAGGCATGTAGCAAAAGCAGAGGGCAGATGCATATGCCTCCTGAAGTTGGCCCCTGAAGTTTCATAACCCAATTACAGCACTTCTGGCATGTTCTTTAGTAAACATGCTCCTTAATGTGCCTTTCAGTACTTCCTCTGCCCATTCTTATATGAGCCATTGCAGCACTTAATGCATCTTAACTTTACTTAACACACATTAACCTTTAGTAAACATGACCCTTAGTAAAACTGGGGCTTAATCTTTTCAACATCTTCATTCTAACAAAATGTATTGGGTCTTGTATCTTTGGATGCCTCACTGATAGCATTTAATATTTTTTTGGTGAAATGAAATCCTGTGCAGACTGCATGCAATGCATTAATATGCAATGGCCATTAATGCAGCTTTTGGGAGCACTCAAACCTTTTTAGGTAAAAGGAAAAAATTACCTGAGCCGCTAGAATGAACAAAGAATCTGAGAATTGAAAGCAAAGTTGATGGAAGACATCAAAAAGAATGTGCAATTATTTCCTAATTCTCATTGAATTAATTCACATTATTAAAAGTTCTTGTATACTGAAAATTGTTGAAGAGATTCTAATTGTCTCACAATGGCTTGCATAAAATCATTAAGTCAAGCATGAGAGCCCTCTTTGGAAGATACTGCTGATAAGGTAGGAATGGCTGGACTCTCCATGCTCTGTTTTGAACCTTGGAACTCAAATAAGACAGAGAGGGGCAGAGGAAGTAGGAGGGATGGTGGGCTAGCTCAGGGGACTTTGGAGACCTAATTTAATCAGGAGTAGGGAGGAAGGAAGCTAGCTGTCAGCTATTAGTGCTTGCTATTTGGAAATAGCACACACTAAAATGTTTTAATTTGTGCTTCTTACAAATAGTGCACATTGAACAACAGAAAAATGATTTTTGTATACTTTTCTGCTGTTTCATTTGGAGAACAAAACAAATGACATTTTGTGTGCTATTTCAAACAGCAGTATATCTGTAATATGCAAGCTGAGTTAGGGATGCTATGGAAGTCCCCAGGATAGTTCTTTGTTTATATAGAAACTCAAGTGAACAACTTGTAAGTGCATGAACATTGATTTGCATATTTAATAAACTTCTGGCTCTCATACTTCAAATATGTTGACAATGAATGTTTTGCATTGGAGAGGTTTGGGAGAATGTGCTTGCTATGGGTGTTAATTTTAGACAGTGTCTTCTATTCATAGTGCTCCCACTCTGGTGTTCAACTCCACATTGCACTTTGCAATGAACAACTCCAGTGGTGCAAGAGTAACTTGGAAATATTTCTTCGCCATTCAGATCCTGGGGATTGGATAAGATGAAAAAGATTGAGGCAGGTGGAACAGAGGGAAGCCTCGGGTGGGGATTTTTTTTTAAACTTTTGGTGTGAATTTGCTGGTGAGGGGTGGGGGGTTAGAGCTCACTCAATATACTACACAGCATAAGCGAAACAAATGAAATTTCAATAAAAATACATACATACAATTCAGCTTTGTATCACAGGGAAAAAACTGTAAAAAAAGGCAGTATAAAGATAATTATTCAGTACTAAGAAAAATCTGAAAGGGACTTAGCAAGTTATGATGAATGCCAATCCTAAGGGGTCTCTTTTGCAAGCAAGGTAATACTGTGTGGCTCTTAAATAATAAACTCACTGCTGAGAGCTCTTAAAGGGTGGCGTTTTTAAAATTTTTAATGGCTTTTTTTTTTTTTGCTGCATTGTAGCTATATTGCAAAAGGGGAATTTTTGTGTTCTTGGGCAAAGCTTTTTTTCTGCTGCTAGAGGTTTTTTCCCTTCTCCTCTAGGCTTCAAGTTCAAAAGGTAGGCAAGCTTTTTGAAGTCACTGAGCCCCCTCAGGAGTTATATCCCTCTCTTTCTCCCCCATTTCACACCCACCCATTCTTGCTATATAGGGCAACTCCCCAATTAGCTTGTTGACAAAAGATAACAGATTTGTATTGCTTGGTAATTAAAAATCAGGAAGCAAATAGTTCTACATTTGGATATCTATTAAAAGATTTGATTAGTTGATTTTACAAAGGGAACACATTAATCTATATACCTCAGACATTTAATATCAAAATTTACTAATGTAAAGTAACAACTGTTTAGCAAGGAAGCAGAGCTACACACAGGGATATAGAACAGCGCTGTTAGAACACACAAGAGCTTAACTGCTTTTTCTCTTAAGGGACAGCTGAGGAAAAATTAGGGATTTTGGTAAGTCTCTCTCATTTACTTTGATGGGTACCTAGGCTCCATCAACTGAACAATGGCTGGGAAAAATTGTATTGACAAAGCTGTTGCCCCCATTACAGATTTTGCCTCTGTCCAGACAAACAGCCCAATGCCAATCGAGGGACCAGTTCTATGTGCAGGATGCTTGCAAGCTGAAGCCCTCATGAAACAAGTGGAGGAGCTCAGAGAAGAGGTGGCAAGGATGAGAAGCATTCGAGACAGTGAAAAGTATATTGATGAGATGTTTCTTGAAGTATCCAAGCTCTCCAAAAATGGTGAAGATGGTATGCTACAGAATGAAGAGAGTTGGACATGAATCACCAGAACCTGCAGAATTAACAATCCAATTCCTCCAGCCCCGAATTGAAGAATCAGTATGCAGCCCTGGAAGTGGAGGAGATGAAAGCATCCTAGGAAAGGGAAGAACCACAGCTCAAGCATCCCAAATTTGCATAATCAGTGGCCACAAGAAAGCAAAAGGTTGTGGTGGTTGTTAACTGTCCTCAGAGGAGTACTGAGGAATCTATCTTCCGACCAGACTTGATGTCCAGGGAGAGATACTGTCTGCCAGAAGCAAAATCCAAGATGTTAGAGTTTGCTGAGTCTCATCAAGCCTACTGACTATTATTCAATGTTACTCAACCATGTAGACACAAATGATACAGCTAGGTATCCCTCTGAATGCATCAAGAGTGGCTTCATGGTTCTGGGACAGAGGATGAAGCAGATAGGGATACAAGTGGTGTTCTCTTCAATTCTCCCTATTGAGAGTAAAGGCCGAGGGAGAGAAGCTTGCATCCTGGAGATGAATGCCTGGCTGCATGGATGGTGTCTTCAAGAGCGTTTTAGTATCCTGGACAATGAGATGATTTTCCAAGGCCTGCAGAGCAAAGATGGCATCCACCTATCCGAGAAGGGTCACAATGGGGCATGTTTACTAAAAACCGCTAATTAGCGCGCCGCAAAATAGCGCACTAAAAGCGGTAATTAAGAGCGCTTAAACGCCCCACAAACGTGCGATGAAGCCCCGCACACTTGTGCGTCACAGTAACGGGTGCCGCACAAGTACGTGCCCGCAAATGTCCGATAGAGGCGTGGAAAGGCTAACGGAGGGCGGAAGAAGGCCCCGGAGGGGCGGAGAGAAGGGGTTAATGGGCGGGGAAGGGGAGAGGCGCCCCGCACATTATCGGGGCTGAATTTCCAAAAACAAAATAGCGCGAGTGAATCACTCGCGTTAGAATGCATTTAAAGGGAAGAGAAACCATTTCCGTCAGCAATGTACAGCAAAACCGGGGAAACCTGCAAAACGTGAGCAGTGTGATACATGTGCACAGCACAAAAGTGCAATTATAAATAGAAAATGACCACCACAAAAATATGAAAAATAGTAATTCAGTTGGGGAACAGTTATAGTGATGGGCAAAACTAGATAACACACCCAGGAAAGCTCCAAAAAAAAGAAATGATTTATGGAAAGGTGTACGGAGCGGAGACTCGTCCAAAAAACATTTCCCTTTTTCTGGAGCTGTCCTGGGAGTGTTATCTAGGGTTGCCCATTAATATCACTGTTGCCCAGCTTGGGTATATGTTTTCCCCCTTTGTTCCGTGGTCATTCCCGGGTTTTATTTGCACGTTTGTCACCACACAGGGTGAAGGAGCCCACAGTAAAAATGCATACAGCAGGGTTTGTGACTCCATCCTGCCAGGTTTACTACCTCCAGGGGCTGCACTGTCTCTGTGGCCATAGTGTGGTAAAGAGGATATAGCCATGACCTCTAGGACTAGTAATGCCAGAGGTTCAAATCCCAGCTGGGGCACTTGCCAGCACAGTCCATATATTTTACCCACCACTAAACAAAGATAGAGCAGACACCCCTGTATTGCAGGGAACATAAGCATGGGGGAAACACCCATATGTTACCCAACACCGCACACACACCACAACAATGGGCATACCTACAGCCAAGTCCCCCAAATGCAGTCCCGTACTGCCACATTGCAATCAGGTCATCTGCTTTTTCTGAGAGAAGCTCATGCCAGCATGTTGGCGCACGAGTACATGTGGTGCAGGGGGCAGTGGCAGCTAGCCACAGAGGACAGAGGCCAAGCCATGTGCAGGCTGGCACAGTCCACTGCAACACACAGGCCCTGCCGGATCCACAGGCATGGACATTCCAGGGAATCCAGCAAATCTGTGGCTACAAGGTGGTGCAGTGCACACAGACAGTGCATACAAGAACAGAAGGTCACAGGTTCAAAGCCCAGCTGGGGCTACCGCCAATCCTTCCCACATATTTTTCCCACAGCTACACAGTGATAGTAAGGACAAACCTTTCGTGGCGAGGACATATGCAATGGTACTACGTCTATCTTTTACCCCACTGAGCACAGACACCATGTACAGGGGCAGTACCTAGAGCAGAATCTCCCAAATGCAGTCCTGGTGGGCCACACACCAGTCAGGGTCCATGCTGCCACTCATTCAAATGCCTGTGCTGTATATCTATGCACCACCCCCATGGCATGTAGATGTAGCTCATGCATATTCATGAGGAACAGCAGGTAAACCCGATCAGTGTGATGCAAACCTGGACTGGAGTTGGGAATCTCTGCCGTAAAGCAGCAGCCAACAGGGGCAGACACACCCACACCCACAGGCCCCATTGGCCAATGTCTCCTGGAGAGGCAGAACATTGGACCCTGCGTGCATCTCCCAATACTAGCACCTGCATACCCTAGCAATGTAACCCTACACCTGAGGTATATGGTACACAGCTCTGAGATGCTTGCTAGGAGTACTGGCAGATAGATATCCATACGTTACGCACATACTGCTAGTTGACCCCATCCGAACAATCTGTTTGGTGTTTGCGGTGCGTGCTCCAGCCCTTGCCTCTGACGGTGTTTACCACCCTGGGGAGTGACCTCCAGCAGTACTGCGTAGCATATCCATGCCTTGCCGTGCCCAGCACCGGTTTGGTGGGCAAGGCTAATTACCTCCTCAATAGTAGCACCATGATGGCATAGGTGTGGAATTGTGTGTCTGTCTATACAGTGGGTGTTGGCTGCATGCCCCTTCCACAGCCCACACTGCCAACACTGTTGCCAGTATTGGCCTGCCAATGTGCATAATGAGTAGCAAGGGACCATGGGTATATCTCAGACAGAGTGGACTGACCAGGATGCAGCTGCACAGGGCATAGGGCACTGGCAGGGGCATGGTAGTGCCCGGCCACCACCTACACAGACAGGGTGACCTCTGTATGTGCTGCTGGGGGATCACTCTCACCCTTAGTGTGCAGTGACGGCAGCATGGCTAGGCACCCCCATAGTGCTCTATTGTGATTCTCCCATGTGATATGTATGGGTGTCCTGTGGGGGGGCCTCTTCATGGACTTATCTGTCTGTGTGTGCTGCTACCCCAGTTGTGGGTGCATGCATGTCCATCAGGACCAGCCAGCAGACTGTTCACAACTGATATGTGTTGTGATGGAGTGCCTTGCAGGGTGCAGTGGCTGATGGCTTGCTGCAGGTGAATATCAGATAGTGGTGGGGTGCATCTTTGAATATCCAGGCCTAATGTCTGCCTGATATTGTGTTATGGATGTGTGTGGAGCTGCTTGGACTGCCCTGTAGGGTGTCTGTTCCCTAGCAGGACTGGGGTTGATGGTCCACTCTACTGCCATCAGGGTGGGGATCTGTTGAGGGGAAGCCCTGTTTTATCCACCTGGGGGTCCATGGGGTGGGGGTCCCCACTAGCTGAGCCAGACAGAGATCTCTGAAATGTTTATGCAGCACCTACCTATTCCACAGGTTATTGCTGCTTTGGAGCTCTGACATGGCTGCATTCAGCCATGCATGGTGTTGTGGACCTGGTCCTGGGCGCAACATCTCACACTCAGGGTGAGCACAGTAACCGCACAATGTGATGGTGTTTCGCTACTCTTTGCCGTTTGTCCACCCACTCAGGACACCCTACCAGGCCGAGGTGCTGTGTGGGTGCACACGGACACTTCCCCCTACCAGGCCGGGGAGCTTTAGGGGTGCATTTCCCATCCTGTGTTCAATCGTGGACAGCTGATTTGCATGTGCAGTGCATCATGGGTACGGGTGGTTCACAACAGCAGACTGTCAGTGAGGTGACGTACAGGCTATCTGCAGCCAGCCAGGGACTGCTTATAGCTATAGAGCTGTAGCCCAATGGTTACATCACTGCCTGTGCAGCCAGATGTCATGGGTTCAAACCCACAGTGGGGTTATGTGATAGGGGTGTCCACAGGTTTATTTTAATTTACTGTACATATGTTGCTGCCAGCAATACCACCCTCAGCGTACTGTACCCATAAGGTGCCTCTGAGGGTGCTTTATGGGGCGCCCTATAGGGCACGTTACGGTTGCCAGCCATATAGAGTGCACTATACATTATCCTGTGTCACAACATACATGCTGCCCTATAGGGGACATTCTAGGGTGCCTTGGCGGACGGTGCACTGTAACATGTGCCTTATGGGCCGCCTTATATTAATATGCTGTGAGAGTGCGTTTGCTAGTAGTTATCACAAAATAAAATTAAAAAGCCTCCTACAGCACTCCACAACATATAACATACTGCCTCAGCTAGCCTTTTTCACTGGGCATTGTAAGGGATCGAACCCCTGGTCCCTGCACCATTGGTCAGTGTCTTAATCATTGTGCTGTGGCTCTGTTCCTTTGCTTTGGCATCAGCATGCCGCCTTATGCCCATCAGCGCGCCACCTCCTGCTGCCCACAATTAGTGCGCCGCCTTGTGCCGCCCAAAATGAACAGTGCGCTGCCTTGTGCCGCCCAAAAAGAACAGTGCGCCGCCTTGTGCCGCCCAGATAGTACAGTGCGCCGCCTTATGCCGTACAAAACGAACAGTGTGCCGCCTTATGCCGTCCAAAAGTACTTTGCCTCCTGAACCACTTTTACACATTCAAGGTGTTGCCTCAGCTGGCCTTTTTGTTGCGCACAATGGGGGATTGAACCTGTGGCCCCTGCACCATTGGTTAGTGTGTTCACCGTTGTGCTACAGCTCTGTTCTGATATGTGCTCAGCAGCGCCCCACTTAGCCTTCCCACGCGCTAATGTGGGCCCCGCAAATTAGCGCGACGTGCACACGTACGGTCGGGTTTTTTCTTCTTTCTGCCTGAACCGCCCACTCCTTATATGGCACACGCACACTACCGTGGCCCCGCACGTTAGGAATGTTTAGTAAACATGCCCCAATGTCTTCTGCAGCAGACTGGCTAACCTACAGAAGAGGGCTTTAAATTGGATTCATTGGGGATGGGTAAAGAAAGCCCCCAGGTAAGTAAAAGCCTTCAGGACAGTAAAACATTAAATACCTCTGTAGAAATGGGTAAAAGGGGCAACATCTGGAAAGCAATATGCGTAAATGCCCATAGTATGGGAAATAAGATCCCAAATTCATTTATTTATTATACTGAGCTATGCTTTATTCAGAAAAGACAGAGTAGGAGGAAGAGTAGGAGGAGTGGCACTATATGTAAAAAATATTAAAGCAATAGAATTACAGGATTTAAAAGGGAATGAGGAGGGGTGGGTTCAATTAGAAAGAAGGAACAGGAAATCCACTTGCATTGGTGTGATATACCGATCTCTTTCACAGGGAGAAGAAGTGGACAGAGATGTAATAGAAGACATACACAGTATTGCCATGAAAGGAGAAGTGTTACGATAGGTGATTTTAATATGCTGGATGTTGATTGGCACATTCCTGCTGCGGTGTCATCTAGAAGTAAGGAGATCCTGGATTCTCCTACAGGGAGAACTATTCTGGCAACTGGTAAAAGAACTCACACATGCAGGGGCCATATTGGACCTGGTACTTACAATGGGGAAAGTGTTTCTGATGTTATAGTGGGAGATCATCCAGTGATGTCCAGATGGTGTAGTTCAGTATTAGGACTAGGGCTGATAAAGTCCATTCAAAAGCGAGGGTCTTAGACTTTAGGAAACTAATTTTGCCAAGATGGGACAATACCTCAAGGAGTCGTTAGCGGGATGGATATATCTGGGGGATGTAGAAAAGCAATGGGCAAAACTGAAAGGGGATATTTTAAGGGCAACAAATGTTTTTGTTAGGTAAATAAATGTAAAAGGAAAATGAGGCCACTATGGTTCTCAAAAGAAGTAGCTGAAAAGGTGAAGAAAAAGAGGGTGGCCTTCATAAAATACAAGAAATCACAGAAAGAGGAAGACAAGCATCAATATTTGGAAAAACTTTGAAAAGCTAAGAAAGTAGTCAGGAAAGCAAAGATACCAAAAGAAGAAGAAATAGCCAATGCAATAAAATGGGGAGACAAGACATTTTTCAGATATGTTAGCGAGAGGAGGAAGTGCAAAAGTGGTAATGTCAGACTCAAGGGTGAAGAGGAGGAATATGAAGAAGCTGATGAGGATAAAGTGGGATTGCTTAACAAATATTTTTGTTTTGTGTTCACAGATGAAGGGTCAGGAGCAGGACCTCAGAAAATACTCACAAATAGGAACAAAAGTGAAGGGGATCTTCACAATTTTCAGAACATTGTGTTTGTGAGGAACTAGCTAAACTAAAAGTACACAAAGTGATGGGGTCGGATGGGATACATCCCAGAGTATTGAAAGAAATTGGGGAAGTTCTAGCAGCTCAAATGACTGACCTTTTCAATGCTGCTTTAGAGTCAGGAGTGGTCCCAGAGGACTGGAGGAAGGCGCATATGGTCCCTTTACACAAAAGCAGAAGTAAGGATGAGGTTGAGAACTGAAGGTAGTTAGTCTGTGGTGAGTAAATTAATAGAAATACTGCTAAAAAAGAGGGTAGTAAGGTTTCTTGGGTCCGATGGATTGCAGAATCTGAGGCAGTATGAGTTTACTAGAAGCAGGTCTTGTCAGACAAATCTGATAGATTTCTTTAACTGAGTGACCAGCGAGTTGGACTGAGGGAGATCCCTAAATGTGGTGTACTTAGAGTTCAGTAAAATCTTTGACATCGTTCCGCACAGGTGACTTATAAATAAATTGAGCACCCTAGGGATGGATCCTAAAGTGACTGACTGTGTTAGAATTTGGTTGAGTATGAGGCATCAAAGAGTACAGATAAAAGGAACTCACTCTGGGGAGAAGGATATTACCAGTGGTGTGCTGTAAGAATCTGTCCTTGGTTTGATTCTTTTTAACATTTTTGCTAGCGATATTGCGGAAGGGCTGTTATTTTATTTATTTATTTAATAGTTCTTATATACCGCGCTATTTGTTATCAGTGCGGTTTACATAAAACAGATTATAGCTCAGACATATAGGACATGTCTTGAGTTTACAAATAACAGGGAACATAACATGGACTTACAACTGGGGTAAACTATGTATAATCCAACAAAAAAACATGCTTGCAAATTTTATTTACATTTTGGTAACACATGCATAGACTATATGGTTACGTTAACTGTACAGTAGGAAGTGGGAATGGTTTGTTAACGTGAGGTCTTAAGGTTTTGGGGTAGGCAGTGATTCGTTGATAAGGTTTGCCTGTTTGTGGATGATATCAAAATCTTCAATAGAGTAGACACCCAGGAAGGAGTAGATAATATGAGGAGGAATCTTGCCAAGCTTGAAGAATAGTCGAGAATTTGGCAGCTGAGATTTAATGCTAAAAATTGCAGGGACATGCATTGGGGCTGCAAAAATCCCAGTGAGCGGTACAGTACAGGGGGTGAAGTACTTTTGTTCACGAAAGAAGAGCGGTACCTGGGCATGATTATTTCTGATCAACTTAAAGTGTCTAAACAGGTAGAGAAAGCCAGAAGGATAATTGGATGCAGAGGGAGAGGAATGGCTAGCAGAAAAAAGGAGGTAATAGTGCCTCTGTATATGTTTTTGGTGAGACTTCATTTGGAGTATTGTGTGCAATTCTGGAAATCACACCTTCAAAAGGATATAAACAGGATAGAGTCGGTGCAGAGGGTGGCTTCCTAAATGATCAGTCGTCTTCATTGTAAACCATATGGGGGCAGACTTAAAGATCTCAATATGTATACTTAGTGCAGTGGTTCTCAATCTTTTTTCATCTGGACACACCTGACAGACGATGCTCACATATGTGAGACACCACACATGTGACCCTCACACACCAATGTAAAAATGTTCTACATCCGCAAAACCCTTACAACAGGTGCAGATCAAAAGTAGGACATTTCTCCATAGAAGTAACCATATAAAAATCTTCTGATTCAAATGTAATTTGAGTAATAGCAATATAACTACTAGGGATATTGTGAAAGAACCTAAAACCTGAAAAAAACACCACTCACATATGTAGCAAATGTGCCATACTATATAGAGGCTCTGCTTCCTATGATTCAAGCAGCTAGAACCCTGCCAAAGAATAGACAGCACTACAAATATTACACTGGGCCGTAGAATACTAATATACCTACTAATGGTAAAATAGAACCAGTGGGACTGCTATGGATCTGTACAGAAACTACACACTAATGCCACCACACCTTGGTCACATGCAAAACTCTGACAGACTCTCACCAAATATAGAACAAAGGAGCACAAATTAGAAATAGAACTATGAAAACACAAATTGAACTGGAAATACCAGGAAGTCAAATTCAGCAGGTACTGCAACACTGGAAAACTAAAAAAAAAATAAATGCATTTTCTTTTGTACTGAACAAAGTACAAAAACATCCACAATGCACAGTTCCCAAAGCTAACATATTCAAGGTTATAAATTTAAAATAAAATACTACTTTCTACCTTTGCCCAGCATCTACCCTCTCTCTCTCCTTCTGTATTCCTCCTCTCCACTGCGTAAACATTTACCCACTCACCCATTTATCTATCCATCCACCCATTAACCCAGTAACTTCCCACTCTCTCTGTTTCCCACCCATTCACCCTATGTAGTCCGGCATCTCCCCCCTCCTCCTACCTACCTATGGCCCACCTGCGGCCCAGTATCTCCCCCCCCCCCTCTCTCTCTCTCTCTCACCCATCCCTCCCATATCCCCCCACATCTCTTTCTCCCCATCCATCAACCTATGCAGCCCTGTATCATCTCTCTTTCTCGTCTCCCATCCACCCTTGTAGCCTGGTATCATATTTCTCTCTCCCCCCATTTAGCCAGAAATCTCCCCTTCTAACCCACATTTGTAATCCTCAGGTTCCTTGCCCTCTTTCCTTCTCCTTCCCTCCCCCACTCACCCCCCCCAACAGTGCAGTATCCTCCCTCTCAACCCTTCCTGGAGCCAGCGCAACCAGCAGCAGAAGCACGAGACGCGACCGCATTGGCCCCAGCAATTCTTGTTTAATGTAGATTCGGCTGTGCTCCTTTTTCCCAGCCTCAGCAGCAAGTGGTAGTTAATTGGTTTCACTTCCAGGTGCACGGAACACACCCAGAACTGAAATCGTAAGAGCCCAGATTGCTAGGATGCGGAGATGGAGCCCGGCTGAATCTACATTAAACACGAATTTCTGGGGCCGGTGTGGTCACGTCTCTTGCTCTTGCCACTGCTCGTGCAGGATCCATGAAGCCTCTCCTAGATATTGGCCATGTCTCCTACTTCTTCATGTGCCAGCTCTGCGACACACCTCCCAGATGCTTGCCACACACCGGTTGAGAACCACTGCTTTAGAGGAAAGACGGGATAGAGGAGATATGATAATGATATTCAAATATCTCCATGGCATAAATGCAGAGGAAGTGATCCTCTTTCAATTGAAAGTAAGATCCGCAACGAGCTTGAGGATGAGGGTGAAAGTGGATAGGCTCAGGAGTAATATGCAGAAATATTTCTTTATGGAAAGAGTGATAAATGCATGGAATAGTCTCCCAGTGGAGATGGTGGACACGAGGACAGTATCTGAATTCAAAAAAGCATGGGACAAACACAGAGGATCTCTAAATGTAAAAAGAGGAATATAGTAGTTGATAGGGAAGAGCAGACGAAAGGCTATGTGGTCTTTTTCTGCCGGCATGTTTCTATGAATGAAGAACTGCTGACAGTCAGGTTAGTATGTGTCAAAATGAACGAAAACACTTTACTAGCTCAACAATATTTGTTCTCTTTCACTGAATGATAGAAATCCTATTTATTTATTTAGTTATTTCATTTCCTTGTTGCTTTTCTAAAATAGCTCAAGGTTGAGAACAACAGGGAAAATGTTACAATAGTAATTCTTAGGTAAAACTATGGGGTATGTTTACTAAACCTTCTTAACCTTAGCGTGCGATAATGACGCTTTACGTGGCACAAATGTGCCTTAGTGCGCGCTCACGCGCGCAGCGGCGCAAATGCGCGCTGAAGGCGGGGGAAAGGCTCCCGGAGGGCAGAGGAAGGCTCCCCAGGGGCGGAGAGAAGGGGCCAATGGGTGGAGAGTGGGAGGGGAGAGGCTCCCCGCACACTAACGATGTGAAATCCGAGGCCAAAATTAACGCAAGTGAAAACCTCGCGTTAGAGCTGATTTAAAGGGAAAAGAAACCAGTTCTGTCAGCAATGTACAGCAAAAACAGGGAAACCTACAAAAAAGTGATAAGTGTGATACATGTGCACGGAACAAAAGTGCAAATAAACATTGAAAATGACCCCAACAAAATAAAAAAAAAATCATAATCAAGCTGGGCAATAGTGATAGTAATGGGAAACATCAAAAAACACTCCCAAGGGGGGGCGGAGCCTGATGTCCAGCGGGATGGTCGCATAACGCTGAGGCTCCCGAGAGGCCTACTCAGAATCCTGAATTAACACCTCACATACTTGGAACTTCTACTCTGATCTTGCCGGGGCACATTGGTGAGATGGCGGGGACCAAACCAACGCGCCTGGAATTTGGATCTCCAGCGGCTTCTCACGGCAAACGTTCCAAAACTGAACCTCCGTCCCCGCAGAAGGGGCCGGCCTTGTGCGAGGGCCCCGAAATGCAGCAGGAAATCCTCGTAGAGATTAGAGGGGTCAAAAACCTCGTGCAGGCAAACGGTGAAGCACTCCGAGCGCTGCGGGAAGATTTTGGTGTGCTGCAAAGCAAGCTAGAAGGGCTTTCTTCGCGTCAGGACAAAATGGAGAGCACATTGGACTCCCATGCGGCCCGGTTGTCCAAACTCGACAAAGTTGAACGCCAGGTGCGGGCCTTGCAGAAAGAGGTGGAAGATGGCAATAATAGAGCGCGCCGCAACAACATACGACTCGTGGGCATACCGGAGGGAGCGGAATCGGGAGACATGAAAGAGTTTTTATGCAAAATCCTCCCTTCCCTGCTCCAAATCACCTTTACCAAAGATTTGGAGATTGATCGCGCTCATCGTGTACCCACAAGCATAACGCTCAACAGGAAGACCCCGCGGCCTATCATTTTTCGACTTCTGAGATATCAACACGTGGAGCAAATTCTAAGTGCCTCTCGGGCAAAGGGCCATATGGAGTTTGAGAGCCACAAGATCTCCTTTTATCCCGACTTGGCTAAACCCACGGTCGACCGCCGAAAGCGCTTTCTGGAATTCCGGCCGAGGCTTCAACAACTACAAGCACGCTATGGCCTGATGTACCCGGCCAAGCTCCGAGTCACGCTTCACAATCAGACAAGAACATTTGAGGACCCTGATCTACTAGCGGAGTTTTTGGATTCCAAAGAAGCCGACTTGATGCGCTGACTTCCAGAATATTCCTGCAAGTCTCCTCATATCCGCTGTACCTGCCATATTGGATCTGCCGCAGCCCAGCAAAGAGTCTGGCGTGGGCAGTCTGTTTGCCTTACTCTTGATGGTATCTGTGACCCGACTCCATCTACCCGCAGTAGCCTCGATGAGTATCAGAGACAGTGTTAATTATGGACTCTGGTGTTTCTTTTCTTTTTTTATATGTCTTTCTATTTCTTCTCTAGGGCCTCCTCCCGCAGACATATGGTCGCCATATTCTTTGGGGGTTTTGCTTCTTCTCTAAGATACGTTGGTACATACTTTTCAATATGGGGTGTATTAGCCAGAATACTCGGTGATTATGACATTGTTGTACAGATTCTGATTATGTTGTATGTTGTCAAGCGCCCTTACCTAAAATGTCTATTACTGATTGATGGCACCATGTAAGATTTTCTCATTGAACGTAAAAGGAATCAATAATCCGATATAAAACGGAAGAAAATCCTAAGCTACCTCAGTCAGGAAGCAGCGGATCTGATTTTTCTCCAAGAAACGCATTTAAATTCGAAGGAAACTCTTAAACTCAATATTAAACCTTACATGGTGGCCGCCTATTCCCCAGCCGTTTCTAAGAAATGTGGGGTTGCCATACTGGTTAGGAAATCTTTGCATGCTACTATTATTGCGACTAGCTCAGATACAAAAGGTAGATGGTCTAGAGTTCACCTCAAGATAGGTAGCCTTGAAGTTACATGTATATGCCTTTACGCTCCCAATGTCGATGACCCTGCCTTTTTTGCTACCATTGCTCAGGTTGCGCAGGCTTCTGCTAATACTTCATTGATCATTGGGGGGGATTTCAATCTAGTTCTTGATCCCCTGATTGACAAACAGCCGCCTAGGACGAGTGGTCCCCCCAAGAGTCACGCCACGCTTACCTCCCTGATCAAGGATCTTGCTTTAGTTGATCTATGGAGGTTACTACACCCCAATGAGCTTGACTTCACCTTCTTCTCCTCCCCTCATAAATCTCAGTCTCGCATAGATCTCTTTCTAATCTCAAAACTGTTAGTTCCTCAGGTGGACACTGCAAAGATTCACTCCCAACATATTTCAGATCATGCTGCCATTTCCTTTCAATTACACACTACTGCACCCCATGGGACTTCGGGAGCCTGGTTCTTTGATAGAGCCCTGTTAACTCAGCCAGAGTTCCAGTCAGAAATTCGAGCAGCCATACAGGATTACTTCCATTTTAATCTACCCCAAGATACCGCGAATTGGGCTTGGTGGGAGGGCTTCAAAGCGGCCATTCGGGCAACGATCACTAGCTATCAAATCCGCCTGCGGAAACAACGCAAACAGCAGCTGCTCATACTAGACCAACAAATAAAAGCAGGCGAACGAGTTCTAACTTCACGTACTGACCCATGTGTATTAATTCGATTACAGCGTCTCCGTTTTCAATATAATTCAATCCTCTCAACTGCAGCTTCTAAGAGTATTGAGCTTCAGCGAGGGACATATTATCGTGAAAATAACCGAGCCGGTCGACTCTTAGCCAATGCCTTGAAAGGTCAAAAAGAAGCCAAACGCGTAGCGGCCCTTCGAGCTCCACAGGGAGGGGGCATAGTGACCACAGACTCTGACATTGTAGAGCTCTTTCGGGATTTCTATACCCGCCTATATCAATCTGAATGTGAGTTCTCGTCAGAGACATTCGAGCGATTGCTTTCTGGCATTCAGCGGCCGACCCTCTCTGAAGATGATAGGGATGCGATGGATGAACCCTTCTCTACTTCAGAGATCCAATCTGCCCTAAAACGAACAGCCTCGGGCCGTGCCGCAGGGCCCGATGGTCTCCCGACCGAATTCTACAGAACGTTCAGTGCAGATTTAGTTCCCTATTTAAAACTCTATTTTACTGCCCTTGCGGTAGATACATCCTCTTTGGGATCCTTTTCTGCAGCTAATGTGGTAGTATTTGAGAAAGAAGGCAGAGACCCGCTACTGACCGCCAACTACCGTCCAATCTCCCTACTTAATGCCGATTATAAGATCTTCGCAACGATCTTGGCCACCCGGCTATCTGACATGATGGCTACCTTAATTCACCCCGACCAATGCGGTTTTATACCCGGCAGATCAACTGCTGACAATGCTCGGACCCTGTGCCATGTGCTATCCAGTGCTGCCAATCTCGATCATCCATGGGTGGGTCCCTGGATGCCGAAAAAGCCTTTGATCGTCTAGAATGGCCCTTCTTATTTGCAGTTCTCCGATGGTATGGCTTTGGAGAGGGCTTCCTCCGATATCTCCAAGTCATGTATACTCAACCCGTCGCCAGTATTTGTGTAAACGCCATCAAATCTCAGCCATTTAACCTCCAAAGAGGCACGCGTCAAGGTTGCCCCCTATCACCAATGCTCTTTGATCTAGCTCTTGAACCCCTAGCCCTCCTTATTAGACAGTCCGCACGTATTCGAGGTGTCCCCTTTAGTCATAGGGAGATTAAACTCTCTGCATATGCAGATGACCTTATGCTCTTCGTATCCCTCGATTCGGTTCCAGCTGTCTTGGATCTGATTGACGGATACTCACAATTATCGGGCTATAAAATTAACTGGACCAAATCTGTAGCATTCCCACTGAACCGCTGGGTACATGAGGCTGACATGCAGGCCTTTCCCTTCCTTTGGCAATCCCGCATGGTGAAGTATCTCGGGGTCCATTACTGTTCTCCTTTAGAAGACACTATCAGTTTTAATGCCAAAGAGGTAGTCTCCAAAGTCCGTGAGCTCACGAATCGTTGATTTCCCTTATCTCTTACATGGTGGGGCCGCTTAGAAACTGTGAAAATGATGATAGTCCCCAAAGTGAACTACATTTTAGAAATGCTGCCATGCTTACTCCCGCTACATACTTATAAAGATATTGAGGGCCTTCTCGTCCGTTATCTCTGGCAGGGCAAGCCACCAAGGATAGCTAAACATAAACTGCAGTCTGCAAAGGAACGAGGGGGTACCAGATTTCCTGATTTTCTTAGATATCATCAAGCCTTCCTACTTAAGCAAGGTGCCCGATGGCTAGATGCCTCAACAGACAGCAGACCAGTTTGGCTTGACATAGAAGAGGAGCTTAGTAGCCCAATTCCGTTGACCCATCTCCCTGGTATGTCCTATCAAGTAGACACCCGCCATCCACCAATGATTGTCGATACTCTTGCGGCCTTTAACACTCTCATTCTATCACTGGGCCCGAATGTATGTCCTCAGGACGGACTCCCGCTATGGAATAACCCCAGAATTCAAGTCCTAAATCGAACAATAGCATGGAAACCCTGGTACTCAAGGGGGATCTGGACACCCCAACAGCTTTTCTCTGCAGCTCGTTGGAAAACCTTTTCTGATTTACAAAAGGAATTTGCGTTACCAGCGAAACACTACTTTCAATTGATGCAGCTTCAACACTGCCTCAAAAGTGCTCGAATCATGCCGCTCTCTGCCCCTACTGAGGATGGGCTATTAGAGATAGTTCACTCTATTAGTAGTACACATGGGGTAGCCTCTAACTTTTATAAAATAATATGTCAGGGTACAGACACGGCCAATTTTAGAGCCCAACAAGCCTGGGAGCGCGAACTGCAAACCACTTTAACCCCTGTGCAATGGAGCGTTTTCTGGAGCAAAGTAGTGCGGGTTTCCCGGTCTGCCTCTGTTACCCAAACTCTCTTCTTTTTTGCACACAGATGCTTTTATACCCCAGAAAAAATAGCCAAATGGAACCCAAATGCTAGGGACCTGTGTTGGTCTTGCCATACTGCTGTGGGAACCTTCGCTCATGTTATTTATGAATGTCCTCAACTACAGGTCTATTGGGGGCGGGTCTGGGGTCGTATTCAATTTATCTTACACTTTCACGAACCTCTCTCTTGGAAGGTCGTGGGACTCCGCTCTGTGGCGGAGGTCCCCTCTCTTCCTAAGAAGGGTCGCTTTCTCCTTGATTTCATGCTGGGTATAGCCATATGCTTAATCACGAGAAATTGGAAGGATAGCTCTCGACTTACTGTCAATGAATGGTGGAACCTCGTCTGCTTATATAGTAAATATGAGCAGATACCTCGGAGAGCTATTCCCCATGTCCAAACTCACTCTCGCTTGTCTAAATGGCAGATGCTTAATGATTATGTACAATCTGCTCATTGTTCCAACATGCCTGTATAATGTGCACTCATCATGTTTTAGATCACCGTTAGGTTTTGTAACACAATAATGTAAGTACACGCCCGCTTCGGGAATGCTTAGTTTTCTAGAGAAGAAGCAGGGGGGAGGGGGGTGGCAGGGGTTTACTTTGGTGTATGTATTACACGTTATGTATCTGTCTTTAGCTGTATGTCTTCCTTTCCTTTGTTGTTATAAAACGAAAATAAAGAATTAAAAAAAAAAAAAACACTCCCAAGAAAGCCCCAAAAAATAAATATGAATTTTGGAAGGGTCTACGCTCCGTCCCCATACAAGGTGAATGATCCCACAGTGAAATAGCACTGATCAGGGTTTCTCTCTCCATTGGACAGGTTACCTATGGCATGCACATGTTCCACAACAGCAGGGCGGGCATGTCGGAATGGGCAACTGGACAGATGCTGGGAAAGGGGATACAGAGGGCTGCAGGCGGCACATGCTGTGGTGCAGCTGGGGCACAGTGCGGACTAGGCAGATGCCTAGGTGGCACTTAGGAATGCTGAAACTGAACAGCAGCCAGACAGCAACTGATGAGGGCCCAACATGGGCACGAGAGAGTTTATCACAGTGTCACAGGGGATAGTAACCAGCAGATACCTCCAAGGGCACACAAACATTGGCAGGACTGTGTTGGGGGGAAGCGTGGACGCCTATGCAGGCACCCCTACCCCAGAACACGCACCATAGGCAGCCGCCTACCTGCAAACTGGATGGCTTGAGACTGCACACCACCAGCAGAAGGGCATGTCAGCATGGTGGCAGAGGGGTACTGGTGATGGAGGGGGGCAGTGGCAGCTGCCCAGAGCAGACCATGGCCTAGCCCTGTGTAGGTGGGTGCCATGCACTGCAACAGACAGGCCCTGCCGGACAAACAGTCATGGTATCACCAGGGAATGCACTGTCTCTGTGGCAACATGGTGGTGCAGTGCACACAACCAGTGTGTTTGGAGGCAGAAGGTCACAGGTTCAAGTCCCAGCTATGGTGCCTGCCAACCCAGTCCCCATATTTTACCCACTACTACAACATGCTAATACAGACAGAACCTTTATTGCAGATGACGTAAACATGCCCAAAACACCTACATTTTACCCTACAGAGCACAGACTCCATAAACAGGCGCATTACCTACAGCAGAGTCTCCCAAATGCAGTCCTGGAGGGCCAAACACCATTCAGTTCCATGCTGCCTCTAATAAAGATGCCTGTGCTGCATATCTATGCACCACCCCCATGGTATGCAGATGTATCTCATGCATATTCATGAGGAACAGCATGAAATCCCGAACGGTGTTTGGCACACCAGGACTGGAGTTGGGAACCTCTGCCGTAAAGCAGCAGCCAACAGGGGCAGACACACGCACACCCACACCCACAAGCTCCATTAGCCAATGCCCCCTGGAGAGGCAGGACATTGGGCCCTGCGTACATCTCCCAATACTAGCACTTGCATACCTTAGCAATGCCACCCTACACCTGGGAATTCGGTACACAGCTATCAAAAGGTTGCTATGATTACTGGCAGATAGCAATTCCTACGTTAAGCACAGTTTGCTGATTGAGCTCCATCAGAGCAACCTTTCTGATGTCTGTGGGGTGTGCTTCAGGTCTGGTCTCTGACAGTGTTTACCACCCTGGGGAGTGACCCCCAACAGTTTTGCGTACCATATCCATGCCTGCACTGTGCCCAGGACTGGTGTGGTGGCCAGGGCTGCTAAACACCTCTATAGTAGCACAATGCTGGCATAGGTGTGGGAGTGTGTGTCTGTCTATCCAGTGTGTGGTGACTGCAAACACCCTCCAGAGCCCACACTGCCAGCACTGTTGCCAGTATTGGCCTGCCAATGTGCATAATGAGGAGCAAGGTACCATGGGTATAGCCCGGACAGGGTGGCCTGGCCAGGATGCATCTGCACAGGGCATAGGGCAATGGCTGGGACATTGTAGTGCCCGGCCACCACCTGCACAGACAGGGTGGCCACAGTATGTCCTGCTGGGAGTTCACTCTCACCCTGACTGAGCAGTGACCACGGCATGGCTAGGTTCCCCCATAGTTCTCTATAATACTTTTTTCATGTGATATTTCTGGGTTCCCTTTTGGGGCCCAATCACTGATTTATCTGCTTGGTGTGTATGCTGACATCCCAGTTCTGGGTGCATGCATCTTCTCCAGGAACAGGAGCTCTATGAACTAGCTATCAGACTGTCTGCAGCTAGTATGTGTCTTGCTGGAACACCTTGCAGGGTGAAGTGGCTGCAGGCTTGCTGCAGGAGAATATCAGATTGTGGTGGGGTGCAGCTGAGTACTTCCAGGCCTAATGTCTGTCTGTGATTGCTTTATAGATGTGTACAGCACTGCATTAACTGCCCTGTAGGGTGTCTGTTCCCCAGCAGGACTGCGGTTGGTGGTCCCCTCTACTGCTGTCATTGTAGGGATGTAAAATGTGGATCTTTTGGTGGGAGACCCTGTTTCCCACCCTCAGCCCTAGAGAGTGGGTTGGGTGGTGGTACATAATCTGCCTATGGGTCCATAAGGGTCAAACCTGACTGAGAAATACAGATGTATCCAAAGTGTGTCTGCAGGAACTACCTATCTCACACACTAGGACTGCTGGAGACCTACAGCATGGCCTATTTCTGCCATGGAAGGTGCTGTGGACCTGGTGCTGGGCGCCCCACCGCACCCTCAGGGTGAGCACAGTACCCGTACAATGTGACGGTGTGTAGCTAATCTGTGCCAGTAACACACATGGTCAGTTCCCCCTACCAGGCAGAGGTGCTATGGGGGTGCATACCCCATCTTGTGTTCATCTGTAGACGACTGTTTTGCATGTGCAGTGTATCATGGGTACGGGTGGGCTAACCCTATCCTGGTGACCACAGCAGACTGTTTGTGTGGGAATGTGCAGTCCTTCTGCAGCCAGCCAGGGGCTTGCTAGTAGCTATAGAGCTGTAGCCCACTGGTTACCTCACTGCCAGTGGAGCCAGAGATCATGGGTTCAAACCCACAGTGGGGTTATTTGATAGGGCTGTCCAAAGCATTATCTATTTTTAATGTACATTAGTGCTGCCAGCAAAAACACCCTCAGCGTACTGTACCCATAAGGTGCCTCAGAGGGTGCTTTATAGGGCGCCCTATAGGGCACCTTATGGTTACCGTCCATATAAGGTGCACTATACAGTATCCTATGGAGCGACTTATAGGGTGCCCTATAGGGGACATTATAGGGTGCCGTGGCGGACAGTGCACTTTATAATGTGCCCTATGGAGTGCCTTATAGGGTGCCTTATGCGGCACCTTAGGTTACGGCACATGAGGGTGTGTTTGCTGGCAGCAATTAATAAAATACAAATAAAGTGCCGCAGGAAACAATACTTACATGTCAAAGCTGATGTCTCAACCAGCCTTAAGTATTAGGCACACTGGGGATCAAACTCATGACCCCTGTATTATCACTCAGTGCCTTAACCATTGTGCTACACTGCTGTTCCTTGTTGCATGTCAGCGCACCTACTTAAGATTTTCATGCGTTTAAATGCACAGTGCTGCCATCAAAAACAGTGCTATGACCTTGCCGTGCCTCATAGGGCACCCTATATGGCACCCTATAGGCCACCCTTTAAGCAACATTGTAGGGTGCCTTGGCGGACAGTGCACTTTAAAATGTGCCCTCTGGGGTACCTTATGGGGTGCCTTATGCAGTACCTTATGTTACAGCGCTTTGAGAGTGCGTTTGCTAGCAGCAGTAATTAAAATAAAATTAAAATGCCTCATAATGCAATATTACACATAAATGGTAGTGCCTCAGCCAGCCTTATTCATTGGGCACAGTGGGGGATTGAACCCATGACCCCTGCACCATCTGTCAGTGTCTTCATCATTGTACTGCAGCCCTGTTTCTCTGGTTGCACATCAGCGCACCTGCTTATGCTTCCCGCGCGTGTTACTCGTGCGCTAATGTGCGCGGCACACAAGAGCATGCAGCGCACAAGAGAGCGCGCGCTAATACCGTTTGCTACTTTAAACTGAAACGCCCACTCCTTATATGGTATCCTGCACACTAACGCTGGGCGCACATTAAGAAGGTTTAGTAAACATACCCCTATGTAAACAATATGCAATATTTAAAAGGTTTTTTTAACTAACTTTGCGAGTTACCCAGAGAATATTTTGTGATGAAAATACCCTTCCCTTTTGCTGGTTGGCTTAATTTTGTGTGAATAAGATGTAGAAGGCACAGAATTTATACAGATATAAAGGGTCAGCACAGGGCATATTCTCAGAGCATGCTCAGTGCCATTATGTAATGTTAGCCGCTAGCCAATCAAAGTTAGCCAGGCAACTCTGAGGATGGATTGTCATTCTTAAAGTTACTTGGATAACTCATCCAGTTAACTTTATCTGGGTATATTTGGCTGTGTGGGGTACAGACTAAATATCCCATAAAAATGTTAACTGGACAAAGTTGTCTGGTCAAATTTCTCACTCAACTGCTTTGTTGAAAATTAATATCTAAGGAAAAATATTTGAAAGCCTCATTCAAAACATTTTAGAGAAAAAACAAAGTACAGTACCTTGATCAAGCACAAACTTTCAGATCAAGATTCAAGTTGGAAAGCGAGGGAGAAGAGTGAGATGGTTTCTCAGGGATGTGGTAGGGAAGATAGAAGAAGAAAGGGGATGATAGTTTTGGGTCCCCTCCTTTTTTCTCTCTATACCCAGTCCCTTGGTGTGCTCAATTCCTCTCATGGTTTTCAGTACCATCTCTATGCTGATGACTCCCAGATCTATCTCTCTACTCCTGATCTTTCTTCTTCTATCCAGTCCGGATCTCTAGCTGTCTCTCTGCCATTGCTGCCTGGCTGTTCCGTCATCGCTTGAAATTGAACATGGCCAAGACCGAACGTCTCATTTTTTTCCCTAAAATCCCCCCTTCTCCTTCTTCTTTTTCAGTCTCTGTGGATGGCTCTGTTCTCCTACCTATATCTTCCGCTCGCAACCTGGGTGTTATGTTTGACTCCTCGCTCTCCTTCTCCTCTCATATCCAACTCATCGCCAAGACCTGTCGCTTCTTTCTCTTCAACATTGGCAAAATCCGCCCCTTTCTCTCTGAACATACTACTAAAACACTCATCCATTCCCTAATCACCTCCCGTCTTGATTACTGTAACCTGCTCCTTGCTGGTCTCCCTCAGACTCATTTCTCCCCCCTTCAGTCTATTCAGCACTCCGCTGCACGTTTGATTTTCTGCCAGCCTCGTTTTGCCCATATCACTCCTCTCCTCAAATCTCTTCGCTGGCCCCCTATCCGTTTCCGCATTCACTTTAAACTTCTCCTTTGGACCTATAAGTGCATCCACTCTGCTGCTCCTCGGTACCTTTCTTCTCTCATTTCTCCTTACTTCCCCCCTTGTGAACTCCGTTCTTCTAGCCAGTTGCTTCTTGCTATGCCCTTCTCCTCTATTGCCAACTCCAGATTCCGCTCTTTTCACCTTGCTGCACCCTACGCCTGGAATAAACTACCTTTGTCTATACGTCAGGCATCTTCTCTGACCCTCTTCAAACTTAGGTTAAAAGCTCATCTTTTCGCTTCTGCCTTTGATTCTTGATTTACCTGTTCTCCTTCCTTCCCCTCTCTTATTTTACCTGTTCTGTTTCCTCTTACACTTCTTCTTACCTCCTTCCTTTGTCTGGTCTCTACTGTTCTCCTTTCTTTGCCCTTGTTCTTTTCTTGTCCTTGTCCTTTTTTGTTTTGTCTTTTTTTAGATTGTAAGCTCTTTGAGCAGGGACTGTCTCTTGTGTGTTTTCTTTGTACTGCGCTGTGTGCGTCTGGTAGTGTTATATAAATGCTTAGTAGCAGTAGTAGTGGATGGAAGATGGAAGAACATATCCACAATCCATTATTCCTTTCTTCTTTCCCTCATCCCCTCTATAGACTTTGTCCCAGTATGAACAGCTTTAAAACTATCTCCAAAACTTTAGCATGCATACTTAACCCAAATATTAGCATACTCATGATAAATTTAGGAACTCCTTCTTTGGCAACTTAACCATGAAAGTACAACCAAGCCTGCACATACTCCTTTCAACTCTATGTCCCATCCATGTGGAACTCGCTCCCAACCCCCCTCAGATCCACAACTGACATTCTCACCTTCAGAAAACAACTAAAAACCTACCTCTTCACTGAACATTATGGTCCTTCTGCATAACCCCTCTAGCATGTAAATATGTGCTCAAGACTTATGATTACTAACATGTATATAGGTTAATATGCTTGTATTGCAAAGTAAATATCCACCATATACCTGTATATATGTTAAATATGTTAAACTACAAGTTCTACCTGTTTATTGTACATAAGTTAATGCCTGTTTAATGTATTCCATTTTTATTGTTCATTGTACACCTCTTTGACCTAGAGAAAAGCAGTATATAAACTCAGCTAGATAAAGAGACTGAGATCAATATGATTAGAGAATAAAATGGTCAAACAACAAAGGTAGAAAAATAATTTTATTTTCAATTTAGTGACTGGATTATATCAGTCCTTGCAATTTACATGCTCTGTCTTTATATTTCGCACAGTACAAAGACATCTACTTTGTTTCTCTAGTATTGTATTGCAGACTATGGGGTATGTTTACTAAACTGCTGTAATGTTACATAACGCACGTTATGTAACGTTAACGATCATTGACATTACATAATGCGCATTACGTAACGTTAACGATCGTTGATGTTCCGTGGTGCGGTAAACACCGCAGAAGGTGGAGAGAGGGAGGAGAGAAGGGGTCAATGGGCGGAGTGTGGGTGGGGAGAGGCTCCATTCACACTAACGTGCTGATCTGAAGAGCTGATTCCTAACACGATTGAAAACCTGCCATTAGATGCACATATGCAGGAGAGAGAAACCATTTATGTGTCAGCAATGTACAGCCCAGGCAGGGATCCCAAAAACTGTGATAGTAGTGCTCCATGTACAGCAATACCATAGTGCCAAAGTATGAATGGCCACTATGGCGATGGTGCAAATGGGGCATAGGGGGCCGCAGGCGGGACATGTAGCATGGGCAGCTGGGGCACAGGGTGGACCAGGCGGGCACCTAGGTGGCACATAGGAACATAGACACCGGAGATCAGCAAGACAGCAGTTAACCAAGGCCAAACACAATCCACCAATATCTACCTGGTCCACCCTAGCCAATAGTCGCTAGGGCACAGACCTGACATCCCCCCAGCCATCCGCCCCCATGTGGAGGGGACATAATAATGGTAGGCAGTGATGGGGGGATGTGAGGATGTCCATGTATGCCCCCCCCCACCCCGGAACCCGCTCCCTAGGTGGGCGCCTACCTACACAGTGGATGGTCTGGGACTGTGCACTACCAGCACCGACAGCAAATGGCCATGTCAGCTTGGCAGGGGGGCGTGTGCCCGTACTGGAGGGGGCAGTGCCACCTCCCTGCAGTGGACCTAGGCCATGCTCTGCATCAGTACGTGGTGTGCAGTGCAACATAAAAGGTCTGGCTGAGTAAAAGTGCAGGTAGCTCCAGGGACTACCATGCATCTGTGGCAACAGTGTGGTGCAGTACACCCAGCCAGTGTGTCCAGGAGCAGAGGGTCACAGGTGCAAGTCCCAGCTGTGGTTCCTGCAGAGCATGTCCCTATATTTTACCCCAAAATATTGAAAACGCTCTGTATTACAACAAGAAAGTAAACTTGGCTATATCACCGACTACTTGTATCAAAACCATGTGTGTAAAACATCTACATATGATTTCAAAGTAGATGACAACGTGGTCTCAGTATTACCGGGCTCAAGTCAGAAAAACCAACTAGACGCCCTACCTTAACATCAATGACCACTATCCTGTTGTCAGCTATTTTTCCAAAAAGTACAAAACTTTAAACGTGGCTTTAAAAATGCTTAGCTTTGAAGAGCTTTCCAAGCTTAGGCAAGGGTGTTGCTTCCCAACGCATCAAGCGCTAAGTGTTTCTCCAAACAAGGGTTCTTCAGGGGAAACTTGCTAAGCTCTACAACGAAAAAAAGTTCAAATTAGCTTTTACTTTCAAATAGCAAAAAACTTTTTTTCAGTCACTATGATTATCCACTTACTGTGACAAAGATTCCACCATTACCTTATGCACCCGCTAGCGTCCCTGCTACAAAGAGTCTTTGTTGAACTGCTTAACGGTGGTAAAGAAACCGCTGCACATGCGCAGCTTATATAGACCCAGCTGAAAATGAATGGTAATGAATAGAGCCCCAACAAAATGACGTCAGAGGCAGGACTCCCATTCTATACGGGCATTTAAACCCTGAGGACTGACTGTCTGTAGTTTATGAATCCACCGTTGTTCCGCATATATCAAGGTTTGATCCCTAGTACGTCCTTGCTGCGGGCGAAGTATTTGAGTAATACAAAAGCAACGTAAATCTTCAAACGTGTGGTGCATTGATAGGCAATGTTCAACTATCGGAGCTTCTAGACGTTTGCACTTTAACTTGCTTTTGTGCTCATTCATACGTGTTCTAAAATGCCGGTTAGTCTTCCCAATGTATAACAAGGGGCATGGGCATTGGATACAATAAACCACATTAGAAGAGCTGCAGGAAGTGCTACTATGCAACTGATATGTACTGCCATTGTGTGAAAAACTGCTGCAATCCTGCGTTATAGCACATATGGTAAACTCGCCACAAGCCTTATGCCCCCGATCATCCACATCCCCTGCATCCAGTGGTCGTAAAACCGTCGGGCTTAATAAATCTTTAAGATTCTTCTGACGTTGCCAGACACAGCGAACAGAGTAATGTTCTAGCCCCGGTATAGTAGATAAGATGTCTTTATGTCGATCCAAACTCCTCTGCAAATGATGACTTAGTGGAGAGAAAGTTGTTATAAAATTAATACGATCTGTTGTCGATTCCGGTTGAATTGCAGGTTGTAAAAGAAGATCCCTATTAATAAAACGCGCCCTAGTGTAGGCTTCCTTGACGATCTTCTTAGGATATCCACGCTGATGAAACTTATTTTGTAGTTGTACTGCTTGTCGTTTATATTCATCCAAGGAACTACAATTCCGTCTATACCGGATAAATTGAGAAACAGGCAATCCATTACGTAACGGCCGGGGATGAGCACTGGAATAATGCAAAAGAGTATTCCTATCAGTTACCTTTTGATGAATGGAAGTGTGCCACCCCGTTGCTGTTTTCTTCACTAACACATCAAGAAAGGAGATTTGAGATTCATGACTAGTAATTGTAAACTTAATGTTAGGATCACAGGAGTTTAGCCATTCAAAAAAATCTTGTAAAGAAGAACCAGCACCCTGCCAGACGACAAATATGTCGTCAATATAACGCCTCCAGACCTTCACTGCGCTTTGAGAAGGAGAGTGTTGAATCCATCGCGACTCAAATTGGTGCATATAAAGGTTGGCTAAACTCCTGTGATCCTTCCAGCCCATAATACCCTCGCCACAATTGCCAACATTCCCTCGGTCCGTCTATCTGTGTCTGTCAGCTGTGTAGAGTCCTGTCTGCCTGTGCAGGCTGCCAGCCCATGTCCTGCACTGCTACCCTTTCCTGCATTGCGCCTCATCGTGCTTGCCTCGCCTGTGCCTGATCTGCATGGCACCATCACTCCTCTGTCCACCCATCATTGTAACTATCCTGCCACCTCCGCCTCCACTGGGGGACACGTATTCCCATCGTCTGCCACCAACTGTTTTTCTGGTACTTTACATTTCCAACACCTTGTGCTGTGGTAGAGCTGCCCCACCATGTTTGTCATCAGTACTGGCAGGCACATGGGATGCCCGCAGATATGGCAGGTCCAGCGGCTCCCACTTCTCCCTCCTTCACTCACTTGTTCATTGCCTTTCCTGAGTGCTCTATCTAGTGTTAGGGCTACATCTGTCTCTGTTCCACACAGGTCATGCATGTCATCCTGCGGCACCTTGCAGTCCCTAGGGCACACTAACCTAGGACACCATAACCTTGTTAGGCCTCCTTAACCTATGGTTCCATAGCCCAGGGTGCCTTTTGCGGTGGCTTGTCCAAGGGTGCCTAATATGGCGCTTAGCCTAGGAGGCCCTATAGGGCGCCTTCTGAGGCACCTTACTAGGCACCTTATAAGGCACCTTACTAGGCACCTTATAAAGCACCTTACATGGCACCTTACAAGGAACCTTATAAGGCACCTTACATGGCACCTTAGAAGGCGCCTTACAAGGTGCCTTGCAAGGCGCTTTACAAGGCGCCTTGTAATGCTCATTATTCTAAGGCGCCTTGTAATGCACGTTAGCTGTCAGCTTGCTGTAAGGATGCACCGCCCATGCCTTTATATGGGCATCTCTACCTTTACCGCGGAACCTACCGCAAATGACATTACCGCAGTTTAGTAAACATACCCCTATGGCTTCTTGGCGTTTTATTTTAATTATTGCTGCAGCTACATTGTGTGTGACCACGGCCAGGTGTTCTGTTCTATATAGTAGTATCTATGGTAATCCTGCTAGTCAGTTTTCTGAATGGGTTAATGGATGTTTTGCTGCACTGCCCCTTTCTTGGTAGGTTCCTTGTGTGTTAATGCTGTTATGGTATGGCAGATTTTCTTCATAGGTCCTGAGAGACTATTTTAGCATTTGGCATTACTTCACAGTATGCCAAGTATTAGTGAGGGATGATATTGCTGTTGATATTGTTACCTCTATGAGGAAATGTCCTAATTCTGCTCTTGATCCATTGTTGGAAAAGGGGTTTCTTTGGATACAGGATATATGTTTGTCTTGTAGCACCTTATAAATGATTAATAGTAGTAGTAGTAGTAGATGCAGCTGCAGATGTACATATCGGGCATGTCTACGTTTGTGAAATCATGTCTGCACCTGGATGTGCCTGCTTCTTTCAGGTGTTTTTGAATTAGCGGGTCATGTCTTGCACTTGAACATCCTTTCTAAAATCTCTCTCCACAGCTCTGATGCCTGTAGTCCTTTTTTATTAAATGTTAATACGGGGAAATGAACTTGGAGTGTGCAGGCGGGAGATCTAGTAGCAAGCTGGGCAGTAAAGACATAGGCCTTGTTCAGGGTGGCTGATTATAAGCTAGTTGAAACAAGTATGTTTTTAATGCTTTCCTAAAGGATGTCAGTATCTCATGTAATTTAATTTAATAGCTCAACTGTAATCTGTAGGTCTTCTGTGCTTGCGGGGGCTATATCATTTTTATTGTAATTTCCAAAGCTAGACTATAAGTTCTGTGTCTTCGTGATCATCATTATTATATAATTTTTTAAATTGTAAACCGCATCGCTGTGCACAATGAAAGGCAGTATATCATTAAACCAAATTAATTATATTTTCAGGATAGGTAAACATATGGAAAGCTTAGAACCCAGAATAATTTTGGCCCAGAAAACTTATAGATCTAGCCATAAGCTGGGAAAAATCACGTTTCCACTGAAGTACTAGGTCTTATTCAGTCCCTAGCATATGGAAGACAGCAAGCTGCTGAAATCTGATTTGCACCCGACAAGCAGTTACACGCTAATTTTATTCCATAGACACTACTGTCCTTTCAGACTGCAGGCTACAGAATTAGGACATAGCACACTATTATTTGTGCACACTGAATGACCTTAATGTATGCATTAAGCTTTAATGCACAGAGCACGATATATGGCATATTGAGATGGAAATTATTATGATTAGAACATACTGTAGAAATTTAATTCAATGCACAGTTTATTTTCCCTCTTTCAGAACTGTGCCTTCACCTATTTTCACATACTATAACATTTCAGCTGGAGTAGTTTATAAGAAAATAAACTTAAAATGAAACAAGAATTTGCTTTAAGCTAGCCAGTTTGTGACAAACCATTCAAATTACAGCATTTTATTATTCGATCCATTTATAGCTGCTTCAAAATGTCAAAACTGACGCTATTCCATAGCATGCAGCTCCAACTTAAATCTAAATTTTGGCAGGATGTAATAGAGAGAAAATTTCAGTAAATTGTATGCTTGCCAGTGCTACTATGCTGCATTAGTCTAAAAATGTATTCTTCCGAAGCAAATATAGACACTGTTTTCTTCTGAGATAGAAATAAGTCATTAAAAATTCTTGATGCTGTTTAATTGCAGCTGGCTATCATGTATAATAGAGAGAGAAACACAGACCCAGGATTCTTAAATTCCTAATATTCTATATGAACCAATATGCTAAATTAAATTTCTAAATGTATACAGCATGCAAAAATTCATGGGCCCGATATTCAACTGGGCAGGGCTAAGCGCCATAGCCGCTTAGTCCTACCCGCAGACCCCAAAACCCCGGATATTCACTTCCACGGCAATGGAAGTGAATATCTGGGTCTGGCCCCGCTGCCTGGAAGCCGCCGAGACTAACTGTGCAGCATTGATATTGGATTCTGCACAGTTAGCCATGGTGCCTATAATATAGGCAAGGGTTTTCCTCGCCTATCTTATAGGTGCTGAGCGCTAACCATGCAGCTTCCAATATTGGTGCTACATGGTTAGCACTGGTCCCCACCTCCGCTCCACCCCAGAATGCCTCCGGCACACCCCGATGCTAGCCGGCTAGCATCGGGGCATGTAGGGGACTTAGGGATAATTGATGGCACTACCTGTGTATGTGCTGTTGAATATTAGGTTAGCAGGCATTTACACGGTTAATTGGCTGTTAACTGTGTAAATGCCTTTTGAATATCGGGTCCCATATATTTAGTGCAGCCATACGATTATCATAAATATTAATAACATCAGAAAAATTGAAAAGTGAAGTCTCAAGATTCAAGCCTCCCCCTTATTCATTCTTTGCAGTTCTCCTAAGGAACCCTTTAAAGGTAGCTTTTATAAATGTTTTCTGCACCTAAAATGCAGATTTAGATGAAAAAAGGGCTTTTATATGTCTAAAAGTGCATGTAGTGCAAGCAAGTCCGTACTTGTAGAGTAGACATGCTCAGTGAAGGCTTACGGTCCGACAAATGCAACCTTCTGTGCCAAATTTTCATGGGGTCAAATATCTTATCTTATAATCTTTTTCCAAACATTAAATTTAAATCACGTCCATCAGAATTCAAAATTATTTAGAAGCACTATTCTTAAGAAATGCCATACTGGCTCAGAGCAAGATCCATCAAGCCTAGTATCCTGTTTCAAACAGTGGCCATTCCAAGTCTCAAGTACCTATCGGGTTCCCAAAGGTTTACATATTCCAGGAGTAAGCAGTGGATTTCCCCATTCCTTTTTAATAATGGACCTTTCCTCCAGGAACTCATCCAAACCTGTTTTGAATCTAGTTATACTAACAGTTTTTACTAACAGCTATACTAACAGCGTTTATAAAGTCCAGTAATGAATTCCAGGGTTTGATTACGCATTGAGTGAAAAAATATTTTCTACAGTTGTAGAATGTTTTTTTTCTGTTTTTCTCTAAGCTCTATATCTGACAGAGGAGAATAAGAAGGTGGAAAGGCAGGTATGCATGCATGGAGGGATGCTCCCGAAAGCATTCCTATTGGTTGCTGGGGAGTGTTCCCGCACAGGGCTCCGTCGATGCCAACATCACCCATATGTGAAGACTGATTCCCGCTGTTCCCAGAGTGCCTCTCTGAGTCTGAGACTGGGCACCCTTGGGAAATTGATTCTGATTACTTCTGAGAGGTCACCAGGATTACCCTCAGACCCTTCTCCACCTAATGAGCAGTGCAATTCTCCTTCATGAAGATATGCCCTTCCATGTTTTTATTTCCAGACAATGGTTGAGCCATTCCATTTAAGTTGAACACGGAGGAGGAACGCAGGCTCAAGGAGTTGGAAAGTCTCCAATATCTGGATTTTCCTAAGGAAGTGATGATAGTGTCCATGCACCACATTCTTCAGAGGCCGCAGATGAGAATGTGGGAGACCCTTCTTTCTCTGTCTCCTGTCAGCAAGAAGGTATAGAGTTCAAAAAGCTCCCAGATTAAAAAAATTCCAGCTTCTGCACCATTCTATAGTCATTGAAGCCACTTTCAAAAGGGCCAGAAGCACAAGTTTCACTCAGGTGTCCCAAGGTACAGAGGCTAGGACCTTGGATTTTTGTGGAAGGATGTTTTATCAGAACTCCATGTTCACAGGGCCCTTGACATCCGACCAGCTCTTCATGAATATGCACTTGCAGAAAACCATGTGCAACCTAGAGGGCTTTGTGTAGTTTCTCCCTTCAGAAAAGGCCTCACAATTCCTCTCCCTGTGGTGGGACCAGGGAAGGAGTCTGGAAAATACATGGTCCAAACGACCTGTATTATTGCAGAGACTCTAGTTGTATCAAAAATGGATAGTGGCGTCTGTAGACTCTCGTGGCTCCGAGCCTCAGCCCAGTGTGCAGGAGCAACTTGCTGTTGTACCATGCTGTGGAGAAAATCTCTTTGGAGGTCAGGTTTAGAAGGGGGCTATCATGATCATGCAACATAGTGATACCTTGCAAACTCTTTCCAGGCCCACTACTGACCCAACTGCCTCTTCCAGGAGGCTCCAAAGCAGAGGGTAGAGGAGGCCCTACTACTCATATAGGCATAAGTACCCTTCTTCTCCATCTTCATACCATTCAAAGCAGGCCCTCACTTCCGTATCAGGCAGCAGAGGCCTCTGAATGTCCAGTCAGCTCCTCAGCCAAAACTAGGGATGCGTTTTTATTTAGCTAGGCTTATATACAACTTTTCTATGAGTCAAAGCAGTGTACATTCAGGTTATATATATATATATATCCCTTGCCCCTAGAGTGCTCACAATCTATGTATTTTTTTCTACCTGAGCCAACAGAGAGTTAATTGACTTGCTGAAGTGACTGAAGAATAAACCAGTCAGTACTAGAGGAGATCAAACCAAAGCTTTCTTTAGAAGCTCAGATGACAAGACTTTAACATTCATACTTTGGACACATCATACAAACAGAGAGATTGTTAGAGAAAGACATAATGCTTTGCAAAGCTGAAGGTCAGTGCAAAAGAGGAAGGCCAGCAATAAGATGGATCAATACAATAACAGCAGCTATGGATGCCACTCTATCAACAATGAGCCGCCTGACTGAAGACCAAATACAGTTTAGGACAGCTATCCAGAGGGTTGCCATGAGTTGACACTGACTCAATGGCACTTAACAACAAGAAAACAAACCAGCCCTTCAATTTTGCTTCAGAGTAGGGTATGGCAGCAAACTAGCCTCAGATGCTTTCCTCCTCTATCAGGGGGCAAGCTTCCTGCATGCGTATCCACCCATTCCTCTAATAAAGAAAACTCTCCTGAAGCTCCAAAACCCCAAAGGCACAATGATTATCATTGTGCCGTTTTGCCCAGACAGCCTTGGTTTCCCTATCTCCAAGACCTGTCAGTCTGGAAGCTCATACGTCTAGTGACTTTCCAACATTTCTTTTGCAGGACCAACTTCTGAATCAATCCAAATTTCAAGCAACCAGCACTCATGGATTGGATGTTTAGATGCTAGAATTCGACTCTTTTAACCTGCCATGTGGAGTAGCAGATGCCCTTTTGAATTCCAGGACAGATTCCACTAGGAAGTCCTATAGTTTCAAATGGAAGAGGTTTGCTGTTTGGTTTGAGGGGTTAGGTCCTAGATCCTTTTTCATGTTCCACACAAAAACTGCTTGAAATATTTTCTATACTTCTCACAGTCTGGCCTCAAGACCAACTCTGTAAGGGTATATCTCAGTGTGATTGGCGCTTACCACCACCATGTAGAAGGAAGGCTCAGCTCTCTAAAGCCTGTAATTGTTCTATTCGTGCATGGTTTGCATCTATTGAAGTCACTCCTAAAGCTGCCTGTCTTGCGATCTCAGCGTGATTTTAACTCAGCTGATGAAGGTCTCTTTGAACCGCTAGATACCTGTGGACTGAAGTTCCTGACCTGGAAGGTCCTATTTTTGGTGGTGGTTGTTGCAGCATGCAGAGTTAGCAACTTCCAGGCTCTAGTAGTGGATCCACCCTACACTATGGGGCATGTTTACTAAACTGTCTTAACGTGCGCCCAGCGTTAGTGTGCAGGCTGCCATAAAAAGAGTGGGCATGTCAGTCTTAAAGCAGGAAAACGGGATTATCGCACGATAACGCGCGCTGCTGCGCATATTATCAGGCGCAGCGCCGCTAAGCACGTTAACACGCGGTAATCTTAAGTAGGCGCCCAGACATGCAAACACAGAAACAGAGGTGTAGCACAATGGTTAATACACTGACTGATAATACAGGGGTTATGAGTTTGATACCCCAGTATGCATAAGGCTGGCTGATGCATCAGCTATGACATGTATGTATTGTTTCTTGAGGCATTTTATTTGTATTTTAATTATTGCTGCCAGAAAACACACCCTCACGTGCCGTAACCTAAGGTGCCGCATAAGGCACTCCATAGGGCACATTATAAAGTGCACTGTCCGCCACGGCACCCTATAATGTCCCCTATAGGGCACCCTATAAGGCAGGGGTAGGGAACCCTGGTCCTGGAGAGCAGCAGACCAGTCAGGTTTTCGGGATATCCCTAATGAATATGCATGATATATATATGCATTAGAGATATCCTGCCAACCTGACTGGTGTGTGGCCCTCCAGGGCGGGATTTGGAGACCCCTGCCTTACACCTCTGTCATTTAAGATTGTGAGTGGGCAAGGTGCAGATGTCCAAGACATCAAAAAGGTTAGATAGAATGTGTCACATTCCTCCTCACTTCTCACCACCACCAAAATATTGTCTATTAGACAACTTTTTGGTGGTGGTGAGAATCGAGGAGGAATGTGACACATTCTATATACCCTTTTGATGTCTAGGACATCTGCACCTTGCCCACTGACAATCTTAAATGACAGAGGTGTAAGGCAGGGGTCTCCAAATCCAGCCCTGGAGGGCCACAAACCAGTCAGGTTGGTAGGATATCTCTAATGCATATATATCTCATGCATATTCATTAGGGATATCCTGAAAACCTGACTGGTCTGCGGCTCTCCAGGACCAGGGTTCCCTACCCCTGCTATAAGGCGTTCCATAGGACACCTTATAAGGCACCTTATATGGACTGTAACCATAAGGTGCCTCAGAAGGCGCTTTATAGGGCGCCCTATAAAGTGCCTTCTGAGGCACCTTATGGTTACAGTACTCTGAGGGTGTTTTTGCTGGCAGCACTAATGTACATTAAAAAAAGACAATGCTTCAGACAGCTCTATCAAATAACCCCACTGTGGGTTTGAACCCATGACCTCTGGCTCCACAGGCAGTGAAATAACCAGTGGGCTACAGCTGCTAACAAACCCCTGGCTGGCTGCAGAAGGACTGCATGTCACCACACAAACAGTCTGCTGTGATCACCAGGATAGGGTTAACCCACCCGTACCCATGATGCACTGTACATGCAGATCAGCAGTCTACAGATGATCACAAGATGGGGTATGCACCCCCACAGCACCTCGGCCTGGTAGGGGGAACTGACCGTGTGTGTTACTGGCACAGAGTAGCTACAGACCGTCACACTGCGCGGGTACTGTGCTCACCCTCACGGTGAGGTGGGGCGCCCAGCACCTGGCTTAGCTGAGACAGGCTATGCTTCAGGTCCTTATCAGTGCCAGTGTGTAATAGTTAGTTCTTGCAGATGCACCTGTGTCCATCCATATTTACCAGTCAGGTTTAGCCCTGATGGACCCATAGGCGGATTATGTACCACCCACCCTCTGGGGCTGAGGGTGGGAAACAGGGTCTCCCACCAACAGATCCACATTCTACCTCCCTGCATTGGTGGTAGTAGAGGGGACCATCAACCCCAGTCCTGCTGGGGAACACCCTACAGGGCAGGCAATGCAGAGTTGTACACATCCACAAAGCAATAGCAGACAGACAGTAGGCCTGGAAATGCTCAGCTGCCCTCCACCACTATCTGACATTCTCCAGCAGCAAGCCTCCAGCAAGACACATACTAGCTGCAGACAGTCTGCTAGCTAGTCCATAGTGCATGGTCCTGGAGGAGATGCTTTTACCCAGAACTAGGATGTCAGCATACACACCAAGCAGATAAGTCAGTGATTGGGCCCCAAAAGAGACCCATAAATATCACATGAAAAAAATACTATATAGCACTATGGGGGAACCTAGCCATGCCGTGGTCACTGCTCAGTCAGGGTGAGAGTGACCTCCCAGCAGGACATGCTGTGGCCATGCTGTCCGTGCAGGTGGTGGCTGGGCACTACAATGTCCGAGCCATTGCCCTATGCCCTGTGCAGATGCAGCCAGGCCAGGCCACCCTATCCAGGTTATTCTCACAGTACCTTGCTCCTCATTATGCACATTGGCAGGCCAATACTGGCAACAGTGCTAGCAGTGTGGGCTGTGGAGGGTGTTGGCAGCCACCTCACACTGGATAGACAGACACACACTCCACACACCTATGCCAGCACTGTGCAACTATAGAGGTGTTTGGCAGCCCTGGCCACCACACCAGTCCTGGGCACAGTGCAGGCATGGATATGGTACGCAATACTGTTGGGGTCACTCTGTCAGACACCAGACCTGAGGCACACTACACAGACATCAGAAAGGTTGCTATGATGCAGCTCAATCAGCCAATTGTGCTTAACGTAGGAATTGCTATCTGCCAGTTATCATAGCAACTGTTTGATAGCTGTGTACAGTTTTCCCATGTTTAGGGTGGCATTGCTAAGGTATGCAAGTGCTAGTATGGGGAGATGCACGCAGGGCCCAACATCCTGCCTCTCCAGGAGGCTTGGGATAATGGATCCTGTGAGTGCGGGTGTGTCTGCCCCTGTTGGCCGCTGCTCTAGGGCAGAGGTTCCCAACTCCAGTCCTGGAGGGCCAAACACTGTTCGGGTTTTCATGCTGTCCCTAATGAATATGCATGAGGTATATCTGGATACCATGAGGGCGGTGCATAGCAATGCTGCACAGCCACATTTATTAGAGGCAGCATGGAACCTGAATGGTGTTTGGCCCTCCAGGACTGCATTTGGGAGACTCTGCTTTAGGTAATGTGCATGTTTATGGTGTCTGTGCTCTGTAGGGTAAAATGTAGGTGTTTTGGGCATGTCTACGTCATCTGCACTAAAGGTTCTGTCTGTATTAGCACGTTTAGTAGTGGGTAAAATATGGGGGCTGGGTTGGCAGGAACCACAGCTGGGACTTGAACCTGTGATTTTCTGCTCCTGAACACACTGGCTGTGTGCACTGCACCACTGTGTTGCCACAGAGACAGTGTATTCCCTGGGATACCATGACTGTTCGTCAGACATGCCCTGTCTGTTGCAGTGCATGGCACCCACCTACACAGGGCTAGGCCACGGTCTGCTCTGGGCAGCTGCCACTGCCCCCTCCACCACCAGTACCCCTCTGCCACCCTGCTGACATGCCCTTCTGCTGGTGGAGCGCAGTCTCAGGCCATCCAGTGTGCGGGTAGGCGGCTACCTATGGTGCGGGTTCTGGGGTAGGGGTACCTGCATAGATGTCCACGCTTCCCCCCAGTACCTCCTGCCAATGTTCTGTGCCCTTGGGGGTACCTGCTGGGTACTATCCCCTGTGACACTGTGGAAAGCACATTTGTGCCCATGCTGGGCCCTCATCATTTGCTGTCTGGCTGCTCTACTGTTTCAGCATTCCTATGGGCCACCCAGGCATCACCCTATTCCGCACTGTGGCCCACCTGCAGTACAGCATGTGCCATCTTCAGCCCTCTGTGTCCCCTTTCCCAGCATCTGTCCAGTTGCCCATTCCGACATGCCCGCCCTGCTGTTGTGGAACATGTGCATGCCATAGGAAACCTGTCCAATGGAGAGGGAAACCCTGATCAGCGCAATTTCACTGTGGGATCATTCACCTAGTATGGGGACGGAGCGTAGACCCTTCCAAAATTCATATATTTTTTTTTTAGCTTTCTTGGGAGTGTTTTTTGAAGTTTCCCATTAATATCACTATTGCCCAGCTTGGTTATGTTTTTTTTATATTTTGTTGGGGTCATTTTCAATGTTTATTTGCCGTTTTGTTCCGTGCACATGTATCACACATCACTTTTTTGTAGGTTTCCCTGGTTTTGCTGTACATTGCTAACAGAAATGGTTTCTCTTCCCTTTAAATCAGCTCTAACACCAGGGTTTCACTGGCGTTAGTTTTCAGCCTCAGATTTCACATCGTTAGTGTGCGGGGAGCCTCTCCCCTCCCACTCTCCACCCATTGACCCCTTCTCTCCGCCCCTGGGGAGCCTTCCTCCGCCCTCCGGGAGCCTTTCCCCGCCTTCAGCGCTCGTTTGCGCCGCTACACACGTTATCGCGTGCTAAGGTACCTGCGCACCTGATAAAGCGCCATTATCGCGCGATAAGGTACCTTATCACGTGATAACGTCACAGAGCGCACGTTAAGACAGTTTAGTAAACATGCCCCTAAGTTTTTTTTTCACTATAACGTAGTGCTGCATACTCATCCTAATTCCTTCCAAAAGTGGTGTTGGACGTCCACCTCAACCAATCAGTGATCCTGCAAACATTTTTCAAAAGACCCCACACTCACAAAGGGGAAAGTGTGCTGTACATTTTGGACTGCAAGAGTTTTGGCCTTCTCCCTGGAGTGGACTAAAACCCATAAAAAAACACCCAAACGTTTTTTGTTTCTTTTGACCCCAACAGTGAGAAATTCCACTAACAAACTCACACTTTCAATTTGGTTAGTGAACTGCATCTCTTTTTTTCTTATATTGGCAGGCAGGTCTGACACTTCAAGGTAGTGCCACTACTCATATTTTCCAAGCCATGGCTGTGTCAGTGGCCTACTTGAGGTCAGCCTCGGAGGAGATCTGTAGGGCTGTGATCAGGACAACTCCATTTCTCTCCTAAGTCCTTCTTTTCTAGTCAGGCTGCCTCTTGGAAAAAAAAACATACACACACACAAAAAAAAAATTAAACAAAGCATGAAAATGCTGAAAAGGTCTGCACATTTTGACATTTGTAATTCCCCTTTTTTTTCTTTAGAAGAAACCTGTAGCTAGGGATTCCCATACGTAAGGACTTATCCTATTTGTGCACGGAGCAAGTGAAGTTATTCGCTTGTAGCAGGTGTTCATTCCTCCCCTCGGAGTTATTCAGCTAAGAATACAGTTGAAGTCCTCAGGCACAGCAGCAGACCGGAATGGACACGCATGCACGAAAACTTTCTAAAAGCTTCTAGGAGGAGCTGAGAAGATTCCTGCGTGGCGCTCTGTCAGTGATGTCACGCCTAAGTGAGAACCTATCTTACTGTCCATGAAGAACACCTGCTACAGGTGAGTAATGTTATCTAGGCCAGCTGTGAGTGTCCAAGCCCTGTTACAGGAGTCGAGGAGCAAGTTAACAGATCTTCACATGGAGGACATGCACTGGCAACTTGTAAGGGCAAAACAGCTGTTCTATGAACATGTAGGTAAAGCTGGAAATTTGCTGGCAGCCCAACTGCAAGCAGAGGGAGCATGGGCAGATATATAAAATCAAAAGTGCTTCTGGGAAAATGCTCACCAAGTCAGAGGGCAATTTCAGAGTTATTACAAAGAGCTATATAGGGTTAAACCACGAGCAGCACTGAAGGATATAAATAGTTACTTGGGTTAAATTACAATGGCGACACTAAGCAAAGGGGAGGCAGAGAGTTTGGATAAGAAAACTGCTTGTGAGTTACACCAGGCAATAGGTTCCCTAAAAACAGGGAAGTCCCCTGATCTTGTTAGCGTTTTACAAAATCTTCTGAGAGTTAGTTTTAGGACCCATGGGAAGGGGCTGTTTTTAATGATGATACAGAAGGGAAAGGGGCTGGCAGACACTGAGATGGGCAGCCATAGACAGACATCTAGAAAACTACAAGTGATAGACCAGTATCATTACTTAAATCTGGATTTCAAAATACTAGTCAAGGTGATATATATAAAAATTGGTACATAAAGAATAAGGGGTATGTTTACTAAACCGTCTTAATGTTCCCGGCGCAAGTTGCAGTGATAATGTGAAGGATGCCATATAAGGAGTGGGCATTCCGGTATTAAGGTAGCAATTGCGGGTTATCGTGCGATAAAGTGCTCCGTGTCCGTTATCACGCGATAGAGGGAGCCATGCACGTTACCGCGCGTTAACCTTAACTTCGCGTGCTGACCTACAGTCACAGCAACAGAGGTGTAGCACACTGGTTAATACAATGACTGCTGAAACAGGGGTCATAAGTTCAGTTCCCCAGTGTGCTTAATGAATAAGGGTGGTCAAAGCAATTCCTTTTCCTGCTAGAAACAGCCCAACAATCTGTTCTGCCAGCTAAAAATACCCGCACCCCAGTGCCATAAACTAATGCACCTTTTAGGGCACACCAGAAGGCACATCCTAAACCACCACGTCAGCCAAGGTGGCTTATAATGTGCCCCAGAGGGCATGTCAAAAGGTTGTCAACTCCCAAGGCACCATAGTAGGCACCCCATAAGCTGGCTGATTCTAAGATGTAGCTAAAGATGCCCCAAGGATGTATAGGTGACTCAAAAAATGTTGGCCAAGGGCAGTAAGGTCCCCCAAGTTGAAAAGCAAGAAAGGTATGGGCCAAACACAGATGTAACCCTAACACTGCACAGAGCACCAAGGAAAGACAATGCACAATGATCGAAGGAAGTAGATCTGAGCTGATGGACCAGACAAATCTGTGACCAGCCCATGTGGCAGTTGGAAAAATGGACAAACATATCAGGGGCAGCTGTAGCGATGCACAGGTTGATGGCAATGTACCATGCAACAATGACAGTGTGTGGCAGAGGATGGGAAGACGTGTCCAGCAGAGGAGGTAGAGGTGGCAGGATAGGTGTAATGACAGGAGGACAGAGGACTAGCAGTGCCATGCAGAGCACACACAGGAGAGGCAACCAGGAAGAGCTGCAATGCAGAAACGTGTATCAGTGCAGGACATGGGGTAGCAGCATGCACATCAGGGCAGGATGGCACACAGCTGGCAGACACACATAGACGGACAGAAGGATGGTTGGAAACTGTGATAAGGGTACAATGCGCTAACAGCACAGATCTGCACAGATATGACTGTCACAGGAATGAAAAGTAGCTGTGCAGGACAGGCATACAAATGAAAGAGAACAGAGAGAAATCAAACCTATGACCATTAGCACAAATGTTGATGAACAAACTGGTAGGCCACACCACCAACATGAGGCCATTAGCAAAGGCTGCATACAAGAATACTGCAGGGCATCACACAAGCAGCCTGCTGTCTGCCAGGATAGGCAAACCTCCAATAGTAACCATGATGGAATGCACATGCAGATCTGGTGTGTACAGATCAGATCACAGTCTGTAATTGGGACCAGAGCCACATATAACTACATGCACACACACAATGAAATGTTATGCAGTGGATACAGTATGCAAAAGAGGAAAGAACCTAAACCGAAAGGGCGGCAGGGGATGCTCTGTGGAGCAGGGCAAAATATGGAACAGAATAGGAGCATGTGAGAATTGAACCTGCAAACAGGTTTGCCACAAACCAGCTGAACCACAGCAATGCCAATCCCCCAAACTGACTGCCATGTAAACACTATAAAGAAAGAGACATATGTAACAGCTAATATGTGATAGATAGGCAGCACAGAGGGCACACTTTGGTGTACAGTGAAGAGATGGAAGGGTGTGTGCATAGCTGATGAACCTGCAGGTACCTAATGGTCAGGTTAGCACAACAGAAAAAAATAAGTAAACCCCATGCAGGGATCAAACCTCCAACCTATGGCGTTACAGCACATGTCTGTAACCACTATCCCAAACAACCACAGCAAACATATTGCAAAAATATTACCTCAAAGGGAATGTGTGTATGGGAACCTGTAACACCCAGTGATGTGGCAAACAGCTGGCAGATAGACAGCTGGCACCGTACAAGGTTGTGAGCACAGGTGGGCCATGTACATGACCAGGAAATCACTAAACACATGTGTCAGTGTGATCGAGCAGCAGTACAGACAAATGTACGTCAAACACATATTTTTATTTTGGTTAATCATCACAGATAGTGTAGATACTACCTATCATAATATCAAGGTGAGTTGATCCCAGGGGAAAATCTGAAAACACATTTTGCAGGGCAGCAATCCACATGTTACAGAAAAGTCACTGGCCCGTCTACAGATGATGGGCAGGAGAGACAATGTGCATCAGGTGCATGGTGTGTAGAATGCATTAGACCCCCACCCCCCACATGCTGCAGCATGCCCCAAATGTGTTAGTTACATATGTGTGCATGTAGACAGTAGGTGGTGCATGATGAGGGCCCAACACACATCAATCATGATCTGTTCCTTAAAACATATCTGTCTGCCAACACAGGAGGCACACAAATGAAACAGCATATGTTGTTAAAAGTAAGAAAGTGTAAACACACATATCGAAATATATGTTACAGCTGTCACATAATGCCTGATATAGGAATCAAAGCTGCAACAATGTAAACCTAAACAATCATCAAATTGCACAATGAGGATATGCTAACAGGTAGCAGAGGCACATGAACACAGAGAATTCAAATGAAACCATCCGCAGAAACATGCAGAGATAACACTATGCAGAAGGTCCCCCTGCACTGGTCGGTGTGGATACAGTGTCTGTACACATATATCATGGTACATGGAATGCACAAATGAAGGAAGAAAATGGACACTCACACTGCCACACTCCAAATATAACGAGGTAATGTGAGTGTCATTACCTCAGGGGATAAATAGGACTGTGCAGACATGCAATACTAGGTTTGTAAATCAATGCAGAGCGTCACGTCTGTACAGTAAACAAACACAATAACCTGTATATAGAGATGGAAAGAAAGGTCAAACATATTGCAGTGACCCACACAGAAGCCATATTGCCACATGCTGTATTGCACCAACATAGTCAGTCAGATGCACATGCACCGTGTACGTTGAAACATGATACAGTGATGCCACACATGCACTGAAACACCCTTGGTGAGTGCAAACATCAATTCAAGATGTTGGTGTGCAGTAAAGTGTTGTCGTGGCAAATACTGTGTCATGTCCAAGTGGAGGGTAGGTGGACATGGACAAGAGGACCTCTCCATTGCTCCCCCTGTGCCACACGCATGACTGTATGCTCATGTTGAACGAAACAGATGAGCGTATCCTGTGTTCCATAGTCAAGTGTGACATCCCAATATGCCACAGTACTGGAAAGGTCATGTGTGTCTCCTGCGATGAACACTACACCCAGCCAGAGCACGGCAGCAATGGTGTGTTGGACAGGCCTGTCATGCCCAAAGTAGCAGTCCAACAATAATACTGTCCATCCTAGGCATGTGTCCCACTTGCAGAGGTCAAACATCCTATGGCACCATTTCCCAGGGATAGTTCCATGGTGTTGTTGTGTCCTCCAACAGGTAGGTCATGGTGACGCTGGATGCACTGTAGTAGATGTGTTTTGTGTGTTCTCTGCCCTGTGTCATAAGAGGATAAACAATGTATTGGTATGCTGCTTGCAACATCAGCCCAAATTGCAGATGTCAAACATCAATATGTACGTAAGGAAACATCACACAGGCAAACATAACATGATCACAACACAGAACACACTGCATGTGGGGACATTTTGAATTGGAACCGCAGACGAGGGTGTCACATGGATATGGTCATGTCCCTGCCCATGTTACACAGGCATTTCACAGCTCTACCTCATGTGCATCAGCATTAGTGTACAGAGACCCAACATGAAATGTGAATGAAACAAACAGTAAATCATTAACATGTAAAGGCTGATGTCATTCACAAAAGACCAAAGGTGCAACCTACTGTGTGTTTGCATCAAGTTTATGTTTGGGATCTGTCGTGCCGGCATCCCCTAGTGGCCAATGGCGGTAAGGGCATGCTGTACAACATATTTATTTTCAAGGAGCGTGGGGTATTTTAAGGCCAAAATGGAGATTGGTCTTAGGTATTTCAGCTCCTTGTGAGAACTCAATAATTAAGCCACGAGTGTAGGGAATCAAGGCTTTTATTTCCCCTCTGTGCAAGGGTTTACTAAGACACTAGAAATCAAAGAATGTCCTTTGTTCATAAAGGTTCCAGTAATAAGCAGGTAAAACCAATTGTTAATATTTTCACAATTAGTTGAAAGGGTTAAAGGGAGGAATTTAATTCATTCCAGGGCAAAAGCAATTAAACAAGACTTCTTCTTATTTACAAGGTTGCTATGGATTCTAGGCTAGAAGCCATACACAAACTACAATCCATAGCTTCTTCCTGAGGAATGGGAATAGTGTTTGCATCTTCTATTTCCATAAATTCAGCTTCACTACTTTCCCCCTCAGAGCACACGCTGTCCCTGGCAGTTACAGGTTTATATGGACTGTCTCTGGTATCTTGCCTCCAATAAGACTGTGCTTTAAAGTCTTTTGGTAGTTCTTCAAACCACTCTGGTTTCTTTCCTCTTCTTATAAAGTGAGTTTTAGCTTTAGCAGTGCTTTTAGGAGTTAAGCTTTCATTAGCAGGAATAAAACTTTCATACCTTGAGTTTCTGTAGCTTGAAGCTCTGGAGCCTTCTCTCTCATGCACGTCTCTGTGACAACAGGTTTTCTGTCGGTAGCTTCTGGGCAGTGCTGGACTTCCTGAAAGCTTAGTAAAACCTGGTGCGGATTCTCCAGCTCTATGCTTCAGTGACAAAGTAGCTTTGTTAAAAACTCCTTCCCTTCGGGTACCTGGCAAAGCTTGTTCAGCATACTCCAATGCCTGCAGACCTTCCTCCAAGCCTGGCTCTCTGGCTCTCGGTATATGTCTCTCAGCTTTGGACTCAGGAACGTTGCTTAAGCAGGGAGTGGCATACCCTCCAGCCTGACTGCTTTCCTTAGCAGACTCCCTCTGAACAGTGGCTCTTGTAGCTTGGCCCCTCTGAACTCTACCTCTGTGAATTCTGTCCTTTTGGGCTTGCTCAAGGAGGATTCCTTCCTTCAGGTCTCTCCTTCCTTCTTCAGCCATAATCCTTGTTCCTTCTCTTCCTGCTGCTCCAGCTCCTGCTGCTTCTCCTGCTCCTTCCCCTTCTCCTTCTGCTTTGCTAGCATTAAGCTTCCGTTTATAAAGGGATCTTCCCTTTGAATCTCCCGGGCTCATTTTCAGGTGCAACTAGTTAGCTCTCCTAGCCTCATTAGCTTCTGTAGAGTCACTCCTGCCCCCTCTAGCTGTGCTTTGTGGTAATTGCACCTCTCGAGCTCTGTGGAAAACAGAGTTTCTTTTCAACTCTGCATCTTTATTGGCACCAGCCTCATGACAGATCCCCTGAGGCTCTCAAAGGCCACAACATGTCACAGTGAAGGGAGAAGATGTTATCAAAATGTGTAGAATCACCATGTCCCCATGTCCAGCTACTGTTGATGCATGTCCACAATATGGCAATATCTGTGATACAAAAATGCTGTTGCGTAGTGGTCTGTCAGCACACAAGAGATAGGTCAGCTCACAACACACAACACATTTTCACAATGTTCACAAGGTAAAAGCAGTAAGGTAGAGATAGCACAGTCACCACTGCTCCCCAGGCGTACAGACCCCTCACACCACATGATAATGCAAAATGCCTGCATGCTGTATCATCACTAGGGTTACCAACTTTTTCACCGAGAAAAACCCGACACCTGTGGCTCGCCATGCTCCACCCATTCTCCGCCCCTAGTCCCACCCCTGCCCCGCCCCCAGCCCCACCCACAAAAATTACCGAGGATACGTGTAGGCTAACTTCCTTGGTCAGATAATAATTAAACTGGGAACCCCAAAATCCAAACATGAAATGTACAACACTGGAGAAATAAAACTATAAAGTAATTTCCTCTTGCACTAAACAAAAACGCAAAGATGTTATCAATACACACTTCCCAGACCAAACATATTCCAGCTAATAAATTCAAAATAAAAAGTATTTTTCTACCTTCTGTTTGGGCGTTTTATTTTTCAGTTGCAATTGCTCCAGTCACTTTCTTCTGGTTTCTTCGTGTCTTCTGCGAGCTATCCATTTGTCCTTTCTTCTCTTTTAGATGTTTTCCATTCTCTCTCTATTTCTGCTTTAACATACTGATTGTTTCCCTTTTGCTCTTTCCCCCAATTCTTTCCTTATCCTTTATCATCCATTTAAATTTCACCCTTCCATTCTCAAGCCCCTCTTACTCTCCCAATACCCGGCCCATCATAGACTTTTCTTCCACACAAAATATTTTTCCCCTCTCCACTCATTCCCCATCTATTCTAGTCCTCCCCCAAAATCAGTTCCCTTATAGTTCTAGACCCACCCAGCATCCACTCCCTTCTAATCCCATTCTCCCATGCCCCACATCAGCCCATTTCCAGTCCTATTCCAGCTCTTCATCAGCCCATTTCCAGTGCTAGCCCTCACATCACAGACCATTTCCAGTCCTAGCCCCCCCAATCACAGCCCATTTCCAGTCCAAGTCCCCCATCACAGCCTATTTCCAGTCCTAGGCCCCCCCCCCATCACATCCCATTTGCAGTCGGAGTCCCCCCGCACCATCACAGCCCATTTGCAGTCCTACCCCCCCCACCCCAACCATCATAGTCCATTTGCAGTCCTAGCCCCCCTAATCACAGCCTATTTCAAGTCCAAGTTCCCCCTCCCTCCACCATAGCCCATTTCCAGTCCAAGTTCCCCCCCCCCCCCATAGCCCTTTTCCAGTCCAGGTCCCCCTCCCCATCACAACCCATTTCCAGTCCATGTCCCCCCCCCCATAGCCCATTTCCAGTCCAAGTTCCCCCCCCATAGCCCTTTTCCAGTCCAGGTCCCCCTCCCCATCACAACCCATTTCCAGTCCATGTCCCCCCCCCATAGCCCTTTTCCAGTCCAGGTCCCCCTCCCCATCACACCCCATTTCCAGTTCATGTCCCCCCCCCCCACCACATAGCCCTTTTACAGTCTATGTCCCCCTCCCCATCAAAGCCCATTTATTTGCAGTACTATGCCCCCCATAGCCCTTTTCCAGTCCAGGCCCCCCCCCCTTCACAACCCATTTCCAGTCCAAGTCCCCCTAATCACAGCCTATTTCCAGTCCAAGTTCCCCCTCCCTCCACCATAGCCCATTTCCAGTCCAAGTTCCCCCCTCCCATAGCCCTCTTCCAGTCCAAGTTCCCCCCCCCATAGCCCTTTTCCAGTCCAGGTCCCCCTCCCCATCAAAACCCATTTCCAGTCCATGTCCCCCCCATAGCCCTTTTACAGTCCAGGTCCCCTCCCATCACAGCCCATTTCTTTCCAGTACAAGTCCCCCCCCCCATAGCCCTTTTCCGGTCCAGGCCCCCCCCCCCATCACAACCCATTTCCAGTCAAATTCCTCCCTCCTAGCCCTTTTCCCGTCCCGGCCCCCTCCCCCCCTCACAGCCCAGGCAGTCCTTGGCCTCCCCCCCCAACACTGCGGCTGTCTGAGGCTTTAGAGGGAGCCGGGGAAGCCCGCGCGAGGCCCCGGCTCCCTCTGAACAGCCGACAGCGTGAAGAGCCTTTTCCTTCACGCTGGCGACTGTTCCTGTGAAGCCGCGAATGCTGGGAAAGGTTAAAGGGCATTGCCTTTAACCTTTCCCACCAATCGCGGCTTCACAGGAACAGCCGCCAGCGTGAAGGTAAAGGCTCTTCATGCTGGCAGCTGTACAGAGGGAGCCGGGGCCTCGCGCGGGCTTCCCCGGCTCCCTCTGAAGCCCTCCGGGTTGGGAGAGAACAGCCGTTTTTTTTGCTCTGGCCGCTCCCGATCTTGCGGCCAGAGCAAAAAAACTGGCTTTTCAAGGGCCGTTTTTGCCTCTGCGCCGGCAGCCGGCCTGGCCATGGAAAAACCGGCCAGGCCGGCTGAAAACCGGCCAGTTGGCAACCCTAATCATCACACAGCCAACCCAAAAACACCCACCCACACAGTATGCTAAGGTGAGCATGCCAGCAGTAGCATACGGCCTGTATGTGCACAATTCGAGATTATTGGAGATAAAGGCCTGTTAAATGCAAAGATACACTGCTGTTGGCTGATGCTACAATGTCAGGGAAGGGTGTACGTGCAGCCCACTACCCAAACACCTAGGACCTGCACACACACGCAGCTCTGTTGGACGTGTCCCAGAGACAGTGTTGGAGAAGAGAAACTGGCCAGGAACACATGTGGATATGTGTGCCAACAGCAACATATGGGGTATGGGGTGCAGGGAAAAGAGGTGAACAACAACATATGTACAATATGACAGATCACTGCAGACATGTGCTCCCCCTGACTGTCGTCACAGACAAAGTAGCTGTAGGTCCACATACCCCAGACTACTGCATGTTGGATGATGTACAGTGACCTGCCAATGCACCACAGCACCAGGAGGGTCACAAAGTATGTCCTGTGGATTGATAAACACAAGAGAAACATACATATGTCATGTTGTAGCTGTGTAACACACACTGCACCTTCATGTCCTCAGCTCGCAGACCCCCCAAGATCCTTTACAGACTGACTGTTCCCCATCACAATGTACAGATTTGTTTCATGTTAAAGTTATCACTGAAGTGTGTGTGGCAAACTACAAGAGTCCGTACTCTGTCTGTCCCCTTCTTCACCTCTCTGTTGCCGTAAAAAAAGTGGAACAGAACTTTCTCCTCGCTACCGAGTCCCTGCTCGGCTCTAAGGCCGCAGTACTATCCTGTATCCCCCATATCGCTCCCAATGCCCCTTCAGTGTGTGTTCTGCTGTCTCAATGTCATCTGCTACCCCGCTGTCAGTTCCTGTAACACAGGGAAATATACAGGGGCTCCTTCCTTATCCTCTGTCCATATACATTTCCTTGGTGTGTATATCTCATACCTTGACTTACATTAACAGCTGTGTGCTGATGAGTTGCAAATATATCTCTCAATGCCTGAGTTATGTCTGCCAAACCACACCCCGATGTCTGCTTGCCACCTGACATTGATGGCTGCATGTCATCCCACTGTGTGAAATTGATAATGGCAAAGCATGGATATCCTATATGTGCACCTAAACCCTCCCCTCCAATCAGAGCATCTTTGTGTGTGTGGCCATAACTTCCTTTCTCTAGGGTCCGCAATGTAGGTGTTGTCTTGGACTGCACTCTCCTCCTCTACACACATGCCCAGCTTGTAGTTGAGGCTTGTGGTTTATGTCTAGATGTCATCAGCTATATTTCCCCAGTCTTCCCTGAAAACACAAATAAAACCCAAATCCCCCCCCCCCCCCCCAGTCAGCTTCTGGCTTGCCTACTGTAACCTACACCTTGCTGATCTGGCCTTGAATCATCTCTGTCTGCCTGAAAATATGCAACACTGCACTACATGGCTATTCAACAACCACACATATAATGGCAATGATACTCCCCCTGGCAGGACACCTCATAGGTTCCCTATCCTTCTCCGCATCCATGTCAGGGCTACGTGCTGACCTATATATGCAGGCATACTGTGGTGTTGCAGTAACTTCCCTTACTGATCTCAAAATACTAGTAATCCAACTACTACTGAGCATGTATATAGTGCTACATATCACATGTAGTGCTATACAGAAACAACTAATACACAGTCCCTGCTCATCAGAGCATACCAACCAATCAATCAGCTCAAATTAAAAAATGTGAAACACACACATCTAGGCAACTGGTCCTATCTATGGTCTGCTCTCCTACTGTTTACACCATACTACACGCTTTTCACCTTGCTGCACCCAAAGCCTCCAACTAACTACCTGTGGCTGTACAGCAGCCTCTATCCCAATCAGCCACAAATCAGGTATGACAACTTAACACCTCCCACAAGCCTACTACTCCTGACACACATAATTCACCTCCACCCGCTGTTGTGCCCTTCTCACATCTTCTGCGTTTCAGTCATGACTAGATTGTAAGCTGGGATGGCCAGGCAGTGTCTGTTACATGTCAGTGCAGTGTTGCATCTTACTGCTATTGGGATACAAATGTTCACTAGTAGTAGTAGTACACACATATCTAAACAAATGTATGTGGCAACATATGCAGTACTTACATGAGAAGACCACCTCAATCACCTGCTGCCTGATTGCTGTGCCCTCATGGGCACGTACAGGAGGGCACATAGGATCATCCTCCAGATCCTCATTAATTTGGACAGGGATATGGTGCCTGAGAGCAATGTTGTGCATGATGCAACAGGCTATAAAGATCTCCGCCACAGTCCTATCCAGACACTTGAAGCGAATCTTTAAAATGCCAAAGGTGCGCTCTATGATGAAGTGGCTGGAGGCATGGACCTCATTGTAACTCCTCTCTGCACGTGTCCGTGGTTGACGCACAGGGGTCAGCAACCAGGGGCAATACCCATATCCTGCATCACCTGCAGAAAGAAATGTGGAATGTTAAAGCAGGAGCTGATGTCTACCCAAATGGACACAAGTATGTACGTGCAAACCAAATGCACAAAACATCCTGACAGAAACATATGACAGCACATGATGGGACACCACAACTATGCATCAGCATGTGAAGTTATGACACACAAAATACGGGGTAGGTGTACGGATTGCAATCAACATAATCTGTAACCACGACACAAATGCTAGCGTCCATTCTACCATCATCACACAGCACCGTAGCAAGGTAGAGCTGTAGGGCACAACCCACACCCCAATGTTAGATCACACACAGACAGATGAGACACACACTCAACTAGGGATACACCTTAAAGACAGACATGTGTACATACGGTTAGTCACAGGATCACCATTTGCATGTCAGAGATGAGAAATACACACCCAGCAGTATACAGTCCTCATATTGTCCTGCCTCAAATTGTCTGAATAGTGCCGAGTGATGCAGGATACAGGGACCACATTCAGAATATGCATATTTGCATCACATACAACCTGAACATTCAGGGAATGGTAGTGTTTGCGGTTGCGGTACACTACCTCCCTGTCTCTGGGCGGGACCAGGGCAACATGTGTGCAATCAATAGCTCCCATCACGTGTGGTATCCCGACAAACGCCTCAAAGGACTGGTTCAGGGTCCCCCACTGTTGCCTAGTGTTGGGAATGGCAATGTAATTCCCCACCCGAATGATCATGGCATGCAGTACCTGGTAGAGACAGCATGAGAAGGTTGGGGGCTCATGCCACCAACTGCGGCCACAGATGACTGGAAACAGCCAGAGGCAAAGAAATGTAGGGCACCAAGGAGCTTGACCAAACCCGGTATGGCATGTGACCGACCAGTCAGAGACTCGAGGTCAGGTCTTAGATCCTCATAGAGCTCCCTAATAGCCACCCATGCTCAGGTGGTAGAGGGAGATGACATGGTCCTCACGCATGCCCAGGAGCAGGGCCATGGGCCTGTAGAGGTGAGGCTGCCGAGCCTGCAACTCTGCATGCCTCCTGTGCCGTGCCGGCACAGCACCTGCCTGGCCTGCCCCCACAGTTGCAGGTCTGTGTTGCAGCGGGATTAAACCCATGCCCTGTGCCTCAGCCCCATGGACACCATCTCCCCCATCAGGCAACCACAGCCCCTGATCACCTCCCACTGCACATGCAGCAACCACAAAGCCCGCCATAAACTCCACCCCCTCAACTCCTCAAACTCAGACACTCACCTCACCCACCAGTCACCAACCCAGCCGCACAACTCCACCAGCACTCACCAACCCAGCCACTCTCCACACCAAACCTGCCTCTGACACTTCCCTTGCTTCATCAACAACCAACACCGCACGCCTCGTCTCCCTCGCCTACATAAACCCCTCAGTGTGTACCATGTGTGTATGTGTATTTATGTGTTTTTTTTACGTGTGCGTGTCCTTGTGCGCATTGCGCATGCACAGGGGACATGTGGAAGTTGCGTGCACGGGGACATAAGAACATAAGAACATAAGATATGCCATACTGGGTCAGACCAAGGTCCATCAATCCCAGTATCCTGTTTCCAACACTGGCCAATCTAGGTCATACATACCTAGCAGTTTCCCCAGAAGACACAGGTTCCAGAAAGCTTGTACTGGGTCAAGTATTGATATCCTGGGTCCCTTCTTAATAATATGGTGTGGGTTCTCGTGTAGGGGTGCCTACATGGACATGCGTGCTTCCCCCCGGCACCGCCTACCAATATTCTTTGCCCTTGGGGGTACCTGCTGGGTAATATCCCCTGTCACACTGTAGGACACACACCCATGCCCATGTTGGACCCTCGTCAGTTGCTGTCTTGCTGCTTTTCATTTTCAGCATTCCTATGTGCCACCTAGGCAACTGCCTAGTCTGCACTGTGCCCCAGCTGGACCACAGCATAACAAACCTGCCCAATATAAAGGGAGAAAACCCTGCTCACCGCTATTTCACTGTGGGATCATTCACTTTGTAGGGGGACAGAGCATAGCCCCTTCGAAACATGATATCTTCCTTTTTACGCTTTGTCAGTAGTGTTGCTTTATTTTTATCATTAGTAGCACAATTGGCCAGCTTGGTTATGGGGATTTGAAATGTGGTTCTGGTCATTTAATGTTTATTTGCCTTTTTGGTTCCTGCACATGTATCACTACTATCACTTTTCTGGGTTTCCCTGGCTTTGCTATACATTGCTGACTGAAATGTTTTCTCTCTCCTGCAAATGTGCCACTAGCGTGAGGTTTTCACTGGCGCTAATTCTCAGAGCTTCATTTCACGGCGTTAGTGTGCATGGGGCCTCTCCCCGCCCACTCTCCGCCCACTGACCCCTCATCTCCGCCCCTGGTGAGCCTTACTCCACCCTCTGGGGAGCCTTCCTCCACCCTCTGAGCACCTTAACGCTGCCGCAGACATTATCGCGCAATACGTGATGTTCTCGCAAGGTAAAGCGCCATTATCACGCGATAACATTACGTATCGTGTGATAACATCAACACTGCTACGTTAAGATGGTTTAGTAAACATCCCCCTAAGTTGGCTTTATGCCAGAGTGACAGGCTGGTGGCATCATTAGGAATATTCTAAACATGGTCTTCTCTCCCTACACCCTCCTCAGGAACTCTGGTCTTCTGGCAGATCCCTTCTATCTGTACCCTTCTCTTCCACTGCCAACTCCAGACTTTGATCTTTCTACCTTGCTGCTCCTTATGCCTGGAACAAATTACCTGAGTTAATACGTCAGGCTCAATCTCTGGCCTTGTTCAAATCCAAGCTAAAAACGCATCTCTTTGTGACTGCTTTTGGATCGTGATCTCTTGTTCACCTCCTATATGTTTCCTTACCATTCTCCTAGATATATCCTAGTCCCCAGTTGTTGTGTTGTATGTCTTGACTAGACTGTAAGCTCTTATAAGCAGGGACTGTCTTATATGTCTCTGTACAGTGCTGCGTGCACATTTTAGCGCTATACAAATAAGTACCGTATTTTCCGGCGTATAAGACGACTGGGCGTATAAGACGACCCCCTACTTTTCCTGTTAAAATATAGGGTTTGGCCTATAATCGCCGTATAAGACTACCCCTCTTCCAGCGCACACCAAAAAAAAAAAAACCATCAGATTTGATTGAAACTGTGACAAGCAGGTGGTATTTAATATAGATCTGAAGTTCTCCAGAACTATAATTCTTGTGAAAGGAGAAAGCATATGATCCTTGGTGAAGCGGCTGGGGGCTGCTATCGATAAGAAGTACCGGTACACACAGGGCTGGATTTACCTTGAGTGAGGCCCTACGCCAACAAAAATTGTGGGCCCCCAGAAAAGATAAAAACGAGCACGCCGGATCAGCTGCGCGCTGTTGGCCCTGACGTCATAATTAAACTGGGAATCCCAAAAGCCAAACTTGGAATGTACAACACTGTAGAAATAAAACTATACATTAATTTGCTCTTGTACTAAACAAAGCGCAGACGTTAATGATGCACATTTACCAGAGCTGACATATTCCAATTAATAAATTCAAAATAAAGAGATATTTTTTACCTTTTGTGCATTTTTTTCAGCTGCAATTGCTCCAGCCACTTTCTTCTGGTTTCTTCGTGTCTTCTGCTAACTCTCCATTGTCTGCTGTCCATTTGTCCTTTCTTCTCTCTTCTAGTTTTTTTCCATTCTCTCTCTACATCTGCTTTAACATACTAATCTTTCTTCTTTTGCTCTTTCCTCATTCCTATTTCATCCACTCAAATTTTACCCCTCCATCCTCAATCCCCACTTACTCTCCCAATACCCGGCCAAATGTAGATTTTTTATCCCTCCCACACAAAATATTTTTCCCTTCTCCATTTTACTCTTCCAGCCCCGTCCCATTCTAATCCTCCCCCAACATCAGCTCCCTTCTAGTTCCAGCCTCACCCAGCATCCATTCCCTTCTAGTCCCTGCATCAGCCCATTTCTAGTCCTAGCCACCCATCAGCCCATTTCCAGTCCTAGCAACCCCCCAACCCAATACCAGTCCTAGCCCCCCATTAACCCACTTCCAGTCCTAACCCCCCATCACCCCATTTTCAGTTTAAGCCCCCCCTATAACCCATTACCAGTCCTAACCCCATCAACCCATTTCCAGTCAGCCCCCCATAGCCCATTGCCAGTCCTAACCCCCCCATCAGCCTACAGCCCATTACCAGTCCTAACCCCATCAGCCCACCTCAAGTCCTAACCCCTCCCCATCAGCCCATTTCCTGTCCTAGCCCCCCATAGACCATTATCAGTCCTAACCCCCCCATAGCCCATTACCAGACAGCCCCCATCAGCCCACAGCCCATTACCAGTCCTAACCCCCCCATAGCCCATTACCAGTCCTAACCCCATCAGCCCACCTCCAGTCTTAACCCCCCCAGCCCATTTCCAGTCCCAGCCCACCCATCGGCTCAAGTAACATTTAATAAAAAAAATAAAACTCTGGCTGCTGCCACTGCCGCAGCATGGACTGTCCCGCGGGGCCCCCTCTGCTGAATCCCTCCCTCCCTGATTTCTGATTCCACTTCCTCTGAATCAGACATCGAATCAGCCAATTCCACGTCTCTCCCGGATATTCCCTCAGACCCATCTCCACCGCATGACAGGCGTTGATCACTACCTGAAGATATGTCCTTTCAGGATTTCATCAGGGACATGGCGGCTGCACTCTCTATGACGGTCACCATGGACACTGAACTGAGGAACGATGAGCTTGAAATTCTTCTATACCCATGGACTCCAAAAGAGGCAGCTACGCTTCCCATACATCATATCTTGCTGATCATGCTGATTGCTGGAAGTAGCGGGATACAAGTGTACACTAAATAAATAAAATAAAATAAATCCTCCAGGGCCTTATGGTTCACATGTGGGAAGCTCCCATGATTGTTCCATCGATCAGCAAGAGGCCAGACACTCTCTTTAGAGTTCCTCTGTGCCCAGGTTTTCAGAAGCCTCAGATACCACATCATTCGACGGTTGTGGAATTGGCAATGCATCACGTTAAGAGTTCTAAAAATCAATCCTCAGTTCCTCTGGACATGCATTTGGATGTAGGTGCTTCCAGGCAGTTATGTTAGCATCTAGGATAAACTCATATATATTTTACATGGGGATGTTTTTGAGAGATGTCACAAAAGATCTGTCTGAGTTTACTACCCTGTTGCCACCAAACAAGCAAGGTCCACATAAGGCCTTGATTACTCATGGTCAGAATACCTCCATGTTCCTCACTAGGGCTACTTTTGATGCTTTTGAGTCTACCAGTAGGGCAGCAGCAGTTTGCAGAGGAGCCAGAAGAATGGCCTGGCTGCAAGCATCTGACCTTGAACAATGGGTTCAGGATAAGCTTGCTGATATTCCTTGTACAGGTGAAAACCTCTTTGGAAAGGGATGGCGTGAGAAGGCGGGTGAGATAGAGATGGATGATCTCACCATGAAACGCCTGTCTCGAAAGACGGCTGATCCAACAAAAAAGAAGGCTCCTGACAAGAAGCCTTTCTATCACAGGAAGAAAAAGTTTTACCCTTCATACCCACCTAATTCTTCTTATTAGCCTCAACAGCAACATCAAAAACAACAGGACTGACAAGTAATGTGTATACCATGGACAGCCTGAAGAACAAACCAGTCAGTACTAGAGATCAAACCTAAACTTTCTTTAGAAGCTCAGATGACAAGACTTTGACTTTCATACTTTGGACACATCATACAAAGAGAGATCATTAGAGAAAGACATCATGCTTGGCAAGGTAGAAGGTCAACACAAAAGAGGAAGGCCAGCAATGAGATGGATTGATACAATAACAGCAGCTATGGATGCCACTCTATCAACAATGAGCCTGACTGAAGACCGAACACAGTTTAGGACAACTATCCAGAGGGTCTCCAGGAGTCGGCACCGACTTGATAGCACTTAACTTGTGATAGCATATGTTATTGTTGTTAAGAGTAGTGACTCATGCTTTACCCTTCTATCCAATCATAGCTGGAGTCCATCTTCTTAATTTACCACACTAAAAACATTTTTATTGTTTCTTGATGTCATGTTGAATACATATGGACCCACTTTAGAGATATGAATGCTGTCATTCCTATATAAAGATGCATATTCATCCATTAATTATGATGATTCATAAAGTTACATTTGCCTGCTTTCAGCACTTAAGCATAGTCAGCATATCTTTGCTTCACTTTGCACTTCATTTTTAATTCACTTTTGACTTTATATTACAATATGATAGTCCAGCACACCAGAGGCTCCAGCTTGAGAACAAAAAGCAAGGATGAAAGGATGCAACCTTAACTAGTTCCTCTGTCAAGCTTGAAAAGACTAGTCAGTCTTCCATTAATCAACAGCTGTGCCAGAGGTTTCCAGTTAAGTGCTCTTATCCATTTTATAAATTCTCCCCATATCCCATATTTTGTCAAGACCCAAAATATATATTCCTGTAGGATTTTATCAAATACTTTGTCGGCATCTAACCCAATGGTGAATGATTCCTCATCTCCTTATTTTGTGGCCTGCAGGACTGTGAGTTTTTAGCAAGTTGGTGGATCCATCTCGACCTTGGACAAATCCAATTCTGGCAGCACTCCTCCCAAACTCTCTGTTCAAACTATTGCCAATATTTAAATCTCGATCAATCAAGAGATAGGATGACATGAGCCCAGCAAATCCTGATCTGTTCCTGGTTTTAAGATGACTACTACATATGCATTGTTTTAAATGTTTCCTTGGTTGCTGTCCTCCAATAGACTGCCACTCATGTTCTTTAACACTGAAGCACCAGTTCTAAGATTTTATAGAATTTTCCTCCCAATTTATTAAGTCCCGGCATTTTAGTTGACATAAGTTTCTTAATCACCTGTTGCAATTGTTCCTCAGACACCTGCAGAAGTTACAGGCCTTGAAAAAATCTCCTTTATCTCTCTTTTGACCCTCCCCCCTTTGAAGTACAGCTCTTGATAGTATTGTATTTCAAGAGCACTTCAAATATATGCTGTCTTTGTTAAAATGTTTCCTAAAGCATCACAAACCCCTGCTATGAATGACTTGGTCGTGCTTGGCTACACCAGGTTCACCATTTGCTTGCCTGCCTTTTTTCCCCATTGGTGCAATTTGCATTTGTACAATTGAATGTTACCCTGGACTCTGTTATTTAATTTGTCATCAATTTCTTTTCGAATGCACATTATCTGCTTCTGCCTTTCTTTTGACCTTTTGGTTATATGTTCACCCCTTTATTACTTCAGTTTTGCACCCTGGCTATTAATTCCTTGTCACTCCTCTTCTTTTTCCCTCTTGCCTTAAGCACAGCTTTAGCTGCATTCCAATATGTGACTGGGCTAAAGTCTTCAACTGTGTTTTCCTCCGCAAATTCGTTTCAGATTTTCCTAAGGTACTGATAGAACTCTTTGGGGTATGTTTACTAAAACCCTGTTATGGTGCGCGGCGCGCTAGTGTGCGGATGCCATATAAGGAGTGGGCGTTTCAGGCTGAAAAAAGCAAAACTGGGATTAATCATGTGCTAATGTGCGATGCGCTCATGTGCGCCCCGCACATTAGCGCATGAGAAAGTTGCGCGGAAAGCAGAAGTGGCGCGCTGATGCACAAGCACAGGAACAGAGCCACAGTGCAATGGTTAAGACACTGATCAATGGTGCAGGGATCATGGGTTCAATCCCCCATTGTGCCCAATGAAGAAGGCTGGCTGAGGCATTGCCTATTATGGGAAAGATTGCTTTAGGAGGCATTTTATTTTTATTTTAATTATCACTACTAGCAAACGCACTCTCAAAGCGGGTTAACATAAGGCGCCCCATAAGGCACATTTTAAAGTGCACTGTCTGCCAAGGCACCCTAGAATGTTGCTTATAGGGCGCTTTATAGGGTGCCATATGAGTTACCGCACTGTTTTTGATGGCAGCACTGTGCAGTTTAAGGAATGAAAATCATAAGTAGGTGTGCTGACATATGAGAAGGAACAGCAGCAGTGGAGCACAATGGTTAAGACACTCACCAATGATGTAGGAGTCATGGGTTCAATCCCCCACTGTGCCTAATGAAGAAGGCTGGCTGAGGCATTACCTATTACAGGTAATATTGCTGTAGGGGGCATTTTTTTTAATTAGTGCTGCCAGCAAACACACCCTCAAAGTATTGTAACATAAGGTGCTGCATAAGGCGCCTCATAGGGTACCCCAGAGGGCACATTTTAAAGTGCACTGTCCGCCACGGCACCCTACAATGTTGCTGAAAGGGCGGCCTATAGGGCGCCATATAGGGTGCCCTATGAGGCACAGCAAGGTCATAGCACTGTGTTTGATGGCAGCACTGTGCATTTAAATGCATAGAAATCTTAAGTAGGTGCGCTGACATGCAAGGAGCAGCAGCAGTGTAGCACAATGGTTAAGGCTTTAGTCTGCTTTTCTCTGATCAGAGAAGAGCAGTGCTTTTTACAGTGCTCTGCTAGAGAAGTGGATATTTGTCTCCTGTGACACCTTGCTGTGAGTTCTAGCTGTTTATTAATTATTTATTGTTTGTCTAACTGTTTATTTAATTATTTATTGTTTGTCTTAGTGGTGTGCTAGTTCAGCCTTCTCAGCTATAACTTACCTTGCCTCTCTCAACTAACTGGGCTTTGTGTGGTACCCCCTTCCCCCCTGCTGAGGGTTCAGGACAGGGTACCTTGTAACTGCCCTCTTTAATAGGACTTATCTCCCTCCCTCCCTCCCCAGCACCCACCCACCCCTGGGGTAATTGTAGTTTTATAGGTACTTGCACATCTTAGAGGAAAGGGGCTGCTCTCAGATGCAGCTCGTTATCCAAATCAGTCATACACAGAGGACCTGAGATTAATTACTTAAGCTTCAGGTACACAAGGTGTATTAGGGGTATTAGATACACTTTTATTGGTATAAGCATCCACACCAATCCTTATTATATACAGAATTTAAAAGACCTAAACACAAGCTTTAAACTAAGATGCAGACAGAAGTCCAGCAACGAGATGGGGGTTCTCCGGTCTTTTGCATTGAGTGTCACATGTATGATTTTCTCCCAGTTGGTGAGAGGTCTTACGTATGCACTAAGTGCAAAGAACTCTTTGCTCTCAGGGAACGAGTCCGTTCTCTAGAGGCTAGAGTAGCAGACCTGGAAGACATAAGAAAGACAGAGAAGTACATGGACGAGACCTACAGGGATATAGTCCTGAAGTCCCACCTCCAGTCTGGCAGCATCCCTGTTGCCATGGAGGAGAGAGGTCACGTGACAGGAGAGCATCACCCTGGTGTGGCAGGAAGTGATCCTGTAACTAGGACCTGTCCTCCAGGTGATGTAAAACCCTCTCGCACCGAGGAAGTTTCTCCAGGGCCATGTCCCCATGAGGGGAGGGTCAGAACAGCTGTTATAGTTGGTGATTCAATCATTAGGAATGTAGATAGCTGGGTGGCTGGTGGACGTGAGGATCGCCTGGTAACATGCCTGCCTGGTGCGAAGGTAGCGGACCTCACGCACCGCCTAGATAGGATCATAGATAGTGCTGGGGAGGAGTCTGCTGTCTTGGTACATGTTGGTACCTATGACATAGGAAAATGTGGTAGGGAAGTTCTGGAGGCTAAATTTAAGCTTTTAGGTAAGAAGTTGAAATCCAGAACTTCCAGGATAGCGTTCTCCGAAATGCTTCCTGTTCCACGTGCAGGACCCAAAAGACAGACTGAGCTCCGGAGTCTCAATGCGTGGATGAGACAATGGTGCAAGGATGAGGGTTTTGGATTTGTTAGGAACTGGGGAACATTCTGGGGAAAGGGGGGGCTCTTCCAAAGGGATGGGCTTCACCTTAATCAGGATGGGACCAGACTGCTGGCATTAACCTTTAAAAAAGAGATAGAGAAGCTTTTAAACTAGAAATTAGGGGAAAGCCGACAGTCACCCAGGAGTGCATGGTTCGGACAAAGGTATCCTTGAAGGATACTACCAAAAGCAGTGAGGTTCCAAAAGGGAGTATAGTAGCCCAAATGCCCTTGAGTAAGGAGCAGACAGAGCATAAAGATTCCAAATTACCCCTGCCTACAATAGCCAGATTAATATGAATAAAATACAGTCTCTAAAATGCTTGTATGCCAATGCTAGAAGTCTAAACAATAAGATGGGAGAGTTAGAATATATAGCACTAAATGAGAGGTTAGATATGATTGCACTCTCAGAGACATGGTGGAATGAGGATAACCAGTGGGACACTGTGATACCTGGATACACACTATATCGTAATGATAGAGCTGATCAAATTGATGGAGGGGTTGCGCTCTATGTTAGAGAGGGCATTGAGTCAGAAAGGATTAAAGTTTTTCAGGGAACAAAATTTGCTGTAGAATCTCTATGGATTGAAATTCCATTTATGAAGGGGAAGGTGATGGCAGTTGGAGTATACTATCGACCACCTGGCCAGAATGAACAAATGGATGATGAAATGCTCAAAGAAATAAAGGAAGCTAACAAAAGTCACAACAGAGTAGTAATAATGGGTGATTTCAATTACCCCGGTATCGACTGGGTCAGTGTCACAGCAGGACAAGCTAAAGAGATAAAGTTTCTAGATGGAATAAATGACTGCTTCTTGGAGCAGCTGGTTCATGAACCGACCAGAGGGGAAGCCATACTGGACCTAGTCCTTAGTGGAACGCCAGATCTGGTGCAAGAAATAAGGGTGTTGGGACCACTTGGCAATAGTGATCATAGTATGAACATGTTTGATTTAATTAGTGGAGGACAGATAGTAAAGGCATCCACAGTACTACCTTTTAACTTTCAAAAGGGAGACTATGATAGAATGAGGAATATAGTTAGGAAAAAACTAAAAGGAGCGGTTCCAAAGGTTAAAGACTTACAGCAAGCTTGGGTGTTATTTAAAAATACTATCCTCGAAGCCCAGACCAGCTGTATTCCACGCATTAGGAAAAGTGGAAGAAAGTCCAAAAAACTGCCAGCATGGTTTAAAGGTGAGGTCAGAGAGGCTGTTGCTGCCAAAAAAGCAACCTTCAGGAAATGGAAAAAAGAGCCAAATGATGAAAACTGGAAACAGCACAAGCACTGGCAAGTTAAATGCAAAGCATTGATAAGGCAGGCAAAGCGGGAATTTGAGAAGAAACTTGCTACGGAAGCAAAAACACGAAATAAAGACTTTTTCAAGTACATTCGTAGCAAAAGGCCTGTGAGAGAGTCAATTGGACCATTAGATGATAGAGGGGTAAAAGGGGCAGTAAGAGGAAACAAGGCTATAGCAGAGAGACTGAATGAATTCTTTGCTTCGGTCTTTACTGAGGAAGATGTAGGGATGTTACCCAAGACTGAAGTGGTATTTAAAGGTGATACTTCATAGGAATTGAGAGAAATATCGCTACACCGGGAAGATATATTACAACTATTTGATAAACTGAATAGTAGCAAATCACCTGGACCGGATGGTATACATCCCAGAGTGTTGAAAGAACTGAAATATGAGATTGCAGACCTGCTATTGGTAATCTGTGAACTTTCATTACAATAATCTGTAATACCTGAAGATTGGAGGGTCGCCAACGTAACACCAATTTTTAAAAAGGGTTCCAGGGGTGACCCAGGAAATTACAGACCGGTGAGCCTGACGCCAGTACCAAGGAAAATGGTAGAAACCATCATAAAGAACAAAATTACACAGCATGTAGATAGTCATGGCCTAATGGGAGAGAGCCAACATGGCTTTAGACAAGGAAGATCTTGTCTTACAAATCTGATATGTTTTTTTGAAGGTGTGCATAAATAGGTAGACAAAGGTGAGTCGGTTGATATAGTGTATCTGGACTTTCAGAAAGCTTTTGACAAAGTCCCCCATCAGAGACTTTTGGCGAAGCTAAAAAGTCATGGGATAGGAGGCAGTGTACTATTGTGGATCGGGAACTGGTTAAAAGATAGAAAGCAGAGGGTAGGGCTAAATGGCCAATTTTCCCAAGGAAAAAGGTGAATAGTGGAGTACCCCAGGGATCTGTACTGGGTCCGCTGCTTTTTGACATATTCATAAATGACCTGGAAAAGGGGATAACTAGTGAGGTTATCAAATTTGCAGATGACACAAAACTGTTTAAAGTTGTTAAAACCCAAGAGGATTGTGGAAAACTGCAGTAGGATCTGGATAAATTGGAAGACTGGGCATCCAAATGGCAGATGAAATTTAATGTGGACAAGTGCAAAGTTATGCACCTAGGAAAGAACAACCCACCCTATAGTTACACAATGCAAGGCTCCACATTAGAAACCACCACCCAGGAAAAAGATTTAGGAGTCATCGTGGATAACATGTTAAAACCCTCTGCCCAGTGTGCAGCGGCGGCCAAGAAACCAAATAGAATGCTAGGTATCATAAGGAAAGGGATGGAGAATAAAACAAAGGATGTTATAATGCCTCTGTATCGCTCCATGGTACGACCGCACCTTGAATATTGTGTGCAATTCTGGTCACCATATCTTAAAAAGGACATAGCGTTATTAGAAAAAGTACAGAGAAGAGCCATCAAATTAGTGAAGGGGATGGAAGGCTACTCCTATGAAGAGAGGCTAAGAAGGTTAGGGCTCTTTAACCTGGAGAAGAGACGGCTGAGGGGAGATATGATAGAGGTCTATAAATTAATGAATGGAGTGGAACGGATAAACGTGGATCAATTGTTTACGCTATCAGAGTATAGAAAGACTAGGGGACATGTAATGAAGCTACAGAGTAAACTATTTAAGACAAATAAGAGAAAATATTTTTTCACTCAACATGTAATCAAACTCTGGAATCTGTTACCGGAGGATGTAGTAAGGGCTGTTAGTATAGCTGGGTTTAAAAAAGGTTTGGACAAGTTCCTGGAGGAAAGGTCCATAAACCACTATTAAAAAGGGACCCAGGATATCAATGCTTGACCCAGTACAAGCATTGTGGAACCTGTGTCTTTTGGGGATATTGCTAGGTACGTATGACCTAGATTGGCCACTGTTGGAAACAGGATACTGGGCTTGATGGACCTCGGTCTGACCCAGTATGGCATGTCTTATGTTCTTATGTTCTTAGGCACTGACTGCTGATACAGGGGTCATGGGTTTGCTCCCCAGTGTGCCTAATATGTAAGGCTGGCTGAGGCATCAGCTTTGCAATGTACATATTGTTTCCTGCAGCACTTTATTTGTATTTTATTAATTGCTGCCAGCAAACACGCCCTCACGTGCCGTAATTGAAGGTGCCGCATAAGGCACCCTATAAGGCACTCCATAGGGCACATTATAAAGTGCACTGTCCACCACGGCACCCTAAAATGTCCCCTATAGGGCACCCTAGAAGTTGCTCCACAGGATAATGTATAGTGCACCTTATATGGACGGTAACCATAAGGTGACCTATAGGGCGCCCTATAAAGCGCCCTCTGAGGCACCTTATGGGTACAGTACGATGAAGGTGTTTTTGCTGGCAGCAATAATGTACATTAAAAATAGATAATGCTTTGGGCAGCCCTATCAAATAAACCCACTACCTCTGGCTCCACAAGCAGTGAAGCAACCATTGTGCTACAGCTCTATAGCTGCTAGCAAGCCCCTGGCTGGCTGCAGAGGGAGTGCACGTCACCACACAGACAGTCTGCTGTGGTCACCAGGATAGGGTTAGCACACCTGTACCCATGATGCACTGCACATGCAAATCAGATGTCCACAGATAAACACAAGATGGGGTATGCACCCCCACAGCACCTCAGCCTGGTAGGGGGAACTGACCATGTGCACCCCCACAGCACCTCGGCCTGGTAGGGGGTACTGACCGTGTGTTTTACTGGCACAGAGTAGCTACACACCGTCACATTGTGCGGGTACTGTGCTCACCCTGAGGGTTTGGTGAGGCACCCAGCACCAGGTCCACAGCACCGTCCATAGCAGAAATAGGCCATGCTGGAGGTCCAAAGTCAGTGTTCAAGTGTGAGATAGATAGTTTCTGCAGCAACACCTTGGATGTATCTGTCTGTCTCAGCCAGGTGTAGCCCCTATGGACCCCTAGGAGGATTATGTGCCACCACCCTTCTCCTCCAGGGCTGAGGGTGGTAAACAGGGTCTCCCATCAACAGATCCACATTCTATCTCCCTGCAATGGTGGCAGTAGAGGTGACCATCGACCCCAGTTCTGCTCAGGAACAAACACCCTACAGGGCAGACAATGCAGCACTGTACACATCCCTAATGCAACAGCAGACAGACATTTGGCCTGGATATGCTAAACTGCACCACACCACTATCTGATATTCTCCTGCAGCAAGCCTTCAGCCGCTGCACCCTGCAAGGCGCTCCATCAAGACACATACCAGCTGTAAACAGTCTGCTAGCTAATCCATAGTGCATGTTCCTGGTGGAAATGCATGCACCCAGAACTGAAATGTCAGCATACACAACAGGCAGATAAATCAGTGATTGGGCCCCAAAAAGAAACCCATAAATATCACATGACAGAAATACTGTATAGCACTATGGGGGTGCCTAGCTATGCTGTGGTCACTGCACAGTCAGGGTGAGAGTGATCTCCCAGCAGGACATACTGAGGTTACCCTGTCTGTGTAGGTGGTGGCCGGGCACTAAAATGTCCCAGCCAGTGCCCTATGCCCTGTGCAGATGCATCCTGGCCAGGCCACCCTGTCTGGGCTATACCCATGGTACCTTGCTCCTCATTATGCACATTGGCAGGCCAATACTGACAACAGTGCTGGCAGTGTGGGCTGTGGAAGGTGTTTGCAGCCACCACACACTGTATAGACAGACACACACTCCAACACCTATGCCAGCATTGTGCTACTATAGAGGAGTTTAGCAGCCCTGCCCACCACACCAGTCCTGGGCACAGTACAGGCATGGATATGGTACGCAATACTGTTGGGGGTCACTCCCCAGGATGGTAAACACTGTCAGAGACCAGACCTGAAGCACACACCGCAGACATCAGAAAGATTGTTATGATGGAGCTCAATGAGCAAACTGTGCTTAATGTAGGACTTGCTATCTGCCAGTAATCATAGGAAATGTTTGATAGCTGTGTACCGTATACCCAGGTGTAGGGTGGCATTGCTAAGGTATGCAAGTGCTAGTATTGGGAGATGCACGCAGGGCCCAATGTCCTGCCTCTCCAGGAGGCATTGGTCAATGGGGCCTGTGGGTGTGGGTGTGGGTGTGTCTGCCCCTGTTGGCTGCTGCTTTACGGCAGAGGTTCCCAAATCCAGTCCTGGTGTGCCAAACACTGTTTGGGTTTTCATGCTGTCCCTTATGAATATGCATGAGCTACATCTGCATACCATGGGGGTGGTGCATAGATATGCAGCACAGGCATCTTTATTAGAGGCAGCATGGAACCTGAATGGTGTGGGGCCCTCCAGGACTGCATTTGGGAGACTCTGCTCTAGGTAATGTACCTGTTTATGGTGTCTGTGCTCGGTGGGGTAAAATATAGGCGTATTAACCATGCGTATGTTCTCAGCAATAAAAGTTTGTCCTTACTATCACGGTTTAGTTGTGGGATAAAAATGTGGACTGGATTGGCAGGAGCCCCAGCTGGCCTTTGAACCTGTGACCTTCTGTTCTTGCACACACTGTCTGTGTGCACTGCACCACTGTGTTGCCACAGATATGCTGCACTCCCTGAGGAGTCCATGACTGTACATCCAACAGGGACTGTTTGTTGCAGTGCACGGCACGCACCTGGAAAGGGCTAGGCCATGGTCTGCTGTGGCCACCAGCTGCTGCTGCCACCTCCACCACCAGTACCGCTCCATCCTTAGATTGGAGACAGCATAAACCCTGAAGGATTTGTGGCCCTCCAGGACTGCATTTAGGGTAATCTGCTCTAGGTAATGTGCATGTTTCTGGTGTCTGTGCTCTGTAGGGTAAAATAGAGGTGCTTGAGCCATGCATATGTTCTCAGCAATAAAGGTCATCTTTACTATCATGATATAGTTGTGGGTAAAATATGGGGACTGGATTAGCAGGAGCCCCAGCTGGGGCTTGAACCTGTGACCTTCTGTCTCCAAACACACTGCTTGTGTGCACTGCACCACCATGTTGCCACAGAGACAGTGCATTCCCTGATGATACCATGACTGTTTGTCCGGCAGGGCCATGGTCTGCTCTGGGCAGCTGCCACTGCCCCCCTCCACCTCCAGTACCCCTGTGCCACCATGCTGACATGCCCTTCTGCTGGTGGTGCTGGTGGTATGCAGTCTCAGGCCATCCTGTGTGCGGGTAGGCGGCTGCCTATGGTGCAGGTTCTGGGGTAGGGGTGCCTGCATATCTGTCCGCACGTCCCCCAATCACCGCCTGCCAATGTTCCGTGCCCTTGGGGGTACCTGCTGGGTACTATCCCCTGTGACACTGTGCTAAACACTCCCGTGCCCATGTTGGGCACTCATCAGTTGCTGTCTGGCTGCTGTTCAGTTTCAGCATTCCTAGGTGCCATCTAGGCATCTGTCTAGTCCGCACTGTGCCCCAGCTGCACCACAGCATGTGCCGCCTGCAGCCCTCTGTATCCCCTTTCCCAGCATCTGTCCAATTGCCCATTCCGACCTGCCCGCCCTGCTGTTGTGGAAATGTGCATGCCATAGGTAACCTGTCCAATGGAGAGGGGAACCCTGATCAGTTCTATTTCACTGTGGGATCATTCACCTTGTATGGGGACGGAGCGTAGACCCTTCCAAAATTCATATTTATTTTTTGGGGCTTTTTTGGGAGTGTTTTTTGATGTTCCCCATTACTATCAGTATTGCCCAGCTTGATTATAATTTTTTTATATTTTGTTGGGGTCATTTTTAATGTTTATTTGCCCTTTTGTTCCGTGCACATGTATCACACTGCTCACTTTTTGTAGGTTTCCCTGGCTTTGCTGTTCATTGCTGACAGAAATGGTTTCTCTTCCCTTTAAATCGGCTCTACCGCGAGGTTTTCACTCGCAGTATTTTTTAACCTGAATTTCAGCCCCGCTCCTGTGCGGGGAGCCTCTCCCCTCCCACTCTCCACCCATTGACCCCTTCCCTCCGCCCCTGGGGAGCCTTCCTCCGCCCTCCAGGAGCCTTTCCACGCCTCTATTGCACAGTAGCGCGCCGCGCACATGAGCGGGCCCGTTAGTGCGGCGCGCACTTGTGCGGGGCACAAAAACGCATCATTAGCGTGCGCTAAGGTACCTTAGCACACGCTATTGTGCGCCACGCACTTGTGCGCCGTTTAGTAAACATACCCCTTTGTCTATATAAAGATTAATTCGTTTTTCACACAACTGCAGAGTGATCAGAGACTGCTGTTGATTGGATAATAGCTGATTCCACTTTCCCAAACTGATTTGCTGAAGCCAAGAAATAATTTATCTGTGAATAGGTCTTATGGGGGGTAGAGTAAAAATTACCAATGCTCTGTACATGTCACTCACTCGTTTCACACTCTTTTGAATGATTCCGCCTTCAACCATATATTTTTCAGGAGTTTAAGTGTAAATGGGCTTGTGCCTTAGGCTGATCCACAAGCTAATTTTTCCAGACTGTGACAATATGTTTTTAAGCCTCTGAACTTCCCTTCTTTAAGGAAGAATTTTCTTCCATTGCCTTAGGGCCTGGGTTGCAGAGCTGCTCATCCCAGGGGGACGTTCTGCTGGATCAAAGGGGACATGCTGTTTTTCCTTATTCCACCTCAAAGGTGGAATAAGCAGCACTAATCCAGCGATCGGGCCCGGGGATCCTTCCTGAAGCCGGAACTGGGTATGGGGGGGTCCCTGCCGCCCAATCCAGGCCCTGGCTTGCCAGCCGTGGGTTGGGCGGCCGGCAGGGAGTGGGGGGCATAAGCTGCGGGAGTCAGGGGCACACCGGGCCATCCACAGGCCCGATTCTGTGTACCATGGGAATGTTTAGTTCCTGCAGTCCAGGATCAGGTCCTAACAGGGTGGAGTGGAGGAGTGGCCTAGTGGTTGGGGCAAGGTACTTCAGGCCAGAAGGTCAGGGGTTCAAATCCCACTAGAGGACAGCAACCTTGGGCCAGAAGGACTGGGGTTTCTAGTCCCACAGGTGCTCCTTGTGGTCTTGGGCAAGCTACTTAACCCTCCATAGCCCATGTTCCCTGTAAAATAGTTATCTCCAAGTTATAATGTCCTGTTCACTGTAATTTCAGTTTGTTCAATGTAAACCACACTGATGCAGAATAGTGCAGTATATAAGAGAATGTAAATAAATAACAGGCCTGTTTTCATCAGAGATGACTGGACAGCACAGACATACCCCTCTGGGAATTGGGCTCCACATGTATAAGACAAACTGTTTTATACCAGAGCAACCAACCAAGGTTTGGCACAAATGAAAGCTTCTGGCTGCAGCTGTAATTTAAATTTTTTTCCAGAGAATTATTTTTTTCTTCTGTCACGTCTATCTATTTCAGTTTCTTATTCAGACACCATACCCTCTCCTAGAGCAGCAAAAAGGTTCATAGACTATTTAATTATTAATTCTACTTCACTCTCAGCATTTGACACACAAAACCTTTCAGTTTCCTTTATTTCTCTCACAAATTCCTGACATAGTTACCACATCACCCTAAAATGTTTTTGCCCAGCTCAGCTGCCCCTGTTGCTCTCCTGGTATAAACAGTAAGGTTGCTATGGTTATGAGCAGTTCTTCCCCCCACCCACCTTCCTACCATGTGAGTTGCTATGCTGCTGCTAAGGGTACTAGTATTTGGCTTGGATCTGACTTGGGATCCCAACTGTGGCACTTAGAATGTGATTTTTTTCAAGGCCTGAGACTTGTGCAGGTGTCTAAGGGACAATTGCGACAGGTGATTAGGAAACCTATCTCAGCTAAAATGCCAGAACTTAATAAATTGGGAGGAAAATTCTATAACATCTTAGAAGAACTGGTGTTTCAGTGTTAAAGAACATGAGTGGTAGTCTATTGGATGACAGCAACCAAGAAAAATTTAGAACAATGCATATGAAGTAGTCATCCGAAAACCAGGAACAGATCAGGATTTGCTGGGCTCATGTCATCCTATCTCTTGATTGACCGAGATTTAAATATTGGCAATAGTTTGAACAGAGAGTTTGGGAGGAGTGCTGCCAGAATTGGATTTGTCAAAGGTCGAGATGGATCCACCAACTTGCTAAAAACTCACAGTCCTGCAAGCCACAAAATATAGAGATGAGGAATCAATCACCATTGGGTTAGATGCCGACAAAGTATTTGATAAAATCGTATGGGAATATATATTTTGGGTCTTGACAAAATATGGGATATGGATAGAATTTATAAAATGGATAAGAGCACTTTACTAGAAACCTGTGGCATGGCTGTTGATTAATGGAAGACTGACTAGTCTTTTCAAGCTTGGCAGAGGAACTAGTTAAGGTTGCCTCCTTTCATCCTTGCTTTTTGTTCTCACGCTGTAGCCTTTGGTGTGCTGGACTATCATATTGTAATGTAAAGTCAAAAGTGAATTTAAAATGAAGTGCAAAGTGAAGCAAAGATGTGCTGACTATGCTTAAGTGCTGAAAGCAGGCAAATGTAACTTTATGAATCATCATAATTAATGGATGAATATGCATATTATATAGGAATAACAGCATTCATATCTCTAAATATCTATGCCTTTGGGTCTGAGCGGTATATCAAATTCAATAAACATAAACATAAATGTATTCAACATATGTATTCAACATGAAATCAAGAAACAATCAAAATGTTTTTAGTGTGGTAAATTAAGAAGATGGACTCCAGCTATGATTGGACAGAAGGGTAAAGCATGAGTCACTACTCTTAGCAACAACAATAACATATGCTATCACAAGTTAAATGCTATCAAGTCGGTGCCGACTCCTGGAGACCCTCTGGATAGTTGTCCTAAACTGTGTTCGGTCTTCAGTCAGGCTCATTGTTGATAGAGTGGCATCCATAGCTGCTGTTATTGTATCAATCCATCTCATTGCTGGCCTTCCTCTTTTGTGTTGACCTTCTACCTTGCCAAGCATGATGTCTTTCTCTAATGATCTCTCTTTGCATGATGTATCCAAAGTATGAAAGTCAAAGTCTTGTCATCTGAGCTTCTAAAGAAAGTTTAGGTTTGATCTCTAGTACTGACTGGTTTGTTCTTCGGACTGTCCATGGTATACACAGTATTTATCAGCCCTGCTGTTTTTGATGTTGCTGTTGAGGCTAATAGGAAGAATTAGGTGAGTATGAAGGGTAATACTTTTTCTTCCTTTGATAGAAAGGCTTCTTGTCAGGAGCCTTCTTTTTTGTTGGATCAGCCGTCTTTCGAGACAGGCATTTCATGGTGAGATCATCCGTCTCTAACTCACCCATCTTCTCACGCCATCCCTTTCCAAAGAGGTTTTCACCTGTACAAGGAATATTAGCAAGCTTATCCTGAACCCATTGTCCAAGGTCAGATGCTTGCAGCCAGGCCAATCTTCTGGCTCCTCTGCAAATTGCTGCTGCCCTACTGGTAGACTCAAAAGCATCAAAGGTAGCCCTAGTGAGGAACATGGAGGTATTCCGACCATGATTAATCAAGGCCTGATGTGGACCTTGCTTGTTTAGTAGCAACAGGGTAGTAAACTCAGACAGATCTTTTGTGACATCTCTCAAAAACATCCCCATGTAAAATATATATGAGTTTATCCTAGATGCTAACATAACTGCCTGGAAGAACTTACATCCAAATGCATTGAGAGTTCTGGACTCTCTGTCCAGAGGAACTGAGGATTGATTTTTAGAACTCTTAACGTGACGCATTGCCGATTCCACAACCGTCGAATGATGTGGTATCTGAGGCTTCTGAAAACCTGGGCACGGAGGAACTCTAAAGAGAGTGTCTGGCCTCTTGCTAATCGATGGAACCATCATGGGAGCTTCCCACATGTGAACCATAAGGCCCTGGAGGATATGATGTATGAGAAGCGTAGCTGCCTCTTTTGGAGTCCAGGGGTATAGAAGAATTTCAAGCTCTTCGTCCTTCAGTTCAGGGTCCATGGTGACCATCACAGAGAGTGCAGTTGCTATGCTGCTGCTAAGGGTATTAGCATTTGGCTTGGACCTGACTTGGGTTCCCAACTGTGGCACTTAGAATGTTGGTTGATTTGAAAATTTCTTAAAGGAATGGATATCTATTGTCTATAAATTTTACCTCATTCATACAGCTTGCAGCACTCAGTCATACATCTCAAATTCTGATTCAAATTCTTCAGCACCCGCAGGTGCGACATCACCAGTGGCAAGCCTAATTGGCAGTTAGTCACAGGGGAGCAGGAAGAGGGATTTTCCTGCCCCCCTGCAGCAGAGGCCAATCGGGGCCAACAGGACTGATTCAAATTCTTCAGCACCCGCAGGTGTACTTGCACCCGGCGGGCCTCACCAGAGGGTGCTTTGACTTTTCCCTTAAGCACAGACCCATAGGAAAGGGCCACAAACATCCAAACAGCCTATCAGAGCAAGTACACCACCAACACACCGGGACCCAGACCAACCTCAACCGGACTCGACCCTCCACTCAGGAGCACTACACTACAAATACAAAGCAACTAGCAAACCCACACCCAACCATGCTATCAATATACCCACTAGTCTACATGCTCCTAGCAATCATCCTACTCTCCACAGCACACAAATCTCAAGCAGATTACATGACCCAACCATGGCACAACACCCACCCTAGCATACCAATGTTCAGATCATATTCACAGAATGCATACACTAGCCTCCGACGCCCGATACACATAAAGAACATTCCCACCACAGCTGCTAAAACTGCACTCTCATCCCCCCCCCCACACTACACCACACACTTATCATCTCATGCTCAATTCAGAACAAAATCCAGATCATAAGGGACCTCATAACAACCAAAAACAGAGGCATACTGCTCAATTCAGAACAAAATCCAGATCATAAGGGACCTCATAACAACCCAAAACAGAGGCATACTGAGGGATCTATGCTGAGACCAGAATAGCGGGTATGGACATCCGATCCAGACGTCCAGACCCGCTATTCATCTGGCCAGCGCTGGGGGAAACAGAACTCCCTACATGTTCACCCTATCTGTGCAGAAAGCTCTGTTTGTGGTTGGGAGGGGTGGGCTGGGGGAGGAGCGAGGGCAGGCGGTGTGTGGCAGCTGACCCCGGACGTACAAAGCCAATTCTGAGGTTGGCCCTGTATGTCTGGGGTCTGCAAAATGGATGGGGGACTTTTTCCACCTCAGAGGTGGAATAAGTCCCCCTAGATGTCAAGGGATAGCTGAGCTGGGACCAGCAAGGAGGTGAGGAGGTGAGGGGGTTTCTTGCAGCCTGACCCTGGCCATGGAAGGCCAGATCAGGGGTCTGGCTGTAGGAAAGGGGAATTTAGTTAGTGACCGGGGATCACGGCTCCTGAATGGAGCCACAGTGCCATGGTGACTGGATGCCATGGCACTGTGGCTCCACTGAGAAGCCTGGCTGGGCTATTCGGAAAGTCCGTTGTGTGTGCCGGGCAGCCAGAATCAGGGCACAGTCTGGATGTCCTGGCCCTGTTCTAATTCTGTTCCCATAGGCATATTTAGCCCCCACAGGATCAGAATTGGGTGCAGATGGTTCACATCCAGATTCTGGGCACGTGGACAAAGGGTTGTAAGTCCAGATCATAATGTGCTTCACTATGTATAACCAAAACATGGCTAATAGAAATGGAGAACGTACTACTGAAAAAGCTCACGCCAGACGGATACACCATCCACCAATGCCAAAGAACACAACTGGCCGAAAGACAACAACCTTCAAATCAACTATAACAAAATGGAGTCCCTCGCCATAACAAAAGATACCACCTTTGCCCCCCCAACCCCCACGATAACACTCAACAACACAACAATCAAAACAGACTGAAGTCCGAAACCTAGGGATCATCTTTGATCAACACCTCATTTTCAAAGCCCACATCAGCAATATCACCCAGACAATTTACCACTTCTTGAACCAACAGACTTCCAGACTGTCCTACAAGCATATATAATACCCCACCTGGATTTCTGCAACACTATATACCAAGGGTTCCACGAGCCACACTCCTCCCATTGCAAACGGCTCTCCACTCAACAGCAAGGACCCTACAAGCAGTGAAAAGACATGATCATATCACCCCTATACTCAAACAGTTCCACTAGCTCCCATTACATAGCCAAATAAAATTCAAAACTCTCATCCTAACCCACAAAGCGATTCACTCCGACCCCACCGCTCCCCTCCCCCCCATACACACCTACGCATGCTTCTTCAGACCACCAAGCAACTCAGATTTAGATGGACCTCCACTATGAACACCCAAGTCATCCTCCACTTCAGAACCAAATCTAACCAGCAGGCATGTAAATAAGCTTCCAATTATATGCACCCTCTATATGAAACACTCTCCCAGACCAGCTCAGGAACATCAGACTTCAAAACTTTCAGAAAACATCTGAAGACACACCTATTCACCGAACACTTCACCCCTATAACATAAGCCAGTTGACTGCACCTGCACATAACCTAAGGGGCATGTTTACTAAACACCGTTGCTGTGCGGGTTCCCGTTAGTGTGCTGGTGCCATATAAGGAGTGGGCGGGCCAGGCAGAAAAAAGCAAAAAACCGGACCGTACGTGTGTGCGTCGCGCTAATGTGCGGGGCCCACATTAGCGCGTGGGAAGGCTAAGTGGTGCGCTGCTGCAAAACCAAACAATAGAGCCATAGTACACCGGTGAAGACACCGACCAATGGTGCAGGGGCCAGGAGTTCAAACCCCCATTGCGCTCAATAAAAAAGACCAGCTGAGGCATCAACATTTATGGGCAAAAGTGGTTTAGGAGGCATATTAATTTTGGGCGGCAGAAGGCGGCGCACTGTTATATTTATTACGGCATGAGGCGGCGCACTGTTTAGTGTGGGCGGCAGATGGCGGCGCATTGTTACGTTTGGGCGGCAGAAGGCGGTGCGCTGATAAATGTGGGCAACAGAAGGCGGCGAGCCGGTGGGCAGAAGGCAGCACGCTGATGTGTGAGGGGGCAGTCCAATAGTGGGAGGGATAAGTGGTGCGCTGATGTGCAAATAACAGGAACGGAGCCATAGCACAATGGTTAAGACACTGACCACTTGTGCAGGGATCAGGGGTTCAACCCCTCACAGTGCCCAGTGAACAAGGCTGGCTGGGGCAGTATGTATCATGGTGAGGAGTGCTGTAGGAGGCCTTCCATTTATATTTTATTTCCCACCACTAGTAAACCCACTCTCACAGTGTGTTAACATACGGATGCCCGTAAGGCACATGTTACAGTGCACTGTCTGCCAAGGCACCCTAAAATGTCCCCTATAGGGCACCATGTATGTTGCGACACAGGATAATGTATAATGCACCCTATATGGATGGCAACCATAAGGTGGCCTATAGGGCGCCCTATAAAGCATCCTCAGAGGCACCTAATGGGTATAGTAAGCTGTGTGTGGTTTTGCCGGCATAGACATATGTACAGTAAATAAAAATAAAGCTGTGGACAGCCCTATCAAAGGGCCCCACTGTGGGTTTGAACCCATGACCTCTGGCTGTACAGGGAGTGACATAACCATTGGGCTACAGCTCTATAGCTGACAACAAGCCCCTGGCTGGCTGCAGAGAGCCTGCACGTCACCCCACAGACAGTCTGCTGTTGTAGACAGGATAGGGTTAGGCCACCCGTACCCATGATGCACTGCACATGCAAATCAGCTGTCCACAGATGCACACAAGATGGGGAATGCACCCCAACAGCTACCCGGCCTGGTAGGGGGAATTGTCCATGTGCACCCACACAGCACCTCGGCCTGGTAGGGGGTCCTGAGCGGGTGGACTACCAGCAAAGAGTAGCTACACACCATCACATTGTGCGGGTACTGTGCTCACCCTGAGGGTGTGATGTGGCACCCAGGACCAGGTCCACAACACCAGCCATGGCTGGATGAGACCATGACAGAGCTCCACAATAGTACTAACCTGTGAGATAGGAAGGTGCTGCAGAAACATGTTGGATATCTCTGTCTGTCTCAGTTAGTGGAAACCCCCATGGACCCCTAGGTGGTCAAAGTGTCTCTCTCTCTCTTTCCCCCCCCCCCCTAGTGGCAAACAGGGCCCCCACCAACAGATCGCCATCTTTCCCCCCCCCCCCCTGCACCAATGGCAGTAGAGTGGACCATCAAACCCCAGTCCTGCTGGGGAACAGACACCCGACAGGGCAGGCCAAGCAGCTTCTCACACATCCATTACACCATATCAGACAGACTTTAGGCCTGGATATCCAATGATGCACCCCAGCACTATCTGATATTCACCTGCAGCAAGCCATCAGCCACTGCACCCTGCAAGGCACTCCATCAAGACACATACCAGCTGTGAACAGTCTGCTGGTTAGCCCTGATGGAAATGCATGTACCCAAAACTGAGGTGGCAGCACACACAAGAAGAGAGTTCTGTGAGGAGGCCCCAACAGGAAACCCATATATATCACAAGAGAGAAATACAATACAGCACTATGGGGGTGCCTAGCCATGCTGTCATCACTGCACACTCAGGGTGAGAGTGCTCCCCCAGCAGCACATACAGAGGTCACCCTGTCTGTGTAGGTGGTGGCCTGGCACTACAATGTCACAGCCAGTGCCCTATGCCCTGTGCAGATGCATCCTGGCCAGCCCACCATGTCTGACCTATACCCATGGTACCTTGCTGCTCATTATGCACATTGGCAGGCCAATACTGGCAGTAGTGCTGGCAGTGTGGGTTGGGGAAGGTGTTTGCAGCCAACACACACTGTATAGACCAGGGGTGGGCACCTCCGGTCCTGGAGGGCCGCAGACCAGTCAGGTTTTTGGGATATCCCTAATGAACATGCATGACATATATATGCATTAGAGATATCCTGCCAACCTGACTGGTTTGTGGCCCTCCAGGGCTGGATTTGGAGACCCCTGCCTTACACCTCTGTCATTTAAGATCGTGAGTGGGCAAGGTACAGATGTCCTAGACATTGAAAGGGTATATAGAATGTGTCACATTTCTCCTCGATTCTCACCACCACCAAAAAGTTGTCTAATAGACAATTTTTTGGTGTTGGTGAGAAGTGAGGAGGACTGTGACAAATTCTATCTAACCTTTTTGATGTCTTGGACATCTGCACCTTGTCCCCTCACAATCTTAAATGACAGAGGTGTAAGGCAGGGGTCTCCAGATCCAGCCCTGGAGGGCCACAAACCAGTCAGGTTGGCAGGATATCTCTAATGCATATATATCTCATGCATATTCATTAGAGATATCCCAAAAACCTGACTGGCCTGCGGCCCTCCAGGACCAAGTTTGCCCACCCCTGGTATAGACAGACACACACTCCCACACCTATGCCAGCATTGTGCTACTATTGAGGGGGTGATTAGCCTTGGCCACCACACCGGTCCTGGGCACGGCACAGGCATGGATATGGTACGCAGTACTGCTGGGGGTCACTCCCCAGGGTGGTGAACACCGTCAGAGGCCAGGCCTGGAGCACGCACCGCAGACACCAAAGAGATTGTTCGGATGGGGTCAACTAGCAGTATGTACGTAACGTAGGGATATCTATCAGCCTGTACTCTTAGCAAATGTTTCAGAGCTGTGTACCTCAGGTGTAGGGTGACATTGCTAAGGTATGCAGGTGCTGGTATTGGGAGATGCACGCAGGGTCCAATGTTCTGCCTCTACAGGAGACATTGGCCAATGGGGCCTGTGGGTGTGGGTGTGGGTGTGTCTGCCCCTGTTGGCTGCTGCTTTACGGCAGCGCTTCCCCACTCCAGTCCAGTTTTGCATCACACTGTTCGGGTCTTCCTGCTGTCCCTCATGAATATGCATGAGCTACATCTACATGCCGTGGGGGTGGTGCATAGATATACAGCACAGGCATTTGTATGAGTGGCAGCATGGAACCTGACTGGTGTGTGGCCCACCAGGACTGCATTTGGGGGATTCTGCTGTAGGTTCTGCCCCTGTTCATGGTGTCTGTGCTCAGTGGGGTAAAAGATAGACGTATTACCATTGCATATGTCCTCGTCACGAAAGGTGTGTCCTTACTGTCACTGTTTATTTGTGGGGAAAATATGTGTGCAGGATTGCTGGTAGCCCCAGCTGGTCTTTGAACCTGTGACCTTCTGTTTTTGCATGCACTGTCTGTGTGCACTGCACCACCGTGTAGCCACAGATTGGCTGAATTCCCTGGATAGTCCATGACTGTGGATCCGGCAGGGCCTGTCTTGCTGTGGACTGTGCCAGCCTGCACATGGCTAGGCCTCTGTCTTCTGTCGCTAGCAGCCACTGCCCCCTGCAACACATGTACTCGTCCGCCAACATGCTGGCATGAGCTTCTCCCATAAAAAGCAGGTGACCTGATTGGAATGTGGCAGTACGGGACTGCATTTGGGGTACTTGGCTGTGGGTAATGCCCATTGTTGTGGTGTGTGTGCGTTGTTGGGTAAAATATGGGTGTTTTCCCCATGCTTATGTCGCCTGCAATACAGGGGTGTCTGCGCTATCTGTGTTTAGTGGTGGGTAAAATATAGGGACTGGGCTGGCAAGTGCCCCAGCTGGGCTTTGAACCTCTGGTCTTAGAGGTACTGACTCTGTCCGCTGCACCACACTATGGCCACATAGACAATGCTGCCCCTGGAGGTAGTAAGCCTGGCAGGATGGAGTCACAAACCCTGCTCTACGCAAATTTACTGTGGGCATATGCACCCTGTCTGGTGACAAACGTGCACATAAACCCCGGAAATGACCATGGGAAATGGGGGACAAAATATCACCACGCTGGGCAACAGTGATATTAATGGGCAACCATAGCAAACACTCCCATGAAAGCTCCACAAAAGGAAATGTTTTTTGGAAGAGTCTCCGCTCCGTAAACCCTTCCAAAATTCATTTCTTTTTTCTGGAGCTTTGCTGGGTGTGTTTTCTGTATTTGCCCATCACTATAACTGTTCCCCAGCTGAATTACTATTTTTAATAGTTCTGTTGTGGTCATTTTCTATTTTTATTTGCACTTTTGTGCTGTTCACATGTATCACACTGCTCACGTTTTGCTGGTTTCCCCGGTTTTCCTGTACATTGCTGACGGAAATGGTTTCTCTTCCCTTTAAATGCTTTCTACCGCGAGAGTTTCACTGGCGGTATTTTTTCCTTGTAAATTCAGGCACGCTCCTGTGCGGGGAGTCTCTCCCCTCCCACATTCCACCCATTGACCCCGTCTCTCCGCCCCTCGGGGGCCTTCCTCCGCCCTCATTTTGCCTTTCCACGCCTCTATCGCACATGAGCGCCCCGCAAACGTGCGCGTTTTTGGCGCACGCGTGCGGGACCCGTTAATGTGCCGCGCATGCGTACAGGGTGCTTAAGAGCACTTAAATGCATCATTTTAGGGCGCTCAGGTGCGCCCCGCACAAGTGCCCCGTTTAGTAAACATACCCCTAAGTCTGTATAGTGTACATAGTTTAAGACTGTATATAGTTATAAACTCTTATGCATCAACTGCATGATGTATATAGTTGACAATGTTGTTACAATGTATTTTCTCTCTTGTTCTATGTAAACTGCCTTGACCCAGTGGAAGGTGGTATATAAATACAGCTAAATAAATAAAATAAATAAATCATTCACCCTATTTCCACATCACCAGAATTGTCCCAAAATGATGCCACCTCCATTAATTCTCCTGCTCTCCAAGGGCTTCTCAGTCTCTTAATAGTACTGCAGCTCTCAAGATATTTCTTTTTCTGTCTCTGTCTAAAAACACTTACACAGAGACCAGGTTCAAGTCCCTATTTTCAAGCACAGCATCTGTGAGCTTTACGTTTTTCTCTTAATGACCAATAGCCCAGGCCTTCCATTCTGCCCAGGCCTTCCATTCTGTTCCTGCAGCGCCTCTCTCTCAGCTCTGCCCCTTTAAATTTACTGGCTCAGCTCCTAATTTGGATCCAGGGCTGGCCCATCCACTAGATGGACTAGACATCCACCAAAGACATCAGCGCCCCACCATCACAGCCTGCAATAAAAGTAAAAGCACCATGACAGTGAGTCCTTGAACACCCATGTGCATGTGTGCATAACATAAAAACATAAGATATGCCATAATGGGTCAGACCAAGGGTCCATCAAGCCCAGTATCCTGTTTCCAACAGTGGCCAATGCAGGTCACAAGTATCTGTCAGGTTCCTAAAAGATACAGAGATTCCATGCTGCTTGTCCAATGGGTAAGCAGTGGATTTGTCTGGTCCTCTTTAAAAATAATTTATGGACTTTTCCTCCAGAAACTTGTCCAAACTTTTCTTAAATCCAGCTACACTAACAGCTTTTACTACATCACTTGGTAAGGAATTCCAGAGTCTGATTACATACTGAGTGAAGAAATATTTTCTTCGATTAGTCTTAAATATGCTACATTGTAACTTCATTGCTTGTCCTCTAGTCTTTCTACGTTTTGAAGGAGTAAACAATCAATCTACATTTACCCGTTCTACTTCATTCACTATTTTATAGACCTCTATCATATCTCCCCTCAGCTGCTCCTTGTCAAAGTTGAAGGGCCCTATCCTTAGTACTTTCATCATAGGGATATCCTTCCTTCCCTTTCACCATTTCTATCAATCTTCTCTGTACCTTTTCTAATTCTGCTACATCCTTTTTAAGATATGGTGACCAGAAATTGCATACAATATTCAAAGTGCAGACACACCATAGAGCGCTATAGAAGCATTATAATCTCTTTCGTTTTATTCTCCATTCCTTTCTTTATGATTCCTAACATTCTATTTGCTTTCTTGGCCACTGCTGCACACTGGGTGGAGGTTTTCAATGTATTATCCACGTTGATGCCTAACTCCTTTTCCTGGGTGGTGGTTCCTAATGTGGAACCTTGCAGCGTATAACTGTAGTTTTGGTTGTTCTTCCCTAAAGGGGTCATTCTGTGCCACAAATAGTGGGGCTATATGTCCTACCTGGATGTACATTCTCGCTATTTATCCCACTGCTGTTCCCGCTGCAAAGGCTCCCTGTACGAACAGCGCTATTTTATGGGGAGCCTTAGGTGGAATAAGTCCGCATCTACGTGGCCAAACCCGGACATACCGGGCCAACCTCAGAATTGGCCCTATATGTCTGGGGTCATGGCCCGCCCATGCCCCGATCTCGCTCAGCCTCCAGACTGCCCCCTCCTGCCCCAGGAGGGGGCAGTCTGGAGGCTGAGCGAGATCGGGGCATGGGCGGGCCATGACCCCAGACATATAGGGCCAATTCTGAGGTTGGCCCAGTATGTCCGGGTTTGGCCACGTAGATGCGGACTTATTCCACCTCAGAGGTGAAATAAATCCCCCTGGAAGCCGGGGACTGCAGTGCTGGGCCAGGACAAAAAGGTGAGGGAGTACAGGGGGTACCCGGAGCCCGACCCTGGCCATGGAAGGCTGGATCGGGGATTGGGCTACGGGGAAAGAGCAATTTGGGTTGGCTGCCAGGAATTGTGGCTTCATAATGGAGCTGCAGTGCCATGGCAATGAGCCTGGTTGAGTGAGCTAGGGATCTGCTGGGCATACAGCCCATCAGAATTAGGGCCCAGCCTGCACATTCAGGCTGGTAGACCCAATTCTGATCCCGTGGGCATGTTTAGCCCCTGCGGGATCAGAATCAGGTACTACCGCTGTATGCCCAGATTCTGAGTGCCCACAAAGGGGTTGGACGGCCACAATAGAATTGACCTCTATGTACATAACTCTGCACTTGCCCACATTAAAAGTCATCTGCCAATTTGGATGCCCAGGCTCCCAATTTATCCAGGTCCTCTTGTAATTTTTAACAATCCTCTTTTGTTTTAACAACTTTGAATAATTAGGTGTCATCTGCAAGTTTGATCATCTCACTCAGTATTCCCATTTCCAGATCATTTATAGATATGCTAAAAAGCAGCAGGCCCATCACAGATCCCTGCGGTACTCCACTATTCACATTTCTCCACTGAGAAAATTGGTCATTTAGACCTATTCTCCGTTTTCTATCTTTCAACCAGTTCCTAATCCACAATAGTACATTGATTCCTATCCCATGGCTTTTTAATTTCCTTAAGAGTCTCTCATGAGGGTCTTTGTCAAAGGCTTTCTGAAAATCAAGACAGAGTTATAAAGGAAACCAGATGTGACATTGATAACCTGCTTCTAGTCATTTGTAATTTATTTAAAACAGCCACAGTATCTAAGGACTGGAGGATGTCAAATGCAATGCAATTTTTGTTTTTTAGTTCAAGTTTGTTTATTAAAGCATTTCATAAATACTACCATTAAAAGTCAATACAAGGTAACATCATCTGCTCTCTGTTGCTATCTGTTAACACATAGAAAGATAGAAATATGATGACAGAAAAAGACCACATGGTCTAGTCTGTCCTGAAGAGTGCAAATGAAAAAAATGAACTCATTCAACAATTCACCTTCGTATCACTATTCATATATTTTAGTGTCCTACATAAGCCTCAGAAAATCCCTTAGTAGCACTGCAAGTCCTTGACTACATGAAAATGTCTGGGACGCGTGCAAGGGTTTTAAACATCAATGGCTTATGACAAATGAAGAACTTGATAACCGACCGCTATTTGTGAAAATATATCAAAACAGTGCTCTGAATTAACAGAAAAATCACTTAACTTCCATACTGATGTATCCGGTCATAGGGGGATGTTTACTAAAGTGCGGTAAACGTGACTAGCGCGCGTTATACGACATTAACGACCGTAAGTGCCGTAGAACGCGCGTACCAACGCGCTAACGACGGTTAACGTAATACTACGCGCGTTAAGCATAGTTAACGATCGTAAAGTCCCGCGGCGCGTTAAAACAGCGCAGAAGGTGGAGAGTGGGCGGAGAGAAGGGGTCAATGGGTGGAGAGTGGGTGGAGAGAGGCTCCCCTCACACTAACGCACTGAATTCCTGAGCTCAATTCCAACGCGAATGAAAACCTGTCGTTAAAGGCATTTAAAGGGAAGAGAAACCATTTCCGTCAGCAATGTACAGAAAAACCGGGGAAACCCACAAAACGTGAGCAGTGTGATACATGTGCACAGAACAAAATTTCACATAAAACGTTAAAAATGACCACAAGAAACATTTTAAAAAGCATAATTCAGCTGGGCAACAGTGATAGCAATGGGCAACAAGGAACAACACTCCCTGGAAAGCACCAAAAAAAAAAGAAATGATGTGTGGAAGGGTCTACGCTCCGCAGACCCTTTCAAAGATCATTTCATTGTAATGGAGCTGTCCTGGGAGTGTTGTGTAATGTTTCCCAATGATATCATTGTTGCTCAGCTTGGTTATGGTGTGTGCCCCTTTTGTGAGGTCTTTTCTGAGGTTTATGTGCACCTTTGTCTGCATACAAGGTAAATGAGGCCACAGTAAACCTGTTGCAGAGCAGGGTTTCTGACTCGTCAGGCCGGTTTAACTAACTCCAGGGTCTGCACTGTCTCTGTGGCCACAGTGTGGTGCAACAGACACAGCCAGTGCCTGTAAGACCAGAGGGTCACAGGTTTCCGTCTTGCTGGCAAGGCGGAAGAAGTGAAACTGGCTAGCTAGGGGCAGGCAGGGGGGTGGGGCCAGTTGGCCCATGCTCAGAAGGGCAAAAGCCCTTCTGAGCTATGGAGAGTACTTCCGTCTCGGCGCCGTCGGATGACGTCACCACCAAGTGTGGCTGACTCATCCTGCTTGTCCTAGGAGAACATACGCATGGCCTATATTTTACCACACCAAACACAGACACCAGAAACAGGCACATTACCTAAAGCAGAGTCCCGCAAATGCAGTCCTGGAGGGCCCCACACCATTCCGGTTTCATGCTGCCTCTAATAAAGATGCCTGTGCTGCATAGCTATGCACCACCCCCATGGTATGCAGATGTACCTCATGCATATTTATGAGGGACAGCATGAAAACCCGAACAGTGTTTGGAACACCAGGACTGGAGTTGGGGAACTCTGCCGTAAAGCAGCAGCCAACAGGGCCACACACCCACCCACAGGTCCCATTGGCCAATGCCACCTGGAGAGGCAAGACATTGGGCCCTGCCTGTATCTCCCAATACTAGCAGTTGCATACCTTAGCAATGCCACCCTACACCTGGGTATATGGTACACAGCTATCAAACGTTTCCTCTGATAACTGGCAGATATCAATTCCTACGTTAAGCACATTTTGCTCATTGAGCTCCACCATAACAATCATTCTGATGTCTGCGGTGTGTGCTGCAGGTCTGGTCTCTGACAGTGTTCACCACCCTGGGGAGTGACCCCCCAACAGTCTTGTGTACCATATCCATGCCTGTACTATGCCCAGGACTGGTGTGGTGGGTATGGCTGCTGACCACCTCTATAGTAGCACAATGCTGGCATAGGTGTGGGGGTGGCTGTCTGTCTATCCAGTGTGTGGTGGCTGCAAACACCTTCCACAGCCCACACTGCCAGCAATGTTGCCAGTATTGGGCTGCCAATGTGCATAATGAGGAGCAAGGTCCCATGGGTATAGGCCGGACAGGGTGGCCTGGCCAGGGTGCATCTGCATAGGGCATAGGGCAGTGACAGGCACATTGTAGTGCCCGGCCACCACCTACACAGACAGGGTGACCTCAGTATATCCTGCTGAGAGATCACTCTCACCCTGACTGTGCAGTGACCACAGCATGGCTAGGCACTCCCATAGTGCTATCTAGTATTTCTCTCATGTGATAAATATGGGTTTCCTTTTGAGGCCCAGTCACTGATGTATTTGCTTGCTGTGTATGCTGATATCCCAGTTCTGGGTGCAGGTATCTCCACTGGGCACTAGCAGACTGTTTGCAGCTGGTAGGTGTTGTGATGGAGTGGCTTGCAGGGTGCAGTGACTGATGGCTTGCACCAGGGGAATATCAGATGGTGGTGGGGTGCAGCATAGCATATCCAGGCCTAATGTCTTTCTGCTATTGTGTTATGGCTGTGTACAGAGCTGCATTCACTGCCCTGTGGGGTGTCTGTTCCTCAGCAGGACTAGGGTTAATGTTCCCCTCTACTGCCACCTTTGCAGGGAGGTAGACTGGATCTTTTGATGGGAGGCCCTGTTTGCCACCCTCAGCCCTGGAGGGTGGTGGTGGTGCATGGGGGCTACACCTGACTGAAACAGACAGAGATGTCCAAGGTGTTCCTGCAGAAACTACCAATCTCACACAGTAACACTGCTTTGGACCTGCGCCATGGCCTCTTTCAGCCATGGATGGTGCTGTGGACCTAGTGCTGGGCACCTCACTGCACCCTCAGGGTGAGCACAGTACCCGCACAATGTGACGGTGTGTAGCTACTCTGTGCCAGTATAACACACGGTCGGTACCCCCTATCAGGCTGAGGTGTTGTGGGGGTGCACGTGGTCAGTTCCCCCTACCAGGCCGAGGTGCTGTGGGGGTGCATTCCCCTTGGTGTGTATCTGTGGACAGCTGATTTACATGTGCAGTGCATCATGGGTGTGACTGGCACAATCCAACCCTGTGAAACTCCAGCACCTGCTCACAGGCTCTGATAAACCATAGGCCATCACACGTACATCTGTTAGCATAATGCATAGGTGCAAGACACCCTACAGAGTCTGTAATATAAGATGCCCACACTGGTAAAAACACACGTACCCACGCACGTAAAAACACACGTACCCACGCACGATTGTACGCGCGCAGCTACGCACGGGGCTACGCACGTACCAATGCACGCAACCTCGCATGCACCAACGTACGTGGCTAGGCACACTCCGAGGGTGTTTTTCTGACACCAATACTCAACGTAACGAAAAACATGCCTCCTCTTTCCCTCTGTAATGTACAGGGTGATGCCTGGGACAGCCTTCTGCGTTAGGCACACTGGGGACTCGAACCCATGCTGCCTGTAACAGCGGTCAGTACCGTAACCATTGTGCTACAGCTCTGTTTCAGTGCTTTGTGTCTGTACGTCTTCTTACGTTTAACGCGCAGTAACGCGCCACGGCGCCCGGTAACGCTCGTTATTTTTTTTAACGCGCGTTAGTGGTGACGATGTACCGCCCATGTCCTTATTTGGGGTTTCTGTCACTACCGCGGCTCCTAACGCGAATTGCACTAACGCAGTTTAGTAAACATACCCCATAGTCTTCAATTTTTTTTATAAAGAATTTTGTTGCTATTTTGTTGCTTAATAATAGCCTTTTCTTTTGTTGTGGAAAGAAAGGCTGTGCCCCAACGCCTATCTTATAAGGCACCCCTGCGTTTCACCATTGAGGGTTTGTCAAGGGACCCATTCTTCAACAAAATATCTGAGAATTGCACAGCTTCTGGTTTTTAAACTTCTGTCATCGTAACGTTCATCTATGCTCACAAAAACGCCGCGCATGCCTTGTGAGCATAGATGAACGTTACGATGATAGAAGTTTAAAAACCAGAAGCTGTGCAATTCTCAGATATTTTGTTGAAGAATGGGTCCCTTGACAAACCCTCAATGGTGAAACGCAGGGGTGCCTTATAAGATAGGCGTTGGGGCACAGCCTTTCTTTCCACAACAAAAGAAAAGGCTATTATTAAGCAACAAAATAGCAACAAAATTCTTTATAAAAATGATTGAAGACTATGACCGGATACATCAGTATGGAAGTTAAGTGATTTTTCTGTTAATTCAGAGCACTGTTTTGATATATTTTCACAAATAGCGGTCGGTTATCAAGTTCTTCATTTGTCATAAGCCATTTATGTTTAAAACCCTTGCACGCGTCCCAGACATTTTCATGTAGTCAAGGACTTGCAGTGCTACTAAGGGATTTTCTGAGGCTTATGTAGGACACTAAAATATATGAATAGTGATACGAAGGTGAATTGTTGAATGAGTTCATTTTTTTCATTTGCATTATATCATTCACAAAATACGGCCAAATCTTACTTTAGGTGTCCTGAAGAGTGAACTAATGGCTGTGCATCATGTTCTTTCATAGTGATCAGTTACTGGAGCCCAAATTTTACTCACTTTATCTAAGGTTCCCCTCTTCTCGACTGTGACAGCCTCGTATTTATGCAATAGACAGATCTGGTTCCAACAGATCTGCAGATTCAGGGATGATGTATCCTTCCAGTTGGTAAATATAAATTTTAGCACCCCTGATACCAAATAAATTTAACAATTTAGAATTTTCCTTAGAAAATATGCCTGAAAAGGCCATAGATTTCTACATCAGTCTTATTCACAAAATGGCACTTATTGACTCCCAAATCTTCTTCCAATAAGATGCTAGAACAGCACAATTCAGTGTTGCAGGACCAATTTCAGTGCTGCAGGACCAACACTGCATAAACTTTCATATAACAAAAAGAGGTACCCTGTCCAGAAATTGGTGCCTTATTTCGGAGCTCATGTGTCAACCTTTTCATTATAAAGATATCCCGGGCTTTGTTTGTCCATTTCAGACAAGATGTGAATCCCTCTTCCAACATCTCTGGAGGTCATGCACCCCGCAGATACCCTGAGGCAAGCTCTGGCTCCTGCTATCCTTTAAGAAGTTTCAGCCTGTCCCAGCAGCTCATTTACCCTGCTGGGGAGCAACTCATCTGCAGCCACAGCATGATCCTGGGTATGCACGTCACTCAGGAACTTCCCCAGCACCGGCTTCCCAATGCACAAAGGTTGCCTCGGAATGGGATGGAGCAGGAAAGTGTTGCTGCACAAAAAGGACAGGAACTGGTGAAAATCAGCATCAAGATCACTGTGGAAGAAAGACATCATGCTTCACAAAATTGAAGGTCAACTCAAAAGGGGATGGCCAACAATGAGATGGATTGATACAATAACAGCAGCTATGGGTGCCACTCTGACTGAAGATCGAACATAGTTTAGGTCAACACCGGCTCGACGGCACTTAACAACAACAATAACACTGCCTGTATCCAGGGTGGACCACTCTCACAGCCCCACCCTTGGTACACCATTGTGGTAGAGATAGACCTTACCTTAGCTCAGAGCAAGCTCTTTGATCTGCTTTTTTCCCTTGTGCTTCACATAACTGTCTTCATCTAGAAAAATGCTGCTCTTCTAAATGTCCATTATTGGTGGAACACTGCATGGTGCGATTGTTCAAGTTTCAGAAGAAAAGCAGGTCACCAGAAGCATAGGGTGACAATTAGGAAACAGATGGAATCATTTATAGTCAGCTTTGAGCACCCTATTCTGCAAGTTATGGTTTGTGGATGCAGATTAACATGTAGTTGATGCCATTATAATTCTGTATTACGCTTGCTCATTTTGATGTTTATTGTATTGTTTTTAGAAATAATACAATTGTTGGATCTGAAACAAATCATTCAGTATCAAAAAAAATTGAATAGGTGATTCTTCAAAAAATGAACTGAACTGAAAACGTCAGTACACATCCCTAGTGTCTGTATTTCTCCAAGCAGCATGAAATCTTAGAGGAGGTAGGAGGTTTACAGCTGTCAGTGTTAGGGAACTTGTCTCTAACAACTTTTTTAACCTGTCTGGTGATATGACATATGTATTGCTGGTTGTGAAGGAATTACTTGATAAGGCATGAAAACCTGGCAAGATAACTAATAGTGGAGGTAGCCTAACACGGTTATCCATTCACAATAGAGAGAACAACTTGCTTTATTTGGGTATTTCACTTGAATCCTGTTCTTTCATGGATATGCTGCATGTATAAAATTTTAAAATTAATCACTTTACAGCATAAATTGAATGACAGAGAGCTAAAGAAACAGTTGAATAAATATTCACAGAGACTTATATGTTTAGGGGCCGCTGCTAAACTCAGTCCCTTATCTGAACTTTCAGCAGCACTATGCAGATGGAGGGTAATTTTATAATGGATTACCAGGATTAAAAGGGAAGAAGGCTCCTATTTTTTGCCTATTTTATGAAGACACATGGAGCCTGATTCACAGAGGGTATGTCTGGGCCGTCCGGACATCCCCGATAAATATGGGTCCTTTAGGATCCAATACTGGGGGGATCCTCGGGCCCAATTGCCAGGTCAGTGCTGCTTATTCAACCTTCAAAGTGGAATAAGCAGCACGTCCCTTTTGATCCAGCAGGATGTAACCTGAATCTGCCCTGTACATCCTACCGGGCTTGCCCGCCTCTACTCTGCCCAGATCCCGCCCCCTCCACCCCCCACTGGCTCTCCCCCGTCCTGCTGCTCTGGACATAAAGGGAGAGCCGGAGGGGGAATAGTGCCCAGACGGTTTGCGGGGCTGCACGTTCCACCGGGACATGCAGCCCCACAACCCATGTCTCAGAATCATGCCCATAGATGCAAATGTGTCTTTATATAATTGTAGCATAAATCCGACAATAATAATATTTAGATTGAAGATGCGTACATTATGGGCCCGATTCTGAGACATGGCTTGCCCAAATTCCCCCTATGACTCTGCCCGCATGGCTAGAGCAGCAGGATGGAAAGAGTCTATGGGGGGGCGAGGGGGTGGTGGGCCAAGGCAGCAGGATGTACAGGACTGATTCAGGTCATGACCCTGTACTTCCTGCGGGGTCAGGGGGAACATGCTGATGATTCCACTTCAAAGGTGGAATAATCAGCATGAACCGGGTAATCAGAGCCAGACATCCACCCCCCCCCCACCACCCCCGGTGCCAGAGCCAGATGCAGGGAGGTCCCTACTGCCTGATCCAAGCCCCAGCTGTCCAGCCGTGGGTCAGATAGCAGGGGGAGGTCGGCGCTGAGGGAGCCTGTGGAAAGGATGTCCCCACAGGCATGCAGGGGCTCGCTGTGCTGTCCTCAGGCCTGATTCTGTATGCGGCGGGAATATTTTGCCTCTGAGGTACAGAATTGGGTCCTAATGGGCCCATCCTGCTCGGGGTCCGTCCTGTTCAGAGCTGTGCGAACAGCCCAGATGTGCCCCTGATAGAATCCGGCTTTGTCTTCTTGAGAGTAGGTGTAAACATCTGTGCATAGGGTATACACATAGATTAATGCATTTTATAATCAATGCTAGTACTTTGTGACTCCACCTATGCTCCACCCAAACCACCACCTATAATAAAACTACAAGCGCTTATGCCATCGTGCATACTTTTACACCTGCTGCAGTTTTAAAAGAGCCATTTGATATGCATATATTGCAACTTTGGCATTTTAAAATTAACCACATAGTGGCTCAGTATTACCACTACACCTATAGCTACTGGTAACAATCGCTCTCTACATATACTCTCTGCTGCTGCCTATTCATATAGCGGTGCTGAATATCCATATTATTTTAAACACTGTGGCCAAACTTCGAAAAACATTGTTGCCGCTGGGTTTAAATACTGACCTGAGTAATCTTATTAGATTACTGATTGACATCCCATAACCACAACAGAATAATTAGAAGTTTCCGAACCTTCCAAATCTCTCTTTTCTTTTCTGGATACTATCTTAGCTGTAGTCTCTAAATCCTTCTACCCCAGGTTGCAGTGAAAATAGAAACAAGGAGCCCTCTAATTGTAAATGGAAAAGGAGGCCACTATGTTTCTCAAAATAAGTAGCTGAAAAGGTAAGGAAAAAGAGGGCGCTTTCATGAAATATAAGAGATCACAGAAAGAAGAAAACAAGCAACAATATCTGGAAAAGCTAAGAGAATCTTGGAAAGTAGTCAGGAAAGCAAAGATTAGTCAGTGCAGCAAAATATGGGGATAGGACTTTTTTTGATATGTTAATGACAGGAGGAAGTGCAAAAGTGGTATTGTCAGACTCAAAGGTGAAAGGAGGAATAGGTAGAAACTGATAAGGATAATATGGAATTGCTTAACAAATATTTCTGTTCTGTGTTCACAGATGAAGGGCTGAGAATGGGACCTCAGAAAGCACACACAAATAAGAATGGAAGGAAAGTGGATCTTGAACAATTTTCAGAAGACTGTGTTCTTGAGGAACTAGCTAAACTAAAAGACAAAAGTGATGGGGTCAAATGGGATGCATCTGAGAATATTAAAGGAATGTTTGGAAGTGTTCTTGTAGCTCTGTCAGACCTTTTCAATGCTTTTTTAGAGTCAGGTGTGATCCCAAAAGAATGAAGACAGGTGCATATCTTCCCTCTACACAAAAGCGGAAGTAAGGAGGAGGTTGAGAACTACAGGTCAGTTAGCTGTTTCTAAAACATCGTTAGAATTATGTTCTAACCTTGATATCTCAATTCTAATATCCACATCTTCTCTAAAATGTGCCTTAAGTGAGTAATGTGTCCTTCATACTGCCCCACAGCAGTTCATTCACATGACCTCCTGCAATCTGAGTTGGAAAGACACAGCAAAACAGAGACAGTAGCTAGGAGACTGGCTACTTGGTTCAAAATATAATTGCATTAGCCAAAGAGCTTCAGTGTCACTTACTTGGTGTGCTGTCTTATCAAGGAATCACCAACCTAGTGGAATTTATCTTCTTAGACTAGGAGTTCCCAAATGTGCCTCCCAGCCAATGGGTTTTCAGGATATTCACAATGAATATGCATGAGAGAGCTTTTCATACACTACTTCCATTGTATGCAAATCTCTCTCATGCATATTCATTGTGGATCCAGAAAACCCGACTGGCTGGGGAGGCCCCAGGACAGGTTTAGGAACCCTTGTCTTAGACTGTAATTTAGCTGGATTAAACACAAACAACTGCTAATATTTGGAGGAATCATCTAAAAACCCAGGAGCTTCTGGGTTGCCAGGAGTCAGGGCTGACTCGAAGGCACACATTGCATTTTGCATCTACATTTGCTTATGGGTCCCAGTGATTAAGTGGAAATAGGGAGAAATTACAGACGTTTTGATTTGCAAGGAACAATTTCAGTAAACCAGTTGGTTACAAAGGGACTTTGTGTATTTTTATTTTACTCTAATCCAGTTATCATCTCCATTGACAGACCTATGTCTAGATTTACTATAGTGTGCTACAGCATGAACATACAGTAATACTACTAAAGCACATTATTAGTAAATAGGTCTCATTTCATAAAATGAGACGTGCAAGAAATAATACATGTTAGAGCATGTTGATGTGAGATAATGCTATAATGCTTTTTAATAAATCTAGCTTTGTCTCCTCAGTTGCATAAATAGATTCATTCTTTTGCTGAGTTTCATACTGTGACCTGGATTAACTTTCCCCTTTATGGGCCTGATTCTGTAAGACAACTAGCAGGACTGTATGTCCCAATGGGACATGCAGCCCCACTAGCCATCCTGCCCGAATTATGGCAGCCTCTCTCCCCGCATGCTCAGAGCTGCTGTGCTGGGAGAGCAGGATGGAGGCGGCATGGGGGTGGGGTGTGGGCAGAGCGTGGGCAGGATGGACACCTGATCGTACAGGATTGATTCAGTTCATGGCCTGTATGTCTGGGGAGTACCAGGGGGATGCCCAGCTTATTCCACCTCAGAGGCCATTTGTGCCATAATCTATAGGCAAAACATGTTACATATGATGGTGAAAAATCTTAAGCATCTGTTTACTATACCAGAAGCTATCCCAAAACCTGAAAAAAACCAAATATTGTCAGATTTGTGATGCTAAGCCTAGGCAATTTCACTATCAGCCTGGTTTCTAATTGAATTTAATACTGCTTAGATTTTCATTTCTTACGTTATTAGCAGGGCTAAGACTGAAGTTGGCTTCTCATCCTTATTAATTACTAGTGATAGGCTAGTGCAGCATCTCAAAAGAGTGCAGGCAGCACAAATTAAACTTAAACAGTTATTAGGGTCTAAATGAAAACTAATGGATTCTCCTTAAAATTGATTTTTTTCTTGTTTTGTAGTAAGAACAAAGTAGCTAGAAGTTCATTGTTTTCTTTTCTTCCTGATATGTTCTGACTTCATGGCTACCATTATTTGCAAGAGTTGAAAGGTCTATTAAATATCCCTCCAGCAAACTTCATACTCCATATCCTTTAATAAGGTGATGATGGCACACCATGTTTGATCTGTCAGTACATGTCATTCATGAGCTATAAAGATTACAAAATTACATTCTGCCCAAATTATTGGATCTAGTACCTTTAGTAAATGTGATATTGTGAACTGAAACTCAGACAATAGCAATGCATCAAAAACAAATGTTAACTTTCCACATCTTGTATTAAATATACAAAAATAAATTTTCCAGCACATTGGCGTCTATAAGAATGCGTGTATGGGAAAGAGTGGAATAGAAAAATAGGAGAATGAGTAAGAAGAATGTGTGAGCCATAACATGCCGGGGCATATTTCATTTTTATTCATAACCATATTTTTCTGTGTAATCCATAACCAAATATACAGTCTATGGGGTATGTTTACTAAACTGCGTTAGTGCAATTCGCGTTAGGAGCCGCGGTAGTAACAGAAACCCCAAATAAGGACATGGGCGGTACATCGCCACCACTATCGCTCGTTAAAAAAACTAACGAGCGTTACCGGGCGCCGTGGTGCGTCACTGCGCATTAAACGTAAGAAGACGTACAGACACAAAGCACTAAAACAGAGCTGTAGCACAATGGTTACGGTACTGACCGCTGTTACAGGCAGCATGGGTTCGAGTCCCCAGTGTGCCTAACACAGAAGGCTGTCCCAGGCATCACCCTGTACATTACAGAGGGAAAGAGGAGGCATGTTTTTCATTACGCTGAGTATTGGTGTCAGAAAAACACCCTCGGAGTGTGCCTAGCCACGTACGTCGGTGCGTGCGAGGTTGCGTGCATTGGTACGTGCGTAGCTGCGCGCGTACAATCGTGCGTGGGTACGTGTGATTTTACGTGCGTGGGTACGTGTGATTTTACGTGCGTGGGTACGTGTGTTTTTACCAGTGTGGGCATCTTATATTACAGACTCTGTAGGGTGTCGTGCACCTGTGCATTATGCTAGCAGATGTACGTGTGATGGCCTATGGTTTATCAGAGCCTGTGAGCAGGTGCTGGGGTTTCACAGGATTGGATTGTGCCAGTCACACCCATGATGCACTGCACATGCAAATCAGCTGTCCACAGATACACACCATGGGGAATGCACCCCCACAGCACCTCGGCCTGGTAGGGGGAAGTGACCATGTGCACCCCCACAGCACCTCGGCCTGGTAGGGGGTACTGACCGTGTGTTGTACTGGCACAGAGTAGCTACACACCGTCACATTGTGCGGGTACTGTGAGGCGCCCAGCACCAGGTCCACAGCACCGTCCATGGCTGAAAGAGGCCATGGCACAGGTCCAAAGCAGTGTTACTGTGTGAGATAGGTAGGTTCTGCAGGACCACCTTGAACATCTCTGTCTGTTTCAGTCAGGTGTAGCCCTGTCTGTTTCAGTCAGGTGTAGCCCCCCCCTGCACCACCACCCCCCTCCCCCAGGGCTGAGGAACAGACACCCCACAGGGTAGTCAATGCAGCTCTGTACACAGCCATAACACAATAGCAGAAAGACATTAGGCCTGGATATGGTATGCTGCACCCCACCACTATCTGATATTCCCCTGGTGCAAGCCATCAGCCACTGCACCCTGCAAGCCACTCCATCACAACACCTACCAGCTGCAAACAGTCTGCTAGTGCCCAGTGGAGATGCCTGCACCCAGAACTGGGATGTCAGCATACACAGCAAGCAGATACATCAGTGACTGGGCCCCAAAAGGAAACCCATATTTATCACATAAGAGAAATACTAGATAGCACCATGGGAGTACCTAGCCATGCTGTGGTCACTGCACAGTCAGGGTGAGAGTGATCTCTCAGCAGGATATACTGAGGTCACCCTGTCTGTGTAGGTGGTGGCCGGGCACTACAATGTGCCTGTCACTGCCCTATGCCCTGTGCAGATGCACCCTGACCAGGCCACCCTGTCCAGCCTATACCCATAGTACCTTGCTCCTCATTATGCACATTGGCAGCCCAATACTGGCAACATTGCTGGCAGTGTGGACTGTGGAAGGTGTTTGCAGCCACCACACACTGGATAGACAGACAGCCACCCCCACACCTATGCCAGCATTGTGCTACTATAGAGGTGGTCAGCAGCCATACCCACCACACCAGTCATGGGCATAGTACAGGCATGGATATGGTACACAAGACTGTTGGGGGGTCACTCCCCAGGGTGGTGAACACTGTCAGAGACCAGACCTGCAGCACACACTGCAGACATCAGAATGATTGTTATGGTGGAGCTCAATGAGCAAAATGTGCTTAACGTAGGAATTGATATCTGCCAGTTATCATAGGGAACGTTTGATAGCTCTGTACCATATACCCAGGTGTAGGGTGGCATTGCTAAGGTATGCAACTGCTAGTATTGGGAGATACAGGCATGGCCCAATGTCTTGCCTCTCCAGGAGGCATTGGCCAATGGGGCCTGTGGGTGGGTGTGCGGCCCTGTTGGCTGCTGCTTTACGGCAGAGTTCCCCAACTCCAGTCCTGGTGTTCCAAACACTGTTCGGGTTTTCATGCTGTCCCTCATAAATATGCATGAGCTACATCTGCATACCATGGGGGTGGTGCATAGCTATGCAGCACAGGCATCTTTATTAGAGGCAGCATGAAGCCGGAATGGTGTGGGGCCCTCCAGGACTGCATTTGCGGGACTCTGCTTTAGGTAATGTGCCTGTTTCTGGTGTCTGTGTTTGGTGTAGTAAAATATAGGCCATGCGTATGTTCTATGCAATAAAGGAGTGTCTTTACTATCACTGTTTAGTGGTGGGGAAAACTATGGGGACTGGGTTGGCAGGAGCCCCAGCTGGGATTTGAACCGGTGACCCTCTGGTCTTACAGGCACTGGCTGTGTCTGTTGCACCACACTGTGGCCACAGATACAGTGCAGTCCCTGGAGTTAGTTAAACCGGCCTGACGAGTCAGAAACCCTGCTCTGCAACAGGTTTACTGTGGCCTCATTTACCTTGTATGCAGACAAAGGTGCACATAAACCTCAGAACAGACCTCAGAAAAGGGGCACACACCCATAACCAAGCTGGGCAACAATGATATCATTGGGCAACATTACACAACACTCCCAGGACAGCTCCATTACAATGAAATGATCTTTGAAAGGGTCTGCGGAGCGTAGACCCTTCCACACATCCTCTTTTTATTTTGGTGCTTTCCAGGGAGTGTTGTTCCTTGTTGCCCATTGCTATCACTGTTGCCCAGCTGAATTATGCTTTTTAAAATGTTTCTTGTGGTCATTTTTAACGTTTTATGTGAAATTTTGTTCTGTGCACATGTATCACACTGCTCACGTTTTGTGGGTTTCCCCGGTTTTTCTGTACATTGCTGACGGAAATGGTTTCTCTTCCCTTTAAATGCCTTTAACGACAGGTTTTCATTCGCGTTGGAATTGAGCTCTGAAATTCAGCACGTTAGTATGAGGGGAGCCTCTCCCCGCCCACTCTCCGCCCATTGACCCCTTCTCTCCGCCCACTCTCCACCTTCTGCGCTGTTTTAACGCGCCGTGGAGCTTTACGATCGTTAGCTACGGTTAACGCGCGTAGTATGATGTTAACGGTCGTTAGCGCGTCGGTACGCGCGTTATACGGCACTTACGGTCGTTAACGTCGTATAACGCGCGTTAGTCATGTTTAACGCACTTTAGTAAACATCCCCCTATATGTATTGGTTGTACATCAGGTAGACAAGTAACCATGTGATCTTCACACGCACCAGCCATCCTGCTACTATCTACGTGCCTATTGATCAAATCACCAACTAAAACTGCTGCCCTAATCCTTCTCTCCTGGGCAGAAGCTCCTGGAGACACATCTTTGGTGCGAGAGGATATTGTATCTCCTAAAGGGTAGATTCTGGCTACAGGATAATTTCCTGCCAAACCAAGGTAATTCGCTCCTTCTAGGTGACCTCTCTTCTCCAAGAAAGTGGGACTTTTCTACTATATTTATGGCTATGTTTATTAAACTTATTTTACCGCCTGTGGCTTGGTTCACATCAAAGCTGTCTACATAAAATTATAAGATATAAGGGTAAAAAGAAGGCCATAGCAAATTAGAAAAGTGTAAAGAGTAGACAGTTTTAAACTAAATGAGAGATGAGGTTAAAGTGCATGAATGTGAGGGAAGGACTGCTGATCGGACATTGCCTGCGAGCTACCCCAGCTCCTGTTCCAGAAAAGCCAGAGTGAAGTATTGGGTTTTTAGAAGCTTCTTAAAATTTTTAATGTTGGACTCATGGCATAACAAATCTGGGAGGGAATTTCAGAGATGAGGTACAAGAAACCTGCAGGTTTCCTCTATATACCTTTCTGCCTTTCTTAGCTCCTCCAAGGCTGCTATTGTATCCTCTATAGACCAAATTCATTCTCTGAGAGCCAGGAGCTCTGCACTGAGTGCTCACATATGACTTCTCACAAACTGGGAGATAATCATAAATGTGGCACTCAGTGCAAAACTCTAGATAGTCCCTATCTCATAAAATAAACATGGCCTTTTATGAACGATAAATATCTTCTAAGAAAAAATAAAACTCGTTCAAAGAAACATGTAGAAAAATCTAGAATAGAAATTCTTCAAATTGCCAATGGAGCACTGGAACACTAGTCAGCTGAAAGGTCTCAGACTTGTCAAGGCACCAATTTTCAGACCAAAGTCTGGATTCAATATTGTGCCAGATAGCATCAATGACCTACGAGCTGACTTTCTTCTAAAACGGAGCCAAATTAGTGAAAACCATCCTCTAAAAATTCATATAGAGCACCGTTACAAAGTCCATTATTATGACTTATGTGACTTCAAAGTACTTAACTTAAACTGTTCGTTGTTCGGTGCTCATTCACCACTTCCTTTAGCTCCCTGTAGATACTATGTCGACCCCTATCTCATGGCTAGACTGCTTTCTGCTTCTTTGTATTGATGAGTTTAGTTGTTTAGAGTTGTTAAGAGAGTAGGGATAACTAAACTAATATAAATGCTTTGAGGATTATTTGATATATTTTATGCCATTATGTTTGTTTGCTTCACAATGAACTGCTAATTATCTGTTAAGGAATAATCACTACTTGATGAAAATAGATTATGGTGTCAAATTTCACTTTCTTTCTTAATTCAGATTGCTAGCTATAGAAAGGGGTCCAGGATGAGTAGCAGGAATGAACTGGTGGTTTCTGAACGTTTTAGAGGTTAATAAGGGATCATCCTTTATCAGAATTTTTTTATTTTGTTTTGTTTTTAATTAACAATTTCTATTTAATGCAACATAAACATAAACAAAGAAATATGCAAAATACATCAAAGAAGGAAAAAACAAGGGGAACCATATCCCCAAAGGATTACCAAAAGGAAAAAAAATATGTACTGTAATTAGACCACATCCAGGAGCGCAGAGGGCAACAATAACCTAGGGCAAATTACTTTGTCAAGCTCTAAATTCCCAAATCCCAATAACAAAACAAAATCACATATAATATACGTAAGAAAACTACCCATTAGGTTTTTATATTATTTAATCATCTGTTATCATAGTTTGTGTTTATGAACTCATATATTTTATATGTTCCCTTAGATTGGGAAAAATGTCTTTGCACCGTCCCTATCGGACGAACTCCACGCAAATTTTGTTACGTTCATTTGGTAATGTATTTTAAAGTTTTTAAGTTTATATACCCTTTCAATAATTTTATTGTGTAAATTTAATTTTATCTTTTTGACGTTTTAATTATGATTTCTTTGTATGTATTTTTTTGTGTGTCCTATTTTTAGATCCCTGATGAAGGCTCAATGCCGAAACTTTTTAAGTTGGGTCTTCAATAAAATTTCTTCTGTCAAATGACTCTAGTGTGGCCGTGGTTTTACGTCTTCTGCTCCTTGCTTGGATTTCAAATTTGCGGAAGTTGTCTTTCTCCCTTCCTCCTTTTAATTGAAGATTGCGCCATTTTACCACATTTTCTAATGCCTCAATCTTGTTTTGGACAAATGGATTGCCCTTCATTAAAGAAACCACAGTTTGATCATCCCTGTCCACTTTCTGACCCAAAAGGGTTACCTTTTCATTCTATTTTTGATCTTCATCCTGTTGGCTTTTTTTACATAATTGACTGGGACTTGAATTGGCTTGAAACTAATACAATCTGTGAGGAAATATTCACCAGAGTCTGCCAAATCACCTTTAAGCAGGGCCAGCATTAGGGGTGGCAAACAGGGCGATTGCCCTAGACCCCCCCCCCCCCCCTGACACATGCTGAAGGAGGCATAATCTGCAGACAGACTTTGGTGCCCCCTCACCATTTTCTGCCCTGGACTCATATATGTTTAAGACCAGCCCCTACCTCTAAGTTGATCGCTTTACGTTTTGAGGTAGGAAAAATATAGGAAACTTGTTGTTCTCAGCCAAAACAGTTTCCTCTCAAGGTAAAACTTAACTGGGCTTAACAGTCTCCAATATAACATTTCCCTTGGGTACTCATGCCTGCTTAATTTCCTCCCGGGATGCTACAATCAATGACCCCACAGCTCCTTCCACTTCCTATCTTGTTGTTCCAGGGCTAACACTCCCTTCAACCAGCCAAGTCATTATCATCGGCTTCCAAAATACCTCTCCTGGTCTAGGGGAGGAATCTGCAATACAGGACTCAATGATGTTTTCTTCTCAGGGAGCGATGGCAACTCTCCCTTCCTTAATGCCAGTTCCTGTAGGGCATCATCTCTCACATTGTACTCTGAGCCCCAGACATCACATTTGTCCATCGGACCAGTTTTCTGCATTCCTCTGGACACTCAGTGATGTTCCCGCACCTTGCCCTTGTGCTTGGGTTTTCTCATGCATAAAAGAGAAAAAGGAAATTCACAAAGTTAATGAAAACAACAAGCGCACCACTCAGAGCAGAGCTAGGAATCAGCCAAGCTAGAATATTTAGAAAAGAAATTATGCAGTTGTAAAGGTAATTCTATGCTCAGAATTTACTTTGTAAAAGAAAGTTTGAATGAAGCAAACTAATTGGATAATGGGCCAATTTTGAGCCGTCACAGTCAACATCTTTTTTAAAATACTAACCACCATGGCTAAAATTATTCCAGATATTCAGTGCTGTTATCCATATAGGGGTATGTTTACTAAACGGTGCTAACGTTGCGACGTTATCACGTGATACGTGATGTTATCACATGATAATGGCGCATTACCATGTGAGAACATCACGTATCGCGCGATAATGTGTCCGGCAGCATTAAGGTGCTCAGAGGGTGGAGTAAGGCTTCCCAGAAGGCAGAGTACGGCTCCCCAGAGGCGGAGAGAAGGGGTCAATGGGCAGAGAGTGGGTGGGGAGAGGCTTCAGGCACACTAACACCATGAAATGAAGGTCTGAAAATTAGCGCCACTGAAAACCTCGTGCTAGAGGCACATTTGCAGGACAGAGAAACCATTTCAGTCAGCAGTGTACAGCTAAGGCAGGGAGACCCAAAACAGTGATAGTAGTGATACATGTGCAGCAACCAAAAAGGCAAAAACCAGATATAATGACCAGAACCAAAAGTGAAATCCAAAACACCGAGCTGGCCAATAGAACAAATTAATGACAAACGGTAATGAACACAACCTATAAAGAATAAAAAGGACGAGCTCACCTTTGGAAGGGCCAGTTCTCAGTCCCCCTAGAAAGTGAATGTCCCAACATAGAAATAGAGCTGATGAGGGTTTTCTGTGGTGTGTATGAGGTACCTTGCTTTTGTGGTTTTCACATGTGCAGCAACAGCAGAGTGGGCACGTGGGAAAGGACAATATGGTAATGGTGTAAAAGGGGTACAGGGGGCTGCATGCATCACATACAGTGGGCCAGCTGGGGCACAGTGTGGACTAGGCAGATGCCTACCTGACACATAGGAATGTAGAAGTGGAAAACCAGCAAGACAGCAACTGATCAAGGGCAAACATGTCCATGAGTGTGTGTCCCACAGTGTCCCAGGGGACAGTACCCAGCAAGTACACCAAAGGGCACATAACATTGACAGGCGGTGCCGGGGGGATGCGTGGATGTCTATGCAGGCACCCCTACCCCATATCATGCACCATAGGCAGCCGCCTACCGGCACACTGGATGGCCTGGGACTGCGCACCACCATCACAAGAGAATGTCAGCATGGTGGCGGAGGGGTGCTGTTGGCGGAGGGGGCAGTGGCATCTGCCCACAGCAGACCACGGCCAAGCCCCGTTTAGGTGGGTGCTGTGCACTACAACAGACAAGGTCTGTCTGATGAACAGTCATGGTATCCCCAGGGAATGATCTGCTTCTGTGGCAACAGTTTGGTGCAGTACACACAGCAAGTGTGTTCAGGGGCAGAAGGTCACAGGTACAAGTCCCAGCTCTGGCTCCAGCAAACCATGTCCCTATATTTTACCCAGTACTAAACCATGATAAGAAAGATGGAACCTTTATTCCAGATAAAATAAACATACCATAAACACTTATTTTTTACCCTAGAGAGCACAGACACCATAAACATGTACAATCCCTAGAGGAGAGTTTCCCAATTGCAGGCCTGGAGGGCCAAACACCATTCAGGTTTCATGCTGTCCCTAATAAATATGCCTGTGATGCATTTGTATGCACAACCCCCATTGTATGCAAATGTATCTCATGCACATTCATTAGGGACAGCATAAAAACCTGAACCGTGTTTGGCCCACCAGGACCGGAGTTGGGAACCTCTGCCCTAGAGCAGCGGCCAACAGGGGCACAAACACCCATATCCACAGGCTCCACTATCCAAAGCCTCATAGAGAGTCAGGCTGTTGGGCCCTGCGCGGAGCAGCATCTCCCAATACTAGCACCTGCATACCTTAGCAATGCCATCCTAAACGTGGGAACATGTTCCATATATATCAAAAGGTTGCTATGATTAATGTCAGATAACAAATCCTAAGTTAAACACAATTTGTTGACAGAGATGCATCATAGCAACCTTTCTGATATCTGTGGAGTGTGTTTCAGTTTTTGTTTCGGACAGTGTTTACCACCCCGGGGAGTGACTCCAACAGTATTGCATACCATAGCAATGCCTGCACTGTGCCCAGGATTGGTGTGGCAGCCAGGGCTGCCGAAAACCTCTATATTTGCACAATGCTAGCATAGGTGTGGGAGTGTGTGTATGTCTATCCAGTGTTTTGTGGCTGCCTATGCCTTACTGAGCCCAACTGCTTGCACTGTTACCAGGTTTAACCTACCAATGTACATAATGAGGAGCAAGGTACAGTGGGTATGGCCCGGACAGGGCAGCCTGGGCAGGATGCATGTGCACAGGGCATAGGGCAATGGCTGGGACACTGTACTGCCCGACCACCACCTGCAAGGACAGGGTGGCCACAGCATGTCATGCTGGGAGGTCACGCTCACCCTGACTGAACAGTGACCATGGCATCTTTATCTTTATCTTTATTTAAAAACTTATTATACCACCTAAACCTGAAAGGCATACAGTGGTGTACAATAAAAACAGGAGACTACTGGGGAAACAGAAAAGAACGCCAATTATTCACAAAAAGAGACAGCAAAGAAAAGAAATAAGAAAACAGAAAATGCAGAAAGGGGGAAGAAGACCAATCAACTGTGAGCAGGAGGGGAAGGGATGTCAAAAGTAGTACAAAAGAGGTGAGTCTTGAGAGAGGCCTTAAAAGTGCAGAAAGATGATTCCAGACGTAAAGCTAAGGGGAGGGAATTCCAAAGGCGGGGGCCGAGGAAAAAGAAAGCGGAAGAGCGTGTCGATTCAAGACGAGCCCTAGAAGGAGGTGGAAGAAAAAGACGGTGAGCGTGAATCAACCGAAGAGTTCTGGAGGGACAATGAAAGTGGACCAAGTCAGAGAGATAAAGAGGAACACCAGTGTGCAAAGCCCTATGAACGAAAATCAGAATCTTATATTGAATACGGAAAGGAATAGGCAACCAGTGTAAACGGATGAGAAGAGGAGTGATATGAGCTGAACGAGAGGAGATGGTCAAAAGACGGGCAGCGGTATGGTGGACCAGTTGAAGACGACGAAGCTGTGAAAGAGGAAGGCCGGCCAGAGAGGCGTTACAATAGTCTAGACGAGAAACAACGAGAGAAAGAAGAAGTGTGGTCAAAGAGGAGAAAGAAAGGAAAGGTCGGACAGCGCGAAGTCGCCGCAGTGTATAGAAGGAACGCTGAACAATAGAGGAAACGTGATCTTTAAAAGTTAAAGCCGAGTTCAAAGTGACACCAAGATATCGCATGGATGAAACGAGAGGAATAGGCCCAGCAGATAGAGAAGGGGTGAGGGTGGGAATGGGGGCACCGGCAGTGAACCAGATAGCGGAAGTCTTAGACAAATTGACGTGCAGAAAGTTCTCAGAAAACCAAGAAGAAACAGCGGAAAGACAGATGTTGGGGGGACCAATATCAGGGGTAAGAGGGCAAGTGTGGTAGAGGAGGATGATATCATCTGCGTAATAGTACGCAGAGATACCGTGCTGCTGGATAAGTAAAGCAAGGGGGGCCAGAAAAATGTTAAACAACAGAGGGGCTAACACAGAACCCTGAGGGACACCACAAGGCAGAAGTGAAGGAGAAGACGAGTTAGAGCCTGAGAGAACTGAGAACGACCACTCGAAAAGAAATGAACGAAACCAGTGAAGAACCGAACCAGAAAGACCAATAGAACGAAGCCTTAGGAGAAGGGTACGGTGATCAACGATATCGAAAGTAGCAGAGAAGTTAAGTGAGACAGCCAAAGAGATAGAACCATGATCGTGGACAACGTGCAATTCGTTAAGAAAAGAAATGAGAATAGCTTCAGTACTGTGCCCAGGATGAAAACCAGATTGGCGGGGGTGAAGAACCAAAGAATCCTCTAAGTGTGAAGATAGCTGAGAGAAAACCAACCTTTCAAGAAGCTTAGAGAGGAAAGGGAGATTAGAGATAGGACGCCAATTAGAAGGAGAAGAAGGATCTAGAGAGGGTTTCTTCAAAAGAGGACGTATAAGAGCGTGCTTCCAGTGGGAGGGGAAGGTACCGGATGAAAGACTGGTGTTAAAGATAGAGAGAGCGAAAGGAAGCAGAGCCAGTGAGGACTCGGTGAGCCAGTGAGAGGGAATAGGATCGGAAGGGCAAATGGTTTTCCGGGTGGAGGAAAGGGCAGCAGAAAGTTCGGGAAGTGTGATGGGCTGGAAAACAGACCAGCAGTGGGAAAGAGGAGGAACACAAGGGGAAACTGCTGTTGAGGAGGAAACTGGGGAAAAAGGAGGGGGGGGTGAGAGAGGAGGGGGGCAGGCGGGGAAGAACTGCTGAATAGAAAGGACCTTGCTGACAAAATGTGAGGCCAAAGCGTCGGGTGTGGGGTTGATGGGGGAAGACGAAGCAGGAAGAGGAGCGTCGGGGGACGAGGAGGATGCAGAGAGGGAGTGGAGGATGCGATAAAGCTGACGAGTAGAATTTCCCGAGGAGGAGATAAGATTAGAAAAGTAATCCCACTTAGCAGAGTTCAGAAGGGTGCGATAATGAGAGTGACAGTAACGAAAATGAGAGAGGGTAGCAGGTGAAGAAGACTTACGCCAGCGGCGAAGAGCCCGACGAAGGTAAGAGCGGTGGAGATGGAAACCTGGGAGATACCAAGGGGAGTTGGGGCGATGGTGAGCTACAGAGAGAGGACGCAAAGGAGCAACCGTATCTAAGGCAGTAGAGAGAGAGGAGTCCCAGCACTGAGCTTGAAGGTCCACAGAAAGCAGAGGGAAGTCACCAGGAAAGAGAGTATCCGAGGACGGAAATCGTTGAAGAGAATCAGGGGTGAAACGACGGACCAAACGGGTGGGGGGTAATAAAGGGGACGAGGGGGAGGAGAAGAAAAAGGACAAGAGAGGACAAAACATAAACAATAATGGTCTGACCAGGGAAGGGGCTGGGAAGAGAAAGAGGAAGGGGCAAAGGAGGAAGAGTGGCGAGAGATAACTAGGTCCAAAGTATGGCCAGCCACATGAGTAGGGAGCTGGACATGCTGAGAAAGGGAAAGATCAGAGAGCAGAAAAAGAAAAGAGAGGTCACGTTGGGAGGAAGGAGAGTCAACGTGAACATTAAAATCACCAAGAAGCAAAAAGTGCTGATACCTAAGAGAGACTTCTGATAAAGTTAGAAGAACAGAGTCCCACAGAGGGGGAGACAGAGAGGGAGGAACGTAGAGAAGAAGGATATACAAAGGGGGAGAAACCTCTAAATGGAGGAGAAGGGCTTCTGGATAGGGAAAAGGAGAAGGGAGAACTTCGCGCAGGGGGAGGGAGGAGCGGTGGATCACAGCAACCCCCCCCCCCCCCCCGCCGGATCGACCCCGGCGGGACACCGCAGAGAAGGAAAAGCCGGGGGGGGGGGGGGAGAGAGACAGCGGTTCAGGAGAGGCTCCTCCCCATCCTTGACGGAGACCTGGTTTGTGGCCCTCCAGGGCTGGATTTGGAGACTCCTGCCTTACACCTCTGTCATTTAAGATTGTGAGTGGGCAAGGTACAGATGTTCTAGACATCAAAAGGGTAGATAGAATGTGTCACATTCCTCCTAGATTCTCAACACCACCAAAAAGTTGTCTAATAGACAATATTTTGGTGGTGGTGAGAAGCAAGGAGGAATGTGACAAATTCTAACCTTTTTGATGTCTTGGACATCTGCACCTTGCCCACTTACAATCTTAAATGACAGAGGTGTAAGGCAGGGGTCTCCAAATCCAGCCCTGGAGGGCCAAACACCAGTCAGGTTGGCAGGCTATCTCTAATGCATATATATCTCATGCATATCATTAGGGATATCCCAAAAACCTGCAGGGTTGCGGGCCACCAGGACTGGAATTGAGTAGCTCTGGTTTAGGGTCACCAGCTTTCTGTGTATTTTTGTGTGGGATGGTTGTTATACTGAAGATGATTTATTAGGGCTGTTGAGTCCCCACCCTTCATTTGTGTGTGCATATTGGAAGGGGGAGGGTTATGTTGGTTTAGGGTTTAAGATATATTAGCGTTGTAAACATGAAAGAGCAGATTTATTATTAGCGTTGTAAACATGAAAGAGCAGATTTATTTATTAGTAGTATTTAGTTCACAACTTTCCAGTAGACATTCAAGGTGAGTTATAGTCAGGTACAGTAGTTATTTCCCTGTCCCCAGAGGGCTTACAATACAAGTTTGTATTGAGGCAATGAAAGGTTATATAGTTTGCCCAAATACACAGGAAATGTCAGTGGGATTTGAATCCTGGTCTTTGTAGTTTCAAGCTGCCCACTAGACTACTCCTCCAGAAACTTCTGATATCCTTATTTTCTGCAGTGGTACTGAAGGCGATGCTTTTCTCAAATGCAAAGGGTGACGCATCCCAGAGTGAGATCTATTATCCCAATGAGTGAGATTGAAGGGGGTCAGAATCCCCAAAAAAGGGGTCAAGATCCAAAAGCGACCTCTACTTGCTCCTGATCTAATGGCTCCATCTTCCTAACTGATTGTTGCCAACCATTAGGGAGTGCTGCTAGGGGGTCAGGTCCTCTAATTCAGGCTAAGAGGGCCCTTTAGCTTGCAGCTGCCACAGCTATGCAAAGTGGGTCTTTTTTTAATCAGTTAAAAAGAAAATAACTACACCTTTGGCTGTAGTAATATTTTTATGTCTGAGAAGCCTTTTCTCAGACTTGTTTTCCCAGTATTTGGCTTTAATAAGCTGCTTGACTTGCCAATGTGCACTTTGTATGAAAGAACACAAAACACCTGAAATTAGGTGTTTTTGCAATTTTCTTGGAATTTTATTTTATTTTTCTAAAAAAGTGCACTTTTTCAAAGTCACTTTGCACTTTGGTATATGAGACCCTAGGAGATAGTTGGGGAGAGGGTAAAAAAGTATGTTTGCAGAGAAGCAAAAATAAAGAGAAGCAATCAACTAAAATAAAGATATATTGAAAAGATAAATGTTAAGGTATAACACTTCCTTTGTTTGAGGTCTGTCACCACACCTTTTCTAGCTTTGAACATCTAAAGACAATTAACTATTGCTAAGCTTTTATTTCATTTTCATGACAGCCATAACCTGGCATACAGGATAAGTACAGCTGTGAGTGTTTGTTATTGATGTCAAAAAAACCACTGACACCAATCTAGTTAGAATAATCTATTAGTGTTTACTGTATAAACAGGACCATACCTAGCCCTGTGCGAGCGGTGCAGCCACACAGGGGGCAAAGACTTAAGGGGCACATTTCAGCTGTCTGCCTTTGCCTGCCGCCGCTGAGATACGGAGGCAGGCAACAGCAGACAGCTGAAATATGCCCCTTAAGCCTTCTCACGGCACGCTAAGCAGGTCTGGTCCCTCCCTCCTCTGATGTGGCATCAAAGCAGGGAGGGACAGATCTGCTTAGCACGCCAGTGACTTGCAGATCGGGCGTGCCTCTTCTCTCCCGCCCCCATCGAGAAAGTGGCTAGATGGAGGTGTGGGGGGGGGGGAGGCGCGCACACCTGATGTGCAAGTCGCACAGGGCACGATTCATGCTCTGTACGGCCCTGCTGCATAATATTTGGGGTTTAAAACTTACAAAACAAATATGCTGGTTTTGAAAGAGAGCAAAGAATCTGTGTTAACCTAGGGGTTGATGCAGTAACTTCGAGTTACAGCCATAAGAACATAAGAAATGACATATTAGATCATACAAAGTCTATCAAGTGCAGTGTCTTGTTTCCAACAGTGGCCAATCCAGGACACAGGTACCTGGCAGGTTCCCAAAAAGGCTCACAGGTTCCACAAAGCTTGTCCCGGGGCAAGCAGTGGATTTCCCAGGTCCTCTTTAATAATGGTTTAAGGATCTTTCCTCCAAGAACTTGTCCAGATCCTTTTTAAACCCAGCTACCCAGCTTTTACTACATCCTCCAGTAACGAATTCAAGTGTATGATTACACCTTGAGTGAAAAAATATTTTCTCTTATTTTGTCTTAAATGGGCTACATTGTAGCTTCCTTGCGTGTCCCATAGTCTTTCTGCTTTTTGAAAGAGTAAACAACCAATCTACATTTACCCGTTCCACTCCATTCATTAATTTATAGACCTCTATCATATCTCCCCCTCAGCCGTTTCTTTTCCAGATTAAAGAGCCCTAACCTTTTAAGCCTTTCCTCATAGGGGTATCCTTCCATCCCCTTTACCATTTTGGTGGTTCTCCTCTGTACCTTTTCTAATTCTATTATATCCTTTTTCAGATATGGCTGACCCAACAGGCTTCAAAATTGCCTTTTCGGGATTCCTATTTGCCACGGCTCTACTTCACATTGTTTTGGTGTGATTTTTTTAACACTATTTTTATTTTGCTGCCATGGTTTTTCCTTGGCCCAATGTACAGTGGTGTGCAAAAGTCTGGAATCACTTGCAAATTTGACGTTTTTTCAACTTTGTGACCTTCTATCTTAATTTCTTTTTCCTCCCAGTGGCTTTTTCTGTGTATCTCATGATAAGTGATAGATTTGGTTATTAAGGCCAACTTCTAGTATTGGTTTGGCCCTTATTTTCTGAGTTTGTTCCCCATAGTTGTCCTGTTGATAGATTTTCTATGAAAATCGCGTAATGTACATCATTGACCAACGATATATTATTGTAAGTATGCTTTAAAATATTATGGACGCACGCCAGGTTTCCTTCAAATTAATGTAGGTGGCCTTGAAAAAGGCCATTTTTTTGTGTCAGCGATGGCTCAATATTTGATGGGCCACCTTTTGTTCTTGATCACCTGACTGCACCTTGTCAGCATTGAAAGCATCAATCTGACAAGGTGATCGTTGGTGTCAACGCGGTTCCAAGCTGCAATGAGTGACTCAATCAGCTCACGCTTTGATGTGGGATGCCTCTTGGATATTTCCAAGGCCACCTTGTGCCACAGGTTCTCGATTGGATTCAGATCTGGAGACTGGGCAGGCCAGTCCATTGACCTGATGTTGTTCCGCTGCTTCCAGCTGATCACCTGCCTGGAGTGATGGCAGGGTGCATTGTCATCTTGGAACAGGAACTGGCCAGGAAACAGCTGGTGTGCTGATGGCACCATGCACTTTTGCAGTATGGTGATGTACTTGGCCCCGTTGACCATTCCATCGATGATTTGAAGACGTCCAATGCCACTGGCAGCCTTGCAGCCCCAGACCATGACCTTCAAAGGATGTTTCACAGTGAGGTTGAGACACTCAGGCTTGAATTCCTCTCCAGGAAATCTCCTCACATAGGTGTGGGCCTGGTTACCAAACAGGCAGAAGGTGCTTTCATCACTGAATAGCACCTTTTCCCATCGACCAGGTTGAGTGTTTTCTCACCCACATGATCCGGTTGCGCCTTTGTATGTCAGTCATCAGTGGCTTATTCCGTGCTTTGCAGCCCCGGAGAGCAAACTGCAGGCACCGGCGACGAACTGTTGATGAGCTGACACTGACCTCACTCTTGTCTGACCACTCTCGAAGTAGCTGAGGAGAGGTCAACTTGCAATTAGTCAGTGAAATGCGTTGTGCGCGGTCCTGGTGTGATGTTGATGCACTGAATGACCTGAACGAGGCTTGTCCACCACTGAACCCATTTCTTTCTTCTTCTGTACAATCTTAACAGCTCTCTGACTGCAGCCAACTTTCCTGGCTATCTGATGGCTTGAAAATCCTTCCTCACTCATAAAGGACACACAAACATGCTCCTCCAACATCAGGGTCTGAGTCATCTTCATTGTTGATCCAGAAAGCACATGAAATTCAAAGATTCTGTGCGTTTTTATAGCTGCACTGTGGCTAGATATCTGCATTATGATTGGTTTGTGAAACCAGCCTCCTGATTGGTCAGAAATAACGTGTACATATTGGATAATCTCGATCCAGTTTTGACGCAGGATCCACAAAAAGTGCAGTAGCTATCTCCCAGTGTCTGTAAAGTATTTAAATTGGAAGCAAGGAATGCAAAAAAGTCAACTCTAATAGCCAAATGTATCCCTTTTATCATGGTGGAAAGATGAATATGCTGGGCTAACGCAAAATTTAAAAAAAGACGTTAGAAAGTACGAAAAACGCAAAACTCACAAGTGATTCCAGACTTTTGCACACCACTGTAGCTGAGGCCCCTATCAGTTTTTTACCATAGCTGAAGTTTTTTGCCACCATTTGGACTCCAATGCCCAGGGCACCTTTTGGCTGGCATTCTGACACCCCTGCAGGGGGCCTGGGGCCCAATGCTGTGTGGGTGGTCCCTTCTGCTCATTTCTTTTTTTCTTTGCCACTGGTGAACTCTGCAGCCATATGCTTAAGCTCAGTACAGTTTCCTAATGCAAGAGTAATGCAAAACCTTTGCTCCCCAATGCATTAACCAAATAGTACGCAAATAAGCTGTGCACAAAAAAATTGGCACTACCATGGGAGAGCATGTCAGAAGCCTACACACATGGGCCTGCCCTAGAAGCAGTTATATTTTGTGCACAAAATAATCATGGCAGCACTTGTGCACATATACTAGAATGCTTTTCAGTGCATAGATATTGTTGCCATAGGGAAAACTGTAGCTGTGCACAGGGTTTTAACATGCACATGCGCTATTTCATGCATAAGCATCAATATTATTCTGTGTAGAAATATTATCCTTTTGTGTTGTATCAGCAGTCCAGTATTTTGGACTGCTGACATAACACAATAAAATATTTCTGCACAAAATAATGCTCGTAGCATTGTAGCACATGTGTGCAATGCTGTTTGGTCCAGCACACCTCCTCTCAGCTGCTCATCCGCTATTATTCTTTTGGCCTTCAACAAAGTCAGAAAAAGTTGCAGATACTTCACACGTCCAGTAAAGAGAAGAAACAGGCCTGAAATCCTCATTAACAGTGACTGCAGGAGAACAAGCTAACTTTTTACTCCTTCTTGTGATCAGGGGGTAGAACCAAGATGGCGTCTGGTTAGGACGCATTTTGGCTTTCTGCTCATTATCGGCAAATAAAAATTTTCTTCTTTGGCTATTATTTATCTTACCTGTTATGTTGAAATGCAGGGCAAAGTCCAAGGGAGGTTTCCCTCTGCAGCCTGGATCATTGGCTTCAGGACAGAAGATGATGGACACCTACATGAAGGCTAAGTCTCAGACAGGTGTGCTGTCACGCTCAGCCCACTTGCCCCACTGAATTCTCCTGGTCCATCTGCTATGATGTCGTATAGTAGCTATGATGCTGGATAGTGGCTCTCACAGTATTGAGATGTTTACCTTAAAATCCCTCTCTGCTCGCAGCTCTACTCCTTTGCTGTCCTCTCATGTCACGGTACTGGTGTGTGAGGTGACTCGATTGATGTACCTCAAGCTGCTCAAAGATCTCACCTTCCAAATGACTTTCTTAGAGGCACTTCTTACCAAACAGCTGAAAATAGTTAAAAATCTCTATCCACAGCAGCAAATCTTTATCTTCACCTCAGAAGTACACAGGATGTTTTCCTGGAAGGCTGACTGGCTAGCATGTGAGAGGTCCTCCCTGCCTGTTCCTGCTGCCTGGCTCTGTCAATCCTGGCTTCCTCCCTCTCCCTGTCCTACCCCTGATTTCTCTGTGAAACTTCCTGGGATGAGCCCCTCCTAGATCTATCTTTCTTAGCCACAGGGCCGGCCCATCCATTCAACAAGAATGTTGTTTGCACAGGGCCCCGCCCATGCTTCAGGGAGCCCGTGCTAACTCCATTCCGGACATGGTGTTTAGTTTGCAGGGCCGGCCAGCTTCAGAGGGAGCAGGGGAGGCCCAAAGCCCTGGCTCACCTCTGCACAGTGCTGGTGTGAAGAGCGGTATCCAGCAGCTTGTTCTCTTGCAGCAAGCTTAGTGCCGGGAAACAGGAAATACCCTTTAACCTCTGGCGCTCCAGTGTGTTTCAGGAGAACACAGCTGCTGGAGTAAAGGAACACGTTGCTCTTCACTCTGGTGATCTGATCTGGGGCTTCGGGCCTCCCCAGCTCTGTCTCAAGCTGGTCAGACAGGTGTGGGGCTCTTCGGATAGGATAGGACTGGAAATGGACTGATGGGGGTGCTAGGACTGAAAATGGCTGATGGGGGGCTAGGACTTGAAATGGGTTGATGGGGACTAGTATAGGACTGGAAATGACCTGATGGGAGGGCTAGGACTGGAAATGTGCTAATTGGAAAGCTTGGACTGGAAATGGGCTTATGGGGGACATGGACTTGAAATGGGCTGATGGGGGAGAGTATAGCACTGGAAATGGCTGATGGGGGGCTAGGACTGGAAATGGCTGATGGGAGGGCTAGGACTTGAAATGGGTTGATGGGGACTAGGATAGGACTGGAAATGGCTGATGGGGAGCTAGGACTGGAAATAGGCTGATGTGGTGCTAGGATAGGACTAGAAATGGCTGATGGGCCAGGACTGGAAGTGGGCTGATGGGGGGCTAGGACTGGAAATGGGCTGATGGGAGGGATAGGACTTGAAATGGGTTGATGGGGACTAGGATATGATTGGAAATGGCTGATGGCGGGCTAGGATAGGACTGGAAATGTGCTGATGGGGGGCATGGACTTGAAATGGGCTGATGGGGACTAGGACTTGAAATGGGAGGATGGGGGGGCTAGGAAAGGACTGTAAATGGCTGATGGGAGAGCTAGGATTGGAAATGGACTGATTGGGGGGGCTTGGACTGCAAAAGGGCTGATGTGGGGCTAGGACTTGAAATGGATTGATCGAGGGGGCTTGGACTGAAAATGGGCTGAAGAGCGGCTAGGACTTCAAATGGGCTGATGGGGGGTGAGGATAACACTGGAAATTGCTGATGGAGGCAAGGATTGGAAATGGGCAGATGGAGGGGCTAGGGCTGGAAATTGACTGATGCAGTGGGATGGGAGAATGGGATTGGAAGGGAATGGATGCTGGGTGGAACTGAAACTAGAAGGGAGCTGATGTTGGGAGAGGACTAGAAGGGAAAGAGGCTGGGCAAGTGAGGATGGAGAGGGGAAAGCTTATTTTGTGTGGGAGGGAAGAAAAATCTACAATAGGCCAGATATTGGGAAAGAAAGTGGGGATTGAGAATGGAAGGATGAAATTTGAGTAGATGAAAAAGGAATAAGGAAAGAAGTAGATGAAAGAGCAAAAGGGAAAATATCACTATGTTAAAGCAGTAGTAGAGAGAGAATAGAAAATACTAGAAGAGAGAAGAAAGGACAAATGGACAGCAGACAATGGAGAATTAGCAGAAGACACGAAGAAACCAGAAGAAAGTGACTGGAGCAATTGCAACTCAATAATAAAATGCCCAAACAACAAAAGGTAGAAAAATACTTTTTTTTATTTTGAATTTATTAACTGGAATAAGTCAGCTCTGAGAAATCTTCATCTCTAACGTCTTTGCATTTTGTTTAGTACAAGAGGAAATTAATTTATAGTTCTATTTCTCCATTCGATCTGGTGGATCACAGCACCCTTCTCACAGCACCCTTCTCACTCGTCTTCAAAACGCTGGTCTCTCTGGGACTGTCCTTCACTGGTTTCGTTCTTTTCTTTCTTGTCGTTCGTTCTCAGTGGTTGCTGGGTCCGCTTCTTCACCCTCCACCCCTCTTACTTGTGGTGTGCCACAGGGTTCTGTCCTTGCCCCTCTCCTTTTCAATGTCTTCTTGGCTCCCCTTGCACTTGTGGTTCAGCAGTTTGGTATCTCCACGTACTATTACGCGGATGATATCATTCTGCTGCACCACACTGATTCACATACCCCTGATATCTCTCCTCTTAATCTCTGTCTTTCTGCTGTAGCTTCTTGGTTCACTTCTAATTTTCTTCAGGTTAATCCCACTAAATCATTTGCCATTTGGTTTACCCTTGGAAGCCCTTCCCCCACCTGCGCCCCTTCCCTCTCTTCCCAGCCCATTCCTCTCGTCTCATCCCTCAAGTATCTTGGCGTTATTCTTGATTCCTCTCTTTCTTTTAAAGAACACATCACTTCCATAGTTCAACGTTCTTTTCTATCCCTCAAACAACTTCGACCTGTGCGTCCTTTTCTCTCACTCTCTGCTTTTGCTACTCTTATTCTCTCCTTTGCAATTTCCCGTCTCGACTACTGTAATGTTTCTCTTGCTGGTCTACCCCAATCTCAACTCTCCCGTCTACAACGTGTTCAGAATGCAGCTGTCCGTCTCCTTTCCTGTGCTTCTCGTTATGACCATGTCACTCCCTTACTTCTGCATCATCACTGGTTACCGGTTTCTTTTCGTATACAGTATAAGGTCCTCACTTTTGTGCACAGGGTGACTCACACTGGTACCCCTCTCTATCTTGCAGATCTTCTTCAATTTCGTACTTCCCATCGTCTGCTCCGTTCTATCCACGTTAATCGGTTGGCCCTTCCTTCTCCTTCTCAAGCTCACTTGGAGTCTACACGTTCTTCGGCTTTTTACTTCTTGGGTCCTAGGCTCTGGAACTCACTTCCCCCCCTCTTCGTGCAGAGCAATCATATCAAGCCTTCAAACGACAGCTAAAAACCCACTTGTTTTGTTTGGCGTTTGACCTCCCTCCCTCGTCCGTGTCTCCCTCCCCCTCCTCTTGTTGATGTTTCCTCTTATACTTTGCTGTTTCTATTATCTGTCTCTCTGCTGTCCTTTTTAAGATTTTAACTGGCGTTCTTTTTAACTTTTCTGACAGCCTATGTTGTAACTGTTTTTAATTTTTGTTTGTAAACCGCCCAGACGCCACTGGTATGGGGCGGTATAGAAAGCATTTTAAATAAACATAAAATAAACATAAACATTGTTGTTGCACATTCCAAGTTTGGCTTTTTGGGTTCCCAGTTAAATTATTGTCTTCCTATTTCTAAATTGTGATCCCTTGCTCTTTGTTTGTTGACGGTCTATGTTCTGCATGTGTAACTGAGATGAGATATTCTGTTCATGTAGGACGGCATTTTCAAAGGCATTTACACAGGTAACTGTCCTAGTTACCAATGTAAATGCCTTATCCGGGATTTTCGAAAGGTGCCTACATGGGTAGTGCCTTTTGAAAATCCGGGATAAGTCTCTTATGCCCCCAGATGCTATGCAGTTAGCATTGGGGCATGTTGGGGGCATTCCGGGGCCGAGCGGAGGAGGAGGAAAGGGCTAAGCGGGTAACAGCGATTTTCGATGTTACCCGCTTAGCCATCTGCACCTTAAAGATAGGCAAGGTTTTTCCTTGCCTATCTTTCAGGCACAGGGGTTAAGTGGATAGCATTGAAAATCACTGTTACCCGCTTAGCCTTGGTGGCTGTGGCATGTCCAGTATAACTCAGATTTTCACTTCGGTCGCCGTGGAAGTGAAAATCCGGGTTAAGGGGGTCAGTGGGCAGGTTATGCGCCGATGTGGTGCATAGCCCGCCTAAATCAAAATCGGGTCCTTAGTTTCTATTTGACAGTGCCACTTGTTCTCTTTCCTCAGAGGAAATGTACTGGTATTCTCTGAGATGTATTGGTTTAATATTTGCAGTGTTGCCTTTTGATAGGTAAGGTTTGGTGTTTTGTGAGTCCTAATAGTGCTGTTATGATATGGTGGGTTTGCTATGGGTTCTAAACACACAACAACCACTTAGGTCTTTACCATAGCTTACATAAGATATTTCATATAAACAAAAAGATACAGCTCTACTCTCTAACTATATCACAGTATTTTTAAACTTAGCAAAACTAAAAATAAAGATAAATAAGGAAAAGGCAGACCTCAGAAACTTTAGAAATTACCCATTGGTCACTTCCGTGAACCCAGGTGCTTTCATAAGTATACCACATCAACGGTCCGCTTAAACTTTTCCTATCAACATACTGTGGATCCAATGCCTAGATATCTAATTTACAATAGTGACAAAAACATTATTCAAACTACTCATATGACATATTTTCTAATTTGATAGATATTGTTATATATCACTATATCCTATCCATTCTCCTATAATAAATCATCCTAGACATGAATACCACCGTTCAAACTAAAAGTGGAATAGTCCCATGAGGAATTTTCTTTGGCAAAAAATCTTCATTATGCCGAATGCATAAGTCAACCCGGTGCCTATTCAGACAGCTATCCCGCGTTTCGCCTCTCACTGCTTCAGGGGACTTGGGACTGTACAACAACAAAATACCACATCTATTGCTTAAACAAACATACTATGACAAAACCACCATTACATAACTGAAAAATAGATCTATCTTAGTGGAGAAAACATCTCAAACCTTATAACTTGCACCATCTCACTCCTTCCAACCTAACTCTGGTCTTCAACTCATTCATTCTAAAAAACGCCATGCATGCGCATATAAAGCTGAATCGGCTCCTCCCATACATGTTGAAACAAATCAACTATTTTCTATATCACTTTATATACAGGCTCCCCAATCTATACCCACATTTAATCCATTAGGCATTACAGTCCCCAGTAAAAAAATCCAGCGTTGTTCTCTATAGACTAAGGGATATGTTCACTAAACTGTCTTAACGTAGCAGCGGCGATGTTATCGTGTGATACGTATCGTTATCGCACGATAATGTAACATCATCGCACGATAACATCACGTATCGCGCTATAATGTCTCCGGCGGCGGTGCAGTGCGCAGAGGGAGGAGAAAGGCACCCCAGAGGGTGGAGTAAGGCTCCCCAGGAGTGGAGAGAAGGGGTCAAAGGGTAGAGAGTGGGCAGGGAGTGGATCCATGCACACTAAAGCTGTGAAAGAAGGCCCTGAAAATTAGCGCCAGTGAAAACCTCGCGCTAGGCACATTTGCAGGACAGAGAAACCATTTCAGTCAGCAATGTACAGCAAAAGGCAGCGAAACCCAGAAAAGTGATAGTAGTGATACATGTGCAGGAACCAAAAAGGCAAATAAACATAGAAAATGACCAGAACCACATATGAAATCCCAATAACCAAGCTGGCCAATAATGATATTAATGATAAACATAAAGCAACACTACTGACAAAGCGTAAAAAGGAAGCTATCATGTTTGGAAGGGTCTATGTTCTGTCCCCCTACAAAGTGAATGATCCCACATTGAAATGGCGGTGATCAGGGTTGTTGTCGTTTATATTGGGCAGGTTTGTTATGGTGTGCACATGTGCAGCAACAGCAGAGTGGCCACATAGGAAAGGGCAACTGTATTGATGCTGTAAATGGGATACAGGGGGTGCAGACGGCACATGCTGTGGTCCAGATGGGGCACAGTGCGGACTAGGCAGATGCCTAGGTGGTACATAGGAATGCAGAAACTGTAAAGCAGCAAGACAGCAACTGACGAGGGTCCAACATGGGCACGAGTGTGTGTCCCATAGTGTCACAGAGGATATTACCCAGTAGGTACCCCCAAGGGCACATAACATTGGCAGGTGTTGCTGGGGGGAAGCAGGCATGTCCATGTAGGCACCCCTACCCAACAACTCACACCATAGGCAGCTGCTTACCGGCACACTGGATGGCCTGGGACTGTGCACCACCAGCAATGCCGCGCATGCGAGATGCTAAACATGACCCTACTTTTAAATGACCCGCCAGCTGTAATATGATTGGGTGGCACTAGGAAAGTGGTTATGTGCTGACTCAGGGTGGTTTCATGGGCTGTCGTAAGTTGCTTAAAGGATCTGGATATGAGAGTGAATTGAGGTAAAGTTTAGAGTCCGAATCCATATTGGGGGTTGGGGTCCTCAATTTGGTAATTGGGGAAGTAGTGTAACACTCATAAAAATTAGACAGCAGATACAGCTTACGTTAATGCTGTGTAGTGTGGAGGAGGGGTTTGGGTGAGCCACCCAATCATATTACAGCTGGCGGGTCATTTAAAAGTAGGGTCATGTTTAGCATCTCGCATGCGTGGTGTTTTCAACCCCAACGAAGAGAAAAATCTGCTTTGGATCTGCAGTTCGTAGGGGAATTGATAATTCAAGAACGCGGGCAGCATTGACGGTAGATGTTTATTTTATTTTATATTCACGTGTTTCTGGTGTACTAGATAAGAATTAGAAGTAGGGATTGATATTCTTTTTATTTTTATTTTTATACAGCACGTTAATATAAGATCCCCTGAGGAAGCTGGAGTAATGAAACGCACGAGTGGTACCTGGGGAGGCGTCGGGATCAGACACATAAAAGGAAGGGAGCTAGGCGATAAATAGCCTACAGCTAAGTGTATAGTTTCTATAACATTTTTATAGACTGCACATATTTCGTGAAAATTCTGGTCCAGGGAAGTGATAAACCTGGCTACCGGTGTAAGTCATAGCACTAGCTGTTAGTGCATTAGCTCCACCAAAGTGATTATGAATCGAAGGTCATTGATGCTATAAGGCACAGCACAGAAACGAGATGTTAATTTGAAAAGCAGTGCCGATATAAGTCTGAGACCTTCGAAATCATTTAAACATGCCTGTATTATAATAAACAGGAAGGAGTTTGGAAGTACTCCAATTCTTGAAGTGTTATAGTGAACGACTTGTAATTTGTGGCTTCATTGTTGATCGTTCAGAAGAAGACCAAGAAGTAGTGTGATTTAAAAAGAGCAACATTGGGCGCACAACCCTCCAGCCACAGCCGTCGGCCCAGAGACCGCTCTCCCTGCCGGGATAGAGAAGCCTGCGCCGGATCCGACCTCCTGACCACGCCGGACTGAGCCGCCCAATCGGGGTGAGCCCCTGCTGATTTAAAAAGAGCGCCATCGGGCGCACTAGCGCCTGGTGGGCCCGCGCCTGAGGGCCTTGCCATAGGGCCCTTTGGCGTGGCCCTTAGGCGGTGGCCCGATACCCAAAGAATTTAATCTGAAACCGCCACACGACCACAATTGCAGACCAACCACAACTACTCCAGCAGAAACACCGCAGCTGAGCTCCCTGACCAGCGTGGAGTTCCAGATACCTCCTGGACGGCTATGCGCAGTGCACCTTAGTCCTGACTGCTTTGTGAAATTTCACCCCTGAAAGTACTGTGAGTATTCCCTCTGCAAAACCTGCAAGCTGAATGTCACAGGCTACCATAAACAGATCACTGCTAAAGTCTTAACATGCCCTGTGTAGTCCTCACTATGAGAATTTTCTGTGTTTTATAAGTACTTCATTACCATATTTTACTGTATACTATGAATACCTCAGTGCAAAATATATTGTGAACACCTCACTACCAAAGTATACAAGTAACTCTCATCGCTACCATTAGATAGCCCTACAGAACAAGCTAGCTACCACTCGTGTTACCCAATAATCTCCTCGTCCGCGGTGAACACGTATAAGCCCTTCCAAGCTAAGGAAACCTCCCGCCTCACACAGAACGCACCAAGCTACACCCCAATATGGCTATACCCAGTATAACTTTAATCATTATATACCTTCTCAGCAACACCATCAACTGTTCCCTTTCCTCTGAAGCAGACCTCAATCCAAATCTGATTCTACGAAACCCAGGAAGAAGAAATCACAGCAACACAAACCGCCCACTGACGGAACCCTCACAAAAATCTCACTCATACCTAATCCACATACCACTCCAACACACCACAAAATCTCAGCCACAACAAAGACCACGCAACCTGAGGTGTGCCCTCATAAACGCACGGTCTGTTCGTAAAAAGTGCCCAATCATCACTGACCTCGTAGTGCACCTCAAATTAGACATCCTACTAGTAACAGAATCATGGCTCACCACTTCAGACTCAGTCGTCATCAATCAACTTACCCCCCCCCCTCACTTCTCAATCCATACCTGCCATAAAGAGAACCGTAGGGGAGGTGGTGCATTCATTCTCGTAAAAACGGAGCTTCAGTATCAGACGATCAGTTCCAATAGCTCAACACACCTCGATGTGATCACCATAGCCAACAACTATAACACTATCAACCTTATATACAGATCCCCATCGTCACCCCATGAAGACCTTGCAACAATAATCGACCTAGCCTCCAACCCTAAGAATACGTGAAAGCCAAACTGGGTACTGGGAGACTTTAACCTACCAGCCATGCAGGATACCCATTCCAAAGCCTTTCTGGAGGCACTCAACAGCCTGGATTATGAACAAATTGTTGATGCCCCCACATATCAAAAGGGCAACACACTAGATCTTATTTTCTCCTCTCGACCAGAAGCGAACTCAAAGTATGACTTCAACGTAATTCTATCCCCTGTCCCATGGTCAGACCATAATCTAATTAAATTCCAGATACCCATGAACCAGGACAGCGAACGGACAACAAAAACAACTGAAAAATCACCAGCACACTTTGGACACTACAGACCTTTCGACAAAGAAGCAATCATCAAAATGTCCTCCCCAAAATCACGACAACATCACTGAACCTCGAAGAAACGATGGTGTCATGGAACAACAGCCTGAGCTCCTTTGCTCGCATACCCAACAAAGCCAGGCCACAGACCCCAGGCATGCAACTAACGAGAAGAAAACCCGCACGATGGTACTCCACCAAGCTGCGGACATCTCTACAAATGCTTAGAAAACTTGAAAGAAAGTGGAGATGCACACGGACCCCAACAGACCAGACAGCCTACAATTCCCACCTGCGGACACACCGGGACCTAATATCAATGAAAATTAAAGAACATCACTCCGAGCTCCTAAGCAGATCCCTGAACAAACCCCATGAGCTGTTGAATATAGTAAGGACCCTAACAAAGGAACCATCATCCTCACAACCAACCATGATACACCCCCAGGATTATGCTAACTACCTGATGGCCAAAACTAAAAATGCCGGCAAAGCCATCCTATCCAGTCCCACAAGCAACTCACCTAAGCCACTTACCTCGCTCATGACACCATCAGACTCAGATATTGAGGACATCATCACCAGCGTCAATGCCACCAATGCACCCAATGACCCTTGTCCAGCATTCTGGATAAGAGCACTACGGAAGGAAATCAGCCCTATAATAATCAAGATCATCAACCTATCCTTCTCTACAGGACATTTCCCGCTATGCCTTAAACAGATGTCAATTCGACCCCTCCTGAAGAACACCAAACTAAATCCCCAGATGGTTGAATCCTATAGACCAATATCAAGCATCCCGCTGCTAGCGAAGATAATTGAGAAGGTCGCTCAGCGTCAGATACAAGACCACATTGATATTGCAGCTCCCCTTGACCCATGTCAACATAGTTTTAGGGAAGTACATGGCGTGGAAACGCTCCTTGTCACACTTATCAACACGCTGATCACAGGGATTGACAACATCAAGCACGGATACGCCTTAATTTTTCTAGACATTGCTGCTGCATTCGACTCTGTAAACCACGAGCAACTCATAATACGGCTTCATGACAAGGGGATTAATGGCTCAGCATTGACTTGGTACAAATCATTCCTAATGGACAGATGGCAACAGGTACGGATAGGATCCACAACTTCCAACCCGTTCCGACAAGTACATGGGGTACCTCAAGGCTCCTCACTCTCCTCCCTCTTATTCAACATATACATTCAACCTATATGTGAATTAATCCGTTCTTTCAACATATCATGCCTGGTCTACGCAGATGATGTACTACTCACCCCATTCATGACTGATCAGCCAGACTTATCCCAACTAGTAAAATGCTTCGATGCTGTAACAAACTGGCTACACTCACAGAGCCTCAAAATAAAATTCAACAAGACGGATGTTCTGTTCATAACCAGAAATCAAGCTTTCTCACCACCACCGTCTCTAAAGACAAGGGACGCCGAACTCCCAACTAAACCCAGCATCCGCTACTTAGGCGTGACTTTAGACCAACAACTCGATTTCAAAACACATATCAGCAACACCACCAAACAAGTCTACCACAAACTACGGACACTACGACACCTCCGACCCCTGCTGCAAGCAGATGATTTCAGATCAGTTTTTCAGGCAATGGTGACCCCTCACTTTGATTATGCTAATGTGATCCTACAAGGCCTACCCAAAAACACTTTAAACCCACTACAGCTTGCAATGAATACAGCCGCCTGTTTCATACATGGAGCCTCCAGGAGGGACCACATCACCCCAATATTAAAGGACTTACACTGGCTACCAATCTACTGCCGTATCATATATAAAGTAGTCCTGATGACCTTCAAAGCCATCAACAAAATATCCACTACTGCACTAACAGGCCTCCTCCACCCTACCCCAGCAAACAGGGCAAGGAGAGCATTCGCCTCTAATACTCTACAGGTCCCCAAGGAGATAACAAAATGCAACCAGGCAACAAAGAACCGAGCCTTCAAGTTCTACGCTCCCAGCGTCTGGAACGCACTCCCAACTATCATCCGAGCAATCACAGACCTTACTCAGTTTAGAAAAGCACTAAAACACCACCTCTTTCTCCTACACTACTCCAAACCCAGTATCTCAGCCACAACCACCATACACCCTGCCAGGAATCAGTAAGTCCCAATCACCTCATGTAAATGTTGCAGATAAATGTAGATAGATGTAGATAGTTTCCCCAGTTGAAGTCCAAGTTCTATCTTCCCGTTTTACTGTAAATGCACAGCAGGCACTGTTATGCACAAATCTGTTATATGTAAACCGCACTGATTTTAAATAGCGCGGTATATAAAAGCAATAAAATAAATAAATAAATAAATAAAATGACCTTTCCAGTACTGTGGCATTTTGAGATGTCACACTTGACTATGCATTGCCAGGGTTTCAAGGACAGTCTTAACGGGACTTGTTGCGTTGCAGGCACCCTTTGCACTGTAGCCACTGTGTACTGGTCCCTACGTGTACAGCAGGGACTGACATTGTCACTGTATGTTGTACATCCTTTTGACATTGTGTTGTGTTTTGCCCATGTGTGTGATTTGGAACGCAGGATACGCTCATCTGTTTAGTTCAACGCGATCATACAGCCATGCGTGTGGCACACAGGGAACATTGGAGAGGTCCTCTTGTCCATGTCCGCCTACCCTCCACTTGGACATGACACCATATTTGCCACCACACCACTTTACTGCACACCAACATCTTGGATGGATGTTTGCACTCACCAAGGGTGTTACAGTGCATGTGTGGCATCAGTATATCATGTTTCAACGTACACGGTGCATGTGCATGTGACTGACTATGTTGGTGCAACACAGCATGTGGCAATATGGCTTCTGTGTGGGTTACTGTAACATGTTTGACCTTTATTTCCATCTCCATTTACAGGTTATTGTGTTTGTTTACTGTACCGACGTGACGCTCTACTTTGATTTACAAACCTAGCATTGCATGTCTGCACAGTCCTAGTTATCCCCTGAGGTTCCGGCACTCACATTGCCCCGTTATATTTGGAGTGTGGCAGTGTGGGTGTCCATTTTCTTTCTTCATTTGTGCATTCCATGTACCGCGATATATGTGTACATACACACACTGTATCCACACCAACCAGTGCAGGGGACCTTCTTTATAGTGTTATCTCTGCATGTTTCTGTGGATGGTTGCATTTGAATTCTCCATGTTCATGTGCCTCTGCTACCTGTTAGCATATCCTCATTTTGCATTTGACGATTGTTTTGGGTTACATTGGTGCTGCTTTGATTCCTATATCAGGCATTATGTGACAGCTGTAACATATATTTCGATATCTGTGTTTGCACTTTCTTACTTTTAACAACATATGCTGTTTCATTTTTGTGCCTCCTGTGTTGGCAGACAGATATATTTTTATGAAGAGATCATGAATGATGTGTGTTGGGCCCTCATCATGCACCGCCTACTGTCTACATGCACACATATGTAACTAAAGCATTTGGGGCATGCTTCAGCATGTGGGGGGTGTGGGGCTAATGCATACTGCACACCATGCACCTAATGCACATTATCTCTCTTGCCCATCATCTGTGGACAGGCCAGTGACTTTTCTGTAACATGTGGGTTGCTGCCCTGCAAAATGTGTTTTCCCTTTTTTCCCTGTTATCCAATCACCTTGATATTATGAAAGTCAGTATGTACGCTATCTCTGATAATTACACAAAATAAAAATATGTGTTGGGCGTACATTTGTCTCTGCTGCTGCTTCACCACACTGACACACGTATTTAGTGATTCCCTGGTCATGTACATGGCCCACCTGTGCTCACATCCTTGTACAGTGCCAGCTGTCTGCCAGCCGTCTGCCACATCACTGGGTGTTATGGGTTCCCATACAAACATTCCCTTTGAGGTAATATCTTTGCCTTGGTCTTGCTGTGGTTGTTTGGGATAGTGGTTATGGACAAGTGTTGGAACACCATAGGCTGCAGGTTTGATTCCCACATGTTTTGGTTTTTTTGGGGGTTGTGCTAACCTGACCATGAGCTGCCTGCAGGTTCATCACCTATCCACACACCCTTCCATCTCTTCACTGTACACCAACGTGTGCCCTCTGTGCTGCCTATCCATCACATATTAGCTGTTACATATGTCTCTTTCTTTATAGTATTCACCTAGGCAGTCTGCTTGGGGGGTTGGCATTGCTGTGGTTCAGCTGGCCTGGGCCACACCTGTTTGCAGATTCAATTCTCACATTCTCCTTTTGTGTTCTGTTCCCTATTTTGCCCTGCTCCACAGAGCATCCCCTGCCGCCCTTTGGGTTTAAGTTCTTTCCTCTTTTGCATGCTGTATCCACTGCATAACATTTCATTGTGTGTGTGCATGTAGTTATATGTGGCTCTCGTCCCAATTACAGACTGTGATCTGAGCTGTACACACCAGATCTGCATGTGCATTCCATCATGGTTACTGCTGGAGGTTGCCCTATCCTGGCAGACAGCAGACTTTTTGTGTGATGCCCTGCAGTATTCTTGTATGCAGCCTTTGCTAATGACCTCATGTTGGTGGTGTAGCCTACCGGTTTGTGCATTGACATTTGTGCTAGTGGTCATGGGTTTGATTTCTCTCTGTTCTCTTTCATTTGTATGCCTGTCCTGCACAGCTACTTTTCTTTCCTGTAACAGTCATATCTGTGCTGTTGGCACATTGTACCCTTATCACAGTTGCCAACCATCCTTCTGTCCATCTATGTGTGTCTGCCAGCTGTGTGCCGTCCTGCCCTGATGTGCAGGCTGCTACCCCATGTCCTGCATTGGTACACATTTCTGAATTGCAGCTCTTCCTGGTTGCCTCTCCTGTGTGTGCTCTGCATGGCACTGCTACTCCTGTGTCCTCCTGTCATTGCACCTATCCTGCCACCTGTACCTCTTCTGCTGGACACGTCTTCCCATCCTCTGCCACACACTGTCATTGTTGCATGGTACATTACTATCACCCTGTGCATCGCTACAGCTGCCCCCGATATGTTTGTCCATTTTTCTAGCTGCCACATGGGCTGGACACAGATTTGTCTGGTCCATCAGCTCTGATCTACTTCCTTCCATCACTTGTGCATTGTCTTTCCTTGGTGCTCTGTGCAGTGTTAGGGTTACATCTATGTTTGGCCCATACCTTTCTTGCTTTTCAACTTGGGGGACCTTACTGCCCTTGGGCAACATTTCTTGAGTCACCTATACATCCTTGGGGCATCTTTAGCCATACCCTAGATTCAGCCAGCTTATGGGGTACCTAATATGGTGCCTTGGGGGTTGCCAACCCTTCGTCATGCCCTCTGGGGCACATTATGACCCGCCTTGGCTGACGTGGTGGTCTATGATGTGCCTTCTGATGCGCCCTAAAAGGTGCATTAGGTTATGGCACTGGGGTGCGGGTATTTTTAGCTGGAAGCACCGATTGTTGTAATGTTTCTGACTGTTACAAGCAGGAAAGGGAATTGGCTTGGTCACCCTTATTCATTATGGCCACTGAGGGATCAAACTCATGACCCCTCTCTCAGCAGTCATTGTATTAATCAGTGTGCTACAACTCTGTTGCTATGATTGCAGGTCAACGCGTGAAGTTAAGGTTAATGCGCGGTAATGTGCACGGCTCCCCCTATCTTGCGATAATGGACATGGCACACTTCATCGCGCGATAACCCGCGATTGCTACCTTAAGACCAGAATGCCCACTACCTTATATGGCATTACTCACAGTAACGCTGCAACTAGCGCCAGTGACATTAAGACGGTTTAGTAAACATACCCCTAAGTGCTGCTCACGTGTCCGCTCTCTATAACCCGACTCTACTCGTTCCATGCAAAAACAGCGTAAATCCAAAAAGACATGCCCCTGCTGCAAACAATGTTCAACCATCGGGGCTCCCCGCTTCTTACAATGCAGCCTACTTTTATGTTCACCTAATTTTGTCCAGAGGGGACGAAATGTCTTTCCCAAATATAACATCCCGCAAGGGTAAAAAACACCATATCCTGGCCAATCCGCCCTGTCTGGACCATACCCACAATACCTTGCTCCTCATTATGCACATATTCAGGCTAATGCTGGTAACAGTGGGACATTGTGGGCCCAATGAGGTGTGGGCAGCCAAAAAACAATGGATAGACATACACACATAGACATTCCTATTGCAGCATTGTGCAAAGATAGGGGTGGTTGGCAGCCCTGCCCACCACACTGGTCCTGATCACAGTGCCGACATTGATAAACTGTGCAGGAGGTAGTAGTAGTGCTCTGGTGATAACTGCAGCTCTGTGCTGGGGCCAACAGCCTGACTCTCCATGCAGCTTTGGATTTTGAAGCCTGTGTGAGTGGGTGTTTGTACCCCTGTTCGCCGCTGCTTTGGGCTTTGCACATGTTTTATTTATTTTATTTATTTATTTATTTATGAGACTTGATAAACCGCCCAAACCGGAGTATCAGAGCGGTGTACAATAAAAGCAGGCTGCCAGAAAATTAAAGAGGGAAAAGGAACGCCATTCAAATGACAGGAAAGTGCTGTAGAAATAGATAGAAAGAAAGAAAGAGACAGAACAGTATGGCTAAAGAGTTAGGGGCAACAGGAAGGACGAAGGAAGAGAGGGAAGGGTTGGAGTGGCATACGGTGTAAGGGCCTGCATAACTGTCAGGGGGGTGATGTTGCTGTTCTATCATCATTGTAGGGTAAAATATAGGGACATGCTCTGCAGGATCCACAGCTGGGACTTGAACTTATGACCCTCTGCTTCTGGACACACTGGCTGTGTGTTCTGCACAACACTGCTGTCGCAGATGCATAGTAGTCCCTGGAGCTACCTGTACTTTTCCTCAGCCAGACCTTTTATGTTGCACTGCACACCACGTACTGGTACAGGGCATGGCCTAGGTCCACTGCAGGCAGGTGCCACTGCCCCCTCCAGCACAGGCACACACACCCCTGCCATGCTGACATGACCATATGCTGTCGGTGCTGGTAGTGCGTAGTCCCAGGCCATCCACTGTGTGGGTAGGCAGTTGCCTACGGAGCGGGGTCTGGGGTGGGGAGACATACATGGGCATCCTCACATCCGCCCCAACACCGCCTGCCAATATTATGTCCCTTCCGCTTGGGGGAGGGTTGGCTGGGGTGATGTCAGGTCAGTGCCCTGGCAACAGTTAGCTAGAGTGGACCAGGTAGATGTAGGTGGATTGTTTTTGGCCTTTGTCAGCTGCTGTCTTGCTGATGTCCGGTTTCTATGTTCCTATGTGCCACCTAGGCAACTGCCTAGTCCACCCTGTGCCCCATCTGCCCCCACTACATGTCCCGCCTGCAGCCCCCTATGCCCTATTTGCACCATCTCCATATTGGCCTTTCATACTTGGGCAATATGCTGTTGCTGCAAATGGAACACTACTATCACTTTTCTTGGACTCCCTGCCTATGCTGTACATTGCTGACACTTAAATGATTTCTCTCTTTTGCAAATATGTGCTAATGCCAGGTTTTCAGTCGCGGTAAGATTAAGCCCTTCGGTTCCCTGTATTAGTGTGGAAGGGGCCTCTCCCTGCCCACTCCCCGCCCATTGACCCCTTCTCTCCACCCTCTGCGGGACTTACCACGGCCGGGAACGCTAACGTGCGTTAGGTAATGTTAACGCGCATTAGGTAACGTTAATGCATGTAAAAACTTATGTTAACGTTACCTAACACGCGTTAACGTAGCATCTGCTGCGTTAACGTGGTTTAGTAAACATACCCCTTTATGTTCCCTATTGACTTTGGGTTAGTAAGAAATTTGAATGGGACACTGTGGAAGGTACAGTGGCAAAGGTTTGGAGAGTTTTATCACACTCTTGAGAGGGATCCCATTTAAGTAGTTTAGTTTGCATACCCCGTTATCCAAGTTATTACTCCTGTTCTATGTAAAGCAGAAGCATGTTATCCAAGTTGTTTTCTCCTGTTCTATGTGAAGCCAAACAGTTTGTTATGGTCATTTTGTTTTATGTAAACCGCGCTGACAATAGTGCGGTATATAAGAAATTGTAATAAATAAATAAATAAATAAATAAATCAGATTAAGGGAGTTTTCACAATTTTTACAAAATCAACCATTATCAGGTAGGCACCAACAATTTCAGTATTCATAGGAATAATTATTATAAACATTTGTATCGACTTTATTCCAAAGTATAATACAATTTAAAAAGGGATAAATGAATGCAAAAGAATAAAAGGGGTTTTGATTCTGAGTCTAATTTTTTTATACAGGGGAATATCAGCAGGAAAACTCTATGAACTGTCAGGGTTTCACTTGCAATGCTGGGATCAACATTCCCTCTGTGTCTCCAGTAATAACAACTTGTCTAACCTGGAAACCTGTTACACCGAGACAGTGCTACAGTTATATTATGATAGATCCTGCGTATTTTTAAGCATGCATTTGATCACAAAGGATTTCACTGCCCTCTGAAAAAGTGTCAGAGAAACACCATTTTTGGTGTCATTGTGGCGTTGGGGAAATCAATACAGCTAACAGATAAGTGATTCTGTTGCAATTCAGTGCTGTAGCATTTATAGCAAGTGTGGTGTAAGGAAGCAAGACTAACATTGAAAGTAATTACTGAAAAGCACCTTATAACTAATTTTATAAAAAAATTAAAAAAAAACAAAGATACAAAAAAAACTAGAGAGATATAATAAAAGAGTCAAAGGTCAACATTTGAATAAATATTTATTGATTCTAATTTAAATAATTGATATTTGAATAATTAATAAATTTTTTGAATCTGTGGGGTATGTTTACTAAACGGCGCTAACATCGCAGCTGCAACGTTATTGCGCGATACATGATGTTATCGCACGATAAACCATGCGAGAACATCACGTATTGCATGATAACAACTTCTGCGGCATTAAGGTGCGCAGAGGATGGAGTACGGCTCCCCAGAGGGTGGAGTAAGGCTCCTTAGGGGCGGAGATAAGGGGTCAATGGGCAGAGAGTGGGCGGGGTTAGGCCCCATGCACGCTAACGCCATGAAATGAAGGTCTGAAAATTAGCGCCAGTGAAAACCTCGTGCTAGAGGCACATTTGCAGGGAAGAGAGACAATTTCAGTCAGCAATGTGCAGCAAAGGCAGAGAAACCAAGAAAAGTGATAGTAGTGATACATGTGCAGCAACATCATAGTGCCCAAGTACGAGAGGGCACTATGGTGAGGCTGCAAATTTATTTATCTTATTTATTTATTTGGAAACTTTTATATACCTTTTACATGGAACAAAGGAAACATACATAGAACATTTTGCAAAATTGCAACTATTTACAAAAAACAGTATAAGCATAGAAACTATTTACAACTTACAGCATAACTTGCACCATTTACAACTTGCAACATAACTTTGATATATGTGAAACGTGTTCCCAAGTTTAGGACGGCATTGCTAAGGTATGCAGGTGCCAGTATTGGGAGATGCTGCTCTGCACAGGGCCCAACAGCCTGACTCTCCATGAGGATTTGGATAGTGGAATCTGTGGGTGTGGGTGTGGGTGTTTGTGCCAATGTTGGCCGCTGCTCTAGGGCAGAGGTTCCCAACTCCAGTCCTGGTGGGCCAAACATTGTTCAGATTTTCATGCTGTCCATAATGAATATGCATGAGACACATTTGCATACAATGGGGGCAGCGCCTACAAATACAGCACAGGCATATTTATTAGGGACAGCAGGAAACCTGAATGGTGTTTGGCCCTCCAGGACTGCAGTTGGGAAACTGTGCTCTAGGGATTGCACATGTTTATGGTGTCTGTGCTCTGTAGGGTAAAATATAGGCATTTCAGGCATGTTTATTTTATCTGCAATAAAGGTTCTGTCTTTATTACCATGGTTTAGTACTGGGTAAAATATGGGGACAAGGTTGGCAGGAGCCATGGCTGAGACTTGAACTTGTGACCTTCTGCCCCTGAACACAGTGGCTGTGTGTACTGCACCAAACTGTTGCCAAAGGGGCAGATCATTCCCTGGGGATACCATGACTGTTCATTGGACAGACCTTGTCTGTTGCAGTGCACGGCACCCACCTAAACAGGGCTTGGCCATGGTCTGCTGTGGGCAGATGCCACTGCCCCTCCACCACCAGCACCCCTCTGCCACCATGCTGACATGCCCTTGTGCCGGTGGCACTGGTGGTGCGCAGTCCCAGACCATCCAGTGTGCCAGTAGACGGCTGCCTATGGTGCGTGATATGGGGTAGGGGTGCCTGTCTAGACATCCACGCTTCCCCCCGGCACACCTGCCAATGTTCTGTGCCCTTTGGGGGTACTTGCTGGGTACTGTCCCCTGGGACACTGTGGGAGACGCACTCGTGGACATGTTTGCCCTTGGTCAGTTGCTGTCTTGCTGGTTTTCTGTTTCTACATTCCTATGTGTCACCTAGGCATCTGCCTAGTCCACCCTGTGCCCCAGCTGCCCCACTGCATGTGCCGCCTGCAGCCCCCTCTACCCCATTTACACCATCACCATAGTGCCCTTTCCTACATGGCCACTCTGCTGTTGCTGCAAATATGAAAGAGACATAAGCAAGCTGCCCAATATACACCACAGCAAACCCTCATCGACGCTATCGATGTTGGAAAATTCACTTTGTGGGGGGAATCAGAATTGCCCCTTCCAAACATGACATCTTCCTTTTTATTCTTTATGGGTAATGTTGTTTACCGTTTATCAATGTTTTTTCTATTGGCCAGCTCAGTGTTTTGTTTTTCTATTTTGGTTCTGGTCATTATCTCTCTGGTTTTTGCATGTATTGTTACTGCAGATGTATCACTACTATCACTTTTCTTGGTCTCCCTGCCTTTGCTGCTCATTGCTGACTGAAATTGTTTCTCTCTCCTGAAAATGTGCCTCTAGCGCGAGGTTTTCACTGGCGCTAATTTTCAGACCTTCATTTCACGGCGTTAGTGTGCATGGAGCCTCTCCCCGCCTACTCTCCGCCCATTGACCCTTTATCTCCGCCCCTGGGGAGCCTTACTCCACCCTCTGGGGAGCTTTACTCCACCCTCTGCGCACCTTAATGCCGCCGGAGATGTTATCACGTGATACGTGATGTTCTCGCATGGTAATGCGCCTTTATCGTGCGATAACGTCACTTATCACGCGATAACAGCACAGCTGCGCCGTTAGCGCCGTTTAGTAAACATACCCCTAAGATCCTTTTTCTCCTATGTCTCCCTCTTTTCTTTTGTACATCATTTTTGAATGAAGTGTTTGCTTATTGTGGTGATCCCAGTAAAAACAAGACAATAGTAGGCAAGGACATTATTTTATAGGGATGTGCAGTCATTTGAAACGGTATCAGAAATGTGAAAACTACATTTCCTTTATCATTTCATATCAATTTTGAATGAAAATGGAAGAAAAAAATCCACAAAATTTAATTACTTCCCATATGCTGTTAATAGTGCATACTATGGGCTAATGGTGCGTAGTAGTGAGCAGTAGTGCTCACTATTCATGAATAGTGTTAACTATGCATGAACAATCAACACTATTACTTAATAGTATGTGCTGTTGCTCAATAGTGAGTACCATTGCTCAATAGTGCAAGCTATTAACATTTTCCCCAAAACTAAATTTAAAAGAAAACAAAATGAAAAATCCAGTAAATGATATGGGAAACTAAACAAAACAAACATTTTGGCCTGTATGCTTCTATTATTCTATTACTTGTTTAGAAAGAAGCTTTCCCTATTAGGCCATCAACAGCACTTACTGCAGCACACATACAACATAATGGTGTACTTTTTATTGGATGATTATTAATTGTTATCTTTTTCATGTTTTCTATTTTTATTATTTGTGTGATTTGTACAGTGCAATTGTTTATGACTGTTTTTTAACTGCTTTGTTTCGACCCCTGAGGTCATACTCATGACAAAGGCTTGAGCTGAAACATAGCCGTGTTGGGCACGATGAATAAACGTTTGCTGTTCTCACCTCACTTCTGTTTGTGTTGTTTTGTTGCTGTGAGACTATGTGCTCTCTTTTGGACTGCTGAACTGGCAGATATACTTAAAGCAGCAATATTTAGCCATTATATATATGCATAACACATTTTAGATGGGAGGTGGAGAACAGAATTGAGATGCTGAGGCTAGGAAGTAGTCAGTTCTGATAAACGAGGAGTTGTTTCTAAAATACATATCCACATGCATTTTACAAAAATGCATGTAGGAAGTATCAACGAGGAAACCTGCCAATTGACATGTGCGAGTGCCGGTATTTCACAACTTGCACATGTAAATGTCAGCGCTCACACATGCAGTAGAGACATTTTGCAAACACAAATTTTGCGGTGGGTTCACCACTAAACAAACAAAGAAACAAAGATATGGGGAGGGGTGAAGACATGGGGAGGGGTGCACCTGCTCCTGGTGGGCACACCACTAAGCAAAGACATGGATAGGGGTGCACCTACTCCCTAAAAGACATGGGAAGGGGTGCACCTACTCCTGCCATATTGCTGGGCAGACTAGATGGACCATATTGATCTTTATCTGCCGTCATTTACTATGTTACTATGTTACAAATATGTAGCTGCTGCTACCTAACTGCGAAGTCCTCTATTTTCATCCAAATACAATTTGGAGTGAGGGATAAACTAGAGGGGATTAGGGGGGATAATCCCTCCTATTAAGGACTGGCCAAAATGAGCACTTTTTAAAAATCTGAGTATGGGAGCAGGTGTAAATTGCGCTATTGCAGTCATACATGTTGTAGGGAAAATTGGCAAAATTGTTCCGCTTGATTTGCATGATTGGCATGAATACCTTACAGTACCCTAGCCTATTCCTGACCAGCTTTAGTGTTATACCTGGATGAAGGCACATGGTAAAAAGACATGTGGGCTAAGAAAGGCAAGAACTGAGTGCACTAAAACAGCATAATAAAAGCAGGATGAAACTACACTCTGTGCAGGAATGTGCAGAGAATGGAGTCTTGCAAAACAGAATGGTTTGTGCAAGCAGGCATGAACAAGCTGAACAACTTTTACTCAGAAGCCCTGAAGAATTACCAACTGTGCTGTAGGCTACAGATAAGCAACTGGCAGGGTGTGGTAATCTAACGAAGCAGAAAAACTAGAACCTGCTAATCTGGTTTGGCACGGGAAATGAGTAAGACAAGTGAAAAGAACATGTAGACCTTGAGAGCGAGAAGGGTATAAAAGTGTGCAGCAACTTGGTTCATGGGCAGTTTCACCTTTCTCGCTAACAAGAGAGGTTGGGGACGCTGTCCAACACATGAACAAGGGAGACACAATGTGCAAATGAACGTTGTATCGTGTGCTTTCTGATTGACTGAATAAAGGGAAAGCTTGCTTCATTTCTGAATGTGTCTGAAGTTCATTTCCCTAGTTTTGTGGGGTTAGAAACGCAGCTGGACTGGGACTTGAACCCCACAAATTGGTGACCCCGACGTGATTCTGGAATTGGGGAGAAGGGGATTAACCCCCCGAGTACGCCGTACTCCGAAATTTAATGACATAGTTGTAGGACTATCCCCTGTGTTCCTCCTGTCATACTGATAGACGGGAGATGAGTATTCTGTTCTAGGAAGTGGAGAACGACGAGAAGAGGGAAGTGCTTTCCGTACAAAGACTCTGTGGTGAGTATAGGGGTTCCTGTCAAATATAGCAGACGGAAGACTCTCTACACGGATGTGAGTGAGTATATGATTACTTAAGAAGCTTCTGTATAGTTCAGGGTGGGATATTATTGTGTATAATATTGTATCTGAGACTGAATGTGTGTGAGTAAGACGTGCTACTAGCGCGACGTGAGAGTGGAGCTCCGATTCGCATTTCTGTACTCCCGCGAGGGGGACAGCCGGAGATGAGCGAAGCAAAAGTATTTGTTTGCAATAAGTCTCAGAAAATAATAGTGGGGTCTCCTCTGTAAATAAAGAGGAAAGTGTAATAGTTTTATCTTCTGTAAATAAAGAGGAACGGGCAGTTGTTTTATCTGTAAATAAATTGTTAAGTTAGTCTAGATATTAAGCAAAATGTTTAAAAGGAAAGTTAGCAGGAGGCGGAGCCAGCGAGACTCCAACATGGCTGCATAACAAATATCTCCCGCAGACCCAGGCAAATAATCCTGTGCATCTCTGTGGCAAATTGTCTCTCACAAGGGCGAGGTTGATTCAGAGTTGTCAACTATGGCTGGGAGCAAGCAAATGGTTGGAATTCGCGAATCCTCCTGTGTCAGGCTCGAAAAGGTCCAAGACGGACCCGTTATCACCGCAAAAGCAGGCGCCATCGCAGGAAACATCGTAGGGCCTGCAGGAGCTGTTGAAAGAGATTCGGGCAATCCGAGCTCGCGTGGACTCTAACGGGGACTCACTAGCAGAAATGCAAACGGACATGAAGGACTTACGGGCGCAAATGCAGACTCTGACTATCAGACTGGAAAAAGCAGAAGCATCGGTAGCAAGGTATGAAGAGCGTGTCACTCAGCAAGTAAAGACATCCCGGAAAGTAGAGTACCTTGAGAGGTCCATAGAGGACATGAATAATAGGGCCAGGTGCAATAACATCCGAATCGTCGGGCTACCGGAAGGCTTAGAAGGGGGAGACCCGATCCGTTATCTGGAGGCCTGGTTACCGAAGCTTTTGAAAATGGATTTCACGCGGCCCTTGGAGATTGAAAGGGCACATCGGATTCCGTCCTCGCCCAGTCTACAAAGCAACAGGCCGCGCCCGATGATTTTTTGTGTATTGCGACATCAACACGCCGTTCAAATTCTGGCTGCGGCTAAGGGGAATCAACCCCTTCTATTCGAAGGGCAGAAACTATATTTCTTTCCGAATTATAGCAAGCCTACGGTGGAGAAGAGAAAGTTATTTCTTGCATTAAGGCCGAGGCTGCAGCACCTCCAGGCCAGATATGGTCTCTTCAACCCTGCGAGATTCAAAGTCACCCTAAATAACTCGACTAAGACATTTGAAGATCCGGCGGCTCTCAGGAGATTCATTGAAGAGCAGGAGGCCTTAATGATGCACCAGAATTAGCCGTTAGCTCGGCTGGACTAGTACTCCACTGCGTCAGTAGAGGAGGCCGGGACATCGGCAGATGATGTTTACTCTATGGCCCACTGAAAGTTTCTTTGGAGGTCATACCTAGTATTATTTAGTGAGAAGAGTGGGCTCATGTTATTTGCAAACTTGCCTGGCTGCTGCAAGGGCTTCCTCGGCCTTGTAGAGGGTCATAGCACTGTTTAATATGTCAACACTACTTGCTAAGAGATGCTAATGTTAATGTACTAAGTAGCTAGATTGCCTAGTTTTTGTGGTTTAGTGGGTCCCGACTGCGCCATGCATTTATGGTCAAGCTGTCTCACCCATATTTGTGGCTGTGGGTAAGGGGTATGAATGATGGTTCTTTGGGGAAAGCTGATGGAGTACGTTGTATGTATCAGGGTAGGAGACATAGGCATGTGCTGGGAACTGTAGCCATCCATCTGTATATGACGCAATGGCTACCGGTCTAAACTTTTTGTCCCTAAATGTGAAGGGCATTAAGACCCCAGCTAAAAGAAAGAAGATATTGTCTTATTGTGGGAGGCAACAAGCTGATATAATCCTACTACAGGAAACACATCTCACTGCAGCAGAGATGAGCAAGCTGGAGAATAAGCAATTTAGGGTAATTGACTCCTCCCCTGCGATCCACAAGAAAAATGGGGTAGTAACCTTAATGAGGAGGGTGTTGGGTGCTAAGGTTGAAAGCACAAGTAATGATGATTCAGGAAGGTGGGTTAAATCCCTAATTCAGGTAGGTGGAGGTGCACTCATAATCTTAAATATTTATGGACCCAATTGTGATGACCCTCTTTTTTTCCGCTCTATCTCGGGTAGGTTGCAGATGGAGAAACAGGCCCCAATTGTTATGGGTGGAGACTTTAATGTAGTGGGGGATTCGATTGTGGATCGTAACCCTGGGAGAGTTGAGAAGCCTTCTAGAGCAGTCCTAGCGATCAAGACCCTGTGTGAAGCTAATGGCCTGGTTGATGTATGGAGAGTGCTTCACCCGGTAGAAAAAGACTTTACTTTCTTCTCCCCTTCGCATAAATCCTTTTCACGCATTGATTTTTTTCTTAGTGTCAAAGTCCCTGGTGGCCTTAGAGTGTGAGGCAGGTATAGAGGGCATATGCATCTCTGATCATGCTGCAGTCACCCTGCGAATCGCCCTTCCTGGGATAGAGAGGCCTGACTCGCTTTGGTTGTTTAACAGAGCTTGGCTGGCTGTACCCTCCTTCCAAGCGGAAATAAGGGCGGTTATTAGTTCTTACTTTGCTACCAATAAAGTGGGGGATACGGCGAGCTGGGCTTGGTGGGAGGCTTTTAAGGCCACCCTCCGGGCTGCGATAACTAGCTATTCGATCCGGGAGCATAAAAAGAATAAAGCCCAATTATTAGTGCTCGAAAGTCAGATCAAAGCTGGTGAAAGGCTATGGTCCAAACAACCAGACCCAAGCATATTAACTAGGCTTCAAAGGCTAAGGTTCCAGTATAATGAAATAGTTTCTTCAGAGGTAGAGCAAGTACTTTTAACCTAACCCCTACCTAATTGCCTCTCCTCTTACCTCCTCAAGATAACATCTCAACCCTACTGTACACATGTAACACCCTAAATTCTCAGCACTCAATCTCATTGTACATATGTATTTAGTTCAGTTTGCATCCCCCGTGTTATCCAAGTTGTTACTCCTGTTCTCTGTAAAGCAAAACATGTTATCCAAGTTGTTACTCCTGTTCTATGTGAAGCCAAGCAGTTTGTTATGGTCATTTTGTTGTATGTAAACCGCGCTGACAATAGTGCGGTATATAAGAAATTGTAATAAATAAATAAATAATAATTTATTTATTTATTTATTTACATTTCTTATATACCGCACTATTTGCGATCAGCGCGGTTTACATACAACAAAATGGTATCCGACAATAAGCAAAGTCAGGTCCTTACATTGAAACAGGAACAAGTAACTTGGAGAACAGGGTAAACTATATACATATGCAGGGCATGGAAACGGGTAACTATATACTTGTCAGATGGGGTTATCGGGTATTGATCATGTTTGGTGGTTGGGGTTCGGGGCAGTCAGTAAGGTGTTTGATAAAGAGGAAGTGTTTCAGGGCCTTCCTGAATTGGCTTAGGTTGGGAATAGCTCTGATGTGTGGTGGTAGGGAGTTCCAGAGACTTGGGGCGCTTAGTCTAAAGGCTCTGTTTGATGTTGCTTTGGAGCATTTTGTCATGTCTCTCGGTATGGCTAGCCTGTTGTCTACAGTGGTTCTTCTTAGCCTGTTGAACGGAATAAAGCTAGCAAATCCCTGGCCACCGCCTTGAGGGGGAAACAGGAAAAGAGGAGAATTGTATCTATTTTGGATGATAACTTAGTACAACAAACTAAAAGTGAGCGAATATTAGATGAGTTTTCTAAATATTATGCTAAGTTATATTCCTCAGACATTAATCCGGACCCGGGCGCTTTTACAAATTTTGTGAGAGGACTGCTCCACCCTACAGTGACGGCGCAACAAGTCAGGAGCCTGGGCAACCCTTTCTCAAGTAAAGAACTACGGACAGCCATTGGTGCTATGTCCGGGGGTAAAGCCACAGGCCCAGACGGTGTCCCAGCTGAATTTTATAAGGTGTTTTTTGAGGACCTGCTTCCACACCTTATGGTGTATTACGCAGAGCTGGTGAAGGGGCAGGGGTGCACGGGTAATTTTTCAGAAGCCACAATAGTAGTTTTGGAAAAGCCAGGCAAAGATCCTGAATATGTGACGAATTATAGACCGATTTCCCTACTAAATTCTGATTATAAGATCTATGCGAGCATTTTAGCGCAAAGGCTCACTAAGGTCATTGAAGACTTAATTCACCCGGACCAATGTGGGTTTGTCCCTGGGAGATCAACTTCGGATAATGCCCGACTGTTATGTAATTTACTGGAGAGGACCTCAGTTAGTCCTTTACCTTATATTGGCCTCTCACTTGACGCTGAGAAGGCGTTTGACAGGCTGGAGTGGCCCTTTCTTTTCCTGGTGTTGCAATGGTTCGGCCTTGGGGATGGTTTTATCAACATGGTTAAAGTCTTATATGTGGGAGGAGTAGCCTAGTGGTTGGGGCAAGGTACTTCAGGCCGGAAGGTCGGGGGTTCAAATCCCACTAGAGGACAGCAACCTTGGGCCGGAAGGACTGGGGTTTCTAGTCCCACAGATGCTCCTTGTGGTCTTGGGCAAGCCACTTAACCCTCCATTGCCCATGTTCCCTGTAAGTATTAGTGTATGTGTCTCATCCCCGCGTGTTAAATGTATCCCCCAATTGTGTTGTGACCGCTTTGATTGAAGGATAAGGCGGTATACAAAAAAACTGTCTAAATAAAAAACTGTCTAAATAAATATGTGAGTACTAGCGCCCGCATATTTGCCAATGGTATTCTCTCTCGCCCATTCTCGCTCCATAGGGGTACGAGACAAGGCTGTCCTCTTTCTCCCCTCCTGTTTAATTTAGCACTGGAATCTTTAGCTATTGCTATCAGGCAAAAGAAAGATATTGCTGGGTTCAGTCTGGGAGACTTGCAGGTGAAACTTTCAGCCTACGCTGATGATCTTCTTCTATTTACTCAGCCGGAGGAGGTGTCGTCAATCTTAACTTTAATTGACTCCTATTCCTCTATTTCTGGATATAAAATTAATTGGGCTAAATCAGTAGCATTCCCATTAAATAGTTTTTCCAATTCACATCTTTTGGCGGATTTCCCCTTCAGGTGGGTGTCAGATAAAATTACATACTTGGACATCCAGTATTGTGCCTCTCGGGTAGATACAATTAAATCAAATTTAGCAGAGCTTCTACAGTTGATTCGTAAGTTGACCCTCACTTGGTCGCCCCTCCACCTTTCTTGGTGGGGCAGGCATGAGACAATAAAAATGTCTTTAACCCCAAAAATTAATTATGTATTAGGAATGCTTCCCTTTGAATTACCGGTGGGAGCCTATGTTGATCTTGAACGATCTTTATTGGATTTCCTTTGGAATGGAAAGCGACCGAGAATAGCAACTAAAAAGCTCAAGGCCTCTAAAGATAGGGGACGTGTCCAATTTCCCAATTTCCAATGGTACCACCAAGCACTCCTTTTAAAGCAAGGGGCTCTGTGGGTGGAGGCAGAGGGTTTAGGGCCAAGGCCGACGTGGCTGGAAGTGGAAGAGAGGATTGCAGCTCCTTACCCTTTACGACATTTGCTGGGTATGCAATTTCCACAAGACTCTGAAGTGGGGAGGGTTATTTTGGCCACCCAAGCAGCATACCTGCAGTTAGTTAAGTTAGTGGGCAGCAGGGACCATCTCTCAAGGCAAGTTCCGTTGTGGTGGAACCCATTGTTTAAGATCCGGGGCCGAGAGTTTGCCTGGCGAAGGTGGTTAGATTGCGGCATATGGTCGTTGGGGCAAATAGTAGGAGAAAATGGTTGGAAGGATTTCTCCTCTCTGCAGAAGGAATTCTCCCTCCCAAGGTCTTGCTATTTCCAATGGCTGCAACTTAGACATTGTTTGGCCGCAAGGGGTGTGAGGGGGGTAGACATGGCCCCCATGGGGGTTTCTTGTAGCATAGTTAGGGGGGTCGATTGGGCAGAGGGGTGCCATGTCTCTCATTTATAGATCAATCAGGGATTATGCTCCGCATGGTCTTACGGGCCTGATTAAGACTCGGGAGTCTGATTTATCAGTTGAGATCCAGCCTAATGTTTGGAAAGTCCTGTGGGGCCCCATTATGAGGACTTTGAGATCAGCAGCAATTACCCAATCTTTGTATTTTTTCTTACATAGGGCTTATATCACCCCTGTAAAGGTATCTAAGTGGGATAAATTATCGTCAGGTAGATGCTGGTCTTGTCAGCAGGAGACGGGCACATACATACACATGTTTTTTGAATGCCCTTTGCTTCAGGTTTATTGGCAGACCATATGGGGTAGGATCCAGAAGATTTTAAATATCTCTTCTTGTGTTTCTATGAGTACGATACTGTTAAGGTCCGCTGGGCCCTCACTGGATCTACCTAAGGGGAAAGCGTTCTTGTTGGATTTTATGGTAGCTGTTGCTCTAAAGCTTATACTTTCTCACTGGAAACATTTCCAGTCATTGAATTCAGACTGCTGGTGGAACTCAGTGTGTTACTATGCTAAATTGGAGAAATTGTATAGTAATTTACACCACCCGGGCAAAGCTGAATTAAATGTGGATAGATGGTTACCTTTAGATCAATACTGTGCCTGCTCTTTTGCCATCTGAAGGGGAGGTTCTGGGCATTAGACCTAATAGGGTAGCACATGCTGGTATGACAGCTCTCAGTGTTGGATATATCGTTGATTTGGCGTATAGCAGCTCCTCAGAGAACCGGGGGGTGGGGGGTTGGGGGATGGGAGGGGGGACTTGGCTTGTTATGTTTTGTACGTTTTCTTATATCAGTATTTTTCTATGATAATTATGTCTAGCTTTGTTTTTGTTTCTGTTTGTTAAAATTCAAAATAAAGTTAAAAAAAAAAAAGGAAAGTTAGCGATGTGAAAGAAGACAAAGAACCAAGCGCCCCAACCCCAATACAGGATTTAGTAAAGCAGAATCCTCTACTAGACGCCTCCATAAGGGATGGTTCTAAGAAGTGGGAAAGATGGGCAAAAAAGAATCCTTCTCTCGCCTGGCCAGCGGGAGGATCATTCGACCCACTCATTTTAGCAACAATTAGAGACCATATCCTTTTCCACAAATGTGGTAAACCCCAATTGGAGAATTTGCGCCATGTATCTTTGTGGATGCAAGCAGCCCCAGGTCCTCAGACCTCAGTCTCCAGCTCTTCTCCACTGCCCTACTGGGCATCAGAGAGTAAAACTATGGCAGCAATAGGGTACACTGACCCTGTGGTCAGTGAACCCAAACTCCCGCGTTCTGAAGGCATGCCTCGAGATCCAGAGATAGGCAGAGCTATTCGGGATGCCAGTAGAGAAACCGAGGATGGCCCCTTTTGGGCAAAAATAGAGGAACATGTGAGTTTACAACCTACTGCCCCTCCACAACCTGCCGATCCGGCTGGATACGCAGAAGCTCGAGCTGAACTTAAGAAAATAGAACAATGGCTCGAGGATGAGAAGGCTGAAATAGCAGTTTCTAAAGAAAATTTGACTGAGGCCAAACAGTTGTAAGCCTGTTGGCAGACTGTGTCGCCCTAGGCAGCTGCCTAGATGGGACCCAGTTTGAGTTGTGGAATTATAATGATGACTCAAGAGTCGTGTCCAAGTGGAATTAAGGATGGGCTTTATTCCCTGTCCCGTATGGATGACTTTCAGATAAGGATAACACAAATAAAGCTGTTACATCACAGGCAAAAGAACACTTCAACAAAAACCAAGCCTCTTCTTTGCTTTCCCCAAAACACACAAAAAGTATTATCTTCCTTTCAAAGAAATCAAAAACACTTCCTTTTCTTCTCTTTACCGCAGAGATTCAAAATCAACAGTTACTCCCAGATTACAATCCATCGGCTCCTGAGTATTCTCTGGGATAGTGCTTTCCCACTGCATCCCCTCTTGGGCTGGGTCTGCGTAGGATCTCTGAGTGTCTGCCAACCTGCGCTCAGACCTCTGCCCTGGGGTAAATCCTGTCCTTGGGAGGTACAGTTGCTGCTGCTGGAGGTCAGAGGCAACACAAGCTGGGCTGGGGAATTCTTCCCAGTCCCTAAGCCATTGAGGGCACTCTTGTTTCCTATATGCTTGGCCCTTTCTCCCCCAATCTCTTCCACTCCCCTTATAATACAGCGGGTACTTATCTTTCCCACGAGAGAATATGGCTTCTAGCCCTTCTTCCTCTAGCCAGGGTTTTCTCTCAGAGCTGCAGGTTGCTTGGCTCCGGCAGTATCTGTTGCCGGGTCTAGCTGGGTAGTACTTGCTTCCTGCTTCCTGTGAGACTCTCAGAGTGTGACCTTTGCTCTCTGGAGATCTGACTGCTTGCCTGGGAGCGAGGACCCCTCTGGTTGGGAAGACCTTAGCTCTATCTCCCCTGATCCACTCGGGTTCGTCAGACTGCTTCTGTTCAAACCTGGATCTCCAAGGCAGTGGGTCTCTTGCTGTTTGGTCTGGAGTTTCCAACTCAGCCTCTCTGCTTGTGAGTTCACCCTCTTGGCTTGTGAGTTCCCTTCTCTCCTCCTCACTTGATTTTTCCCTGGTTTTATTGGGCTGCCTATTGAACGTGGAACGTGACTGTTCCCACAGGTGAGCCTGATTAGAGCTCTGAATTCTTTCTGCGTCACTGCAGAGCTGAGGAATGTTTGTTTCTTCACTCCCTGCCCCCTTGCACAGTGAATGTCTCCACTGACCCTGTGACTGTGAGGTAAGCTCTTGATTTCTAAACCCTTTTAATACTTCAGGTTCTATGCTGTCTCCCTCATAAGAAATAAGCTCTCCTTTTAGAGCCTCTCTGGTTATTTCAAGCTGTGTACTGTCTATCTCATGAGCAGTAAGCCCTTCCTTTGTTTTCCCTATTAAAGTTTTAGACTCTGTGCTGTCCACCTCATGACACAGTGCTTCGATCAACATTCCCAAGAGAGAGAACGACAGTTGCAGGAAGGGTGGTCTGATCTGACAGAAAAGACCTCGCAGGAACGTTTTGAACAAAAACATGCGAAACACAGAGAGCCGCTGCGACAGCGGCCCATGACTCGGTCACAAACGACCGGTAAAATGTCAGACTGTGATGATGAGTGCTCCGGTGTTAGTGAGCCGGAAACCGAGGACCAAACACTGCTCCAGCAGACAATGGTCATGAAAAATAAAGAGGAGGATGTACTGACTTTTATTACTAGACAGGAGGGTGGTGACGGGTACTATGTCTATCAGTGGTGTTAAAATATGTATGGATGGACCAAAAATAATCAGCCTCAGATGTTGCAATGGCCTCCGAGAGGTTCATTGGCTACAGTCCATCTTAACACCGCTCGCCTCTGCATTCAAGGAGGATTTGGAGACCCCGAGTGGGATTCTGAGTACATGGAATCTGGCCTAAGGATCTGGGAGAAGTTCGAGGGTCAGGAACCTAAGCGAAATTTAATGTTCCCAGTTATACACGCAACCCACGGACAAAAATATGTCCCGTGGAATTTTACTGATATGGCCAATATTGCCTCCACTCTGCCCCTGTTAAGCCGTGGTGGCGCTGCATGGATTCAGAAATTCGAACGAGTGACTGCAGGATACACTTTAGCTCTAGAGGATGTTAAAGCTTTACTAGCAAAAATTTTAGGTAACAATGCCACCAACCAAATCTTTGCATCGGCAGGTCTGCCCCAGGTGACAGTAACTGGCAATCTTTATGACGGTGCATCTTTTAATGACTACCGTCCCTGTATTTGGGATGCAGTGCGTGACATCTATCCAACCCAGCGAAGTATGACCCCTTTAACAACAATGCGTTATCAGTCAGGAGAGGATATAAGCACATACATTGCGCGATTCCAGGACTTATGGGAAGCACAGACAGGGATATGTTATGATGATCCTGGATTTGCCCCCATGTTTTTCCAGATGTTAATGAATACCCTACCGAAGGTGGTAGTGGTTAAGTTACAAGCGGTTGTAGGTCTGGAATCTGAACCCTGGCCGAAACAACAGGCCCACATCTTCCACCATGTTAGATAAATGAAGGAAGAAACCGAGAAACCTGAGAAAGATTTGAAACAGGTGCAAGCTAGGCTACTCAGCCTCCAACTTAAAGGCCTGCAAGAGGCAAAGGAGGAGCAGCCTTCTTTAGGGAAGAAGGAAGATAAGAAAGCAAATGACAATCTAATTAAACAACTCAAACAGAAAATCAGGGAGCAGCAAGCCCAGATCGAGGAAATGAAAGGTCTAGATCCTTTCGATGAAGAGGACATTGCCCCAGAACATTTATACCCTGACCACATCACTTGTTACAATGATGGAGGGTATGGGCGTCCTCAGAATAGACAAGGGAGACAGGGACCTCCGGATAGATATGACGCAGGACCTCAATGTTGGAACTGTGGTAGGATTGGTCATTTTCAGAGGTCCTGCTGGGCCCCATGTAGAGGCCCAGCCCAGTGGGATGGAAACCGTTTCCCACTGTGGACTCCCCCATGAGGTACTGGACCTCATTTTCCGGCCTCAGGGCCTCCCAGACAATGACTGGCACATTTCATTTTACGGGCAAGGCTTACTTATCAAGAGCCGTTAGTGACAGTTAAATTAAATGGTGAGCCCACCAAAATGCTACTGGATACTGAGGCTACTACCTCGGTTCTGACTAGCTTGCCCCAAGACTGCCGACTTAGTAAACAGCAAATGACTACTACAGGATTCAATGGTAATCCCATGATATCTTCCATGACTGACCCTGTTTCTTTGAAAATAGGAGACCAGCACGTCTCTCATTCATTCCTTTTTGCCCCACATTGTCCAGTAAATTTAATGGGCAGAGATTTACTAGTGAATTTAAAGGTAGAATTTACCTACGATACTGACAGTAAGGTGCACCCAAGTCGCTTTTTCCTGCTCAGTCCTTATGGTCATGTCAAATCCCACAGAGAGATCTGCATCTGCATTAAGCCAGGATGTGAGCCACCGAAAATCCCGCAGTACCCCCTCCAGCCAGAAGCTTTGGAGGGTTCCCGTCAGGAAATACAGAAGTTATTGCGGCACGGTATTATAGAGTTAAGTACCTCCCTGTACAATACCCCGTTGTTTCCTGTGAAAAAGCCTAATGGAGATTGGCGAATAGTTCATGATCTACAGGCACTGAACAGTGTCATGGAACCTCAGTTCCCGGTAGTATCTAGTCCCTCCTCACTTCTGACAACTGTTACCTTGTATAAATACCACACTGTCCTTGACCTGTCTAACGCTTTCTTCGGCATCATTGTGGAACCAGCTTCCCAACTATTCCTAGCGTTCACCTATGAGGGTCAACACTATCAGTGGACCCGACTACCCCAAGGGTATGTTGAGAGTCCCTCCATCTTTTCTCAGGCTGTGTCAGCGGATTTACAGCCGTTTCGTGCAACGATGCCCCAGAAAAGTACTTTACTGCAATATGTGGATGATTTGTTGCTTTCCACCGAGGAGGCAGAAGTTAATTTGCAGTTGTCCAAGGAACTAGTTTCCCATTTATTGAAGTGTGGGTACCAGATAAATATGGAAAAAGCTCAGGTGTGTCAGCAAGAAGTTAAGTTCCTGGGATTCTTGCTAGGTCAGGGAACATTATCCCTCACTGAAAAAAACAAGCAACACTGCCTGCAACTGCGGATGCCCTCTACTGTTAAAGAACTGAGGTCAGTCTTGGGAATCGTAAATTTTTGCCGAAACTGGATCCTGGGCCATACCAGTGTACTCATCCTTTTCGCAAATACCTGAAAGGGGGCGCAAAAGGATCCAGCAGTATCACCCTATCTGATTCAGACCAAGAATTGTTGCAGGAATTGCTGTCAGATGTATTGGCCACGCCCAGTCTCCAGTTGCCCGATTACTCCAAGGACATAAACTTGATGACATTTCATGGCCCGCAAACCTGGGCAGCAGTGGTTTTCCAGGAGGATGGCAAAGTTGTGTCCTATCTGTCAGGGACCTTTTCTATTAAAGAAGTAGTATTACCCATGACTGAAAAAGGATTGGTAGCTGCTAGTGAGGCAGTTCGTAAGACTTATAATACTTTCCATCCCTTAAGTTTAACGGTATACTGTCCAGGTGATGTGGAGGCATTACTTGGTAGTAACACGCTCCACTTCACCCCTCACCGTATACACCAGGTATGTGCTGCTCTCTTACGTAGCCACATCCTCATTAAATCTCTTCCTACCAGCCACCGTTTTGGGTGTTTACGGGAATTGGTCTCAGTTACTGCCAGGAATGAAGGGGAAGGTCATCCTTCCTTCACCTTCTCACAGAATATATTGCCATTCCATGAAATGCCATCTGATTCGGCTATCTGGTTCACTGATGGCTCACAGACATTGCACTGCTCTGGGTTTAGTGCAGTACAGATAACACCATCAGGTGAAATCCTGGAAGTATTACAGTATCGTTTGACAAATTGTTACAGTGCTCAAGGAGCTGAACTGTGTGCCATTTTGGCAGTCATGTTGCATCAGACACCGCAGCACATCATAATTTTTACTGATTCCCACTATTCCAGTCAAGTCCTAATGGACCTTCATGAAAAGTGGCTACAAAGAGGTTTTCTTACTTCCTCCGCCAGTCTGATAAGTTACTCAGAAGAAATATATCAGATTTATGAGTGTTTAGAAGAAAGTAAAATCAATAATCTGTTCCTGTGCTGTGAATGGGTGCCCGGACACACCCAGGGTGGGTCATTTAAGCAGCAAGGTAATCGGTTAGCAGATCAATTCGCTAAAGAAGTAACCGAGCTAGGTCCTTTTGCTTTGTCCGTGACACGCTCACAGAAATACCTTTTACCAGATGTCACGGACTACCAGGCAGATGCGCTGTCTTATGAGAAAGCAAATTGGCAGAGGGTTGGGTGTACCCAGATTAAAAATATCTGGACACATCCATCAGGAAAACTATGTGTCTGCTTCATGGCTTTAAAGCAGCTCACAGCTCTTTTGCACAGTGAGGGACATTCCAATGCTACTCAGATCCATTCTACCCTGGAAACTATCCTGTGGTGTCCCGACATGCAAAAAAGAATACAAGGACTGGTATCCAAATGTCCAATATGCATTCTAAATTCTCAACCTGGTGGGAAAGCTATAGGGAAAGGTCACTTACCTGTTCTCAACGGACCCTTTGAGTCATGGTATGTGGATTTCACAGATATGGTTCAAAGTTGTAACCGGAAACGATATTTGTTAGTATGGGTCTGTCCATGGTCCAAATGGCTTGAAGCTTTCCCCTGTAAGAGAGAAACTGCAGAAGAAGTCATAAAAATATTGCACACAGAAATCATACCCCATTTTGGGATCCCTAAGGTGATATATTCAGATAATGGTACCCATTTTTGAAATGCCCTAGTTCAGTCACTCACTCAGTTACTTCCGCTGCAGTGGAAATATTTATTTATTTATTTTACATTTCTTATATACTGCCTTTCATGATATCAAGGCGTTTTACATTGAACAAACTGAAATTACATTGAACAGGGCATTATAACTTGGAGATAACTATTTTACAGGGAACATGGGCTATGGAGGGTTAAGTGGCTTGCCCAAGACCACAAGGAGCACCTGTGGGACTAGAAACCCCATTCCTTCAGGCCCAAGGTTGCTGCCCTCTAGTGGGATTTGAACCCCCGACCTTCCAGCCTGAAGTACCTTGCCCCAACCACTAGGCCACTCCTCCACTCCAATATATGTGTCAAATATGTGTCAGTCCAAATATGTGTCAGTGTATAAACCTACTTCTAATGGTCTCGTTGAAAGGTGTAATGGAATATTAAAAACGCAGCTTAGGAAAATGTGCGTCTCTGGTAAGATGAATTGGCTTCAAGCACTGCCCATGTGTTTGTTCCAACTGCGCAATTGCCCATTAAAAAGGATGCATCTTACACCCCATGAAGTAGTAACTGGGTGACGCATGCGCACCACAAACTTGCCTCAACTCTTCGTCTAGCAGTTCAAGAGATTGCGGACCGTGTGGCGGATGCCCAAGCTGAACCACAAGCACTGGTAGTGCCTTGTTTTACTATTGGTGCCAAGGTATATAAACGAAACTGCACCCGTCCAGCTTGGAACTGCCCCACATTCTCAGGACCCCACATTGTCACTTCTGCATCACCTTTTGCAGTTCAATTGAATGGGACTGACACCTGGATACATGTCAGCCATCTAAAAGTGGCACCTGACTGACTGTGACTGATGGTGCTGCAGGCGTCTGAAGGAATATTTTTATTTGTTTTATCTGTTGCAATTGTGCTATTCATTTTTTACCTTACCGGGGAAGGACCATGGGCTCCGGACGATCAAGAACTAAGTGTTGGACAAAATATCTCCCAATATGTGTCATAATTGGCATCCTAACCCTCCTGGTCCTGTTACAAGGCCGGACATTCCTTACACGCTCTCCCCGGAGCGTGGCTTTGACTCTCTCCAACACATGGAAATCTACAGTGTTGGAGATTGTTAAGACCATGAATGTCACTGATTGTATTATTTGTACCCCTTTGCCTAAGGGAGGAGGGTATGCCCCGGTATCGGTACAGACGGTTCCTTTGGAGGAATGTTTGGGAAAAATACCATGTTATGACAATATTGCGTTTAATAGAACATGCTTTGAGCAGGGTAAAGTTAGATGTAATGAAACTTGGGCAGCTGTAAATGCCTCCTCTGACCCCGTGCGTGTATTTGCACCCCCCCCCCCAACAGTTTTATTTCTTTTGCATAATCATCAACTCCTCTGTTAGCTTTGCCCAGTGCTGCAACGTGTCCTATAACCTCCATACAGGTTACTGGCATTTTCTTAACCATACCTTGCGACCTTTTAGCCATGATCACAATGAAACAAAACTCCAGGCATACTACCATCGCAATGCTAATCTTTCAGGATGGGGAGGGATACGTGTTAAAACCAATGAGACTACTACCCACAAGATATGGGGACCGGAGTTTTGGAACCAGACTGTGACTATTGGCCCCATGTTTGGTAATGATACATACATAGCTACCCGAGGTAACGCTTCCTTCACCCCATTCTTATCGTGCCCCTACCTCCAGGCCCTCTAACTCTCCTTTCCTCAAGCGTGTGTTTATAAAGAAGACTAACTTCTCTATAGGCGACAGAGGTGGGGACTTCACCTCTGGCGCCTTGTTGGGACATTATTGGTTATGCGGTGAGATGCTATATCAGAAAATTAATACATCTCATTTACCCTGTGCTCTTGTTAAAGTATCCTTATACTCAGCTTTAATTCTGTTAAATGTCACCCATCAAAGTAAGCGGAGTAAGAGAAGCACAGGCCATGGGACCAGTCCTTGGACCCCTGGCACTTCCGAGGATGAGGCGATCCAAGCATCCTACCAATATATTAACTCCACTTACCCCCTAACCAAAACCCGACTAGACGCCCTGAGTTGGACATCCTGGATCCCCGTATTCCAGACCCCTGCTATCACTGCTGAGCTAGGAATGTCTATTAGGCGTTTGCAGTGTCTTTTACATGTTCAGATGAGAGCTGTAACAGAATCTATATCTCGCTTAGCTGAATCTTTAGAACAAAACACCCAAATGACTTTGCAAAATAGGCATGCTCTAGATTTGCTTCTAGCTGCTGAAGGCAGAGCTTGTACTTTTATTAATTAAACCAACTGCTGCACGGTGATCGCAAATCATACAACTTTTGTACTGCATGCTATGGAAAAGATAAGGCATCTATCAGAATTAGACATAAATGATTTCAAGGGAGGGCTTGACCTAGGTAATATTTGGGGAGATGTTGCCTCCTGGTTCTTTGGACTTGGAGGAGGTCTCAAAGCTTTCTTCATTACTTTATTGAGTGTTGCAGTGTTCGGTATTATTGCATGCTGTGTGTTTTCAATTCTCCTAGGATGTTGCAAGAAAATGATGCTGAAGCATACCCAGACTATGCATGTTGTCTCTCAAGAACAGTATGAAAAGCTGCCGCTTGAAAACCCCTCTCTATCTCAAATGGTTGTTGTCCATGGCCCATAAGGGATTCCCACCCCTGTATGCAGGTGTTAGCAAATCAAGCGAACAAAAAGAAAAACTGGGGATTGTAGGGAAATTTGGCAAAATTGTTCCGCTTGATTTGCATGATTGGCATGAATACCTTATGGTACCCTAGCCTATTCCTGACCAGCTTTAGTGTTATACCTGGATGAAGGCACATGGCAAAAAGACATGTAGGCTAAGAAAGGCAAGAACTGAGTGCACTAAAACAGCATAATAAAAGCATGATGAAACTACACTCGGTGCAGGAATGTGCAGAGAATGGAGTCTTGCAAAACAGAATGGTTTGTGCAAGCAGGCATGAACAAGCTGAACAACTTTTACTCAGAAGCCCTGAAGAATTACCAACTGTGCTCTAGGCTACAGATAACAAAAATCGTAATGGCCCACTCTTCTTGAACGATATAAAGTAAATTTTGAAAAAAGTCGTTCACTGTAATAGACTAGAGAAATGAATCAACAATCAATCTAACATTGAATTTTCTTCGAGGTCTCAGTAAAAAACTATAGCAAGGCCTTGTGGACTGCCGTCAACAGAGGGCTTCTTGCTCATTCACATCAATGACCTCTTTTAGAATAAAGAAAGAAACTGTGTCATTTTTTCACTTCGGGAATTGTTTCTCTCCTACTGGAGCACTATAATCATAAATCGATGATATCTCCACATGAAAATTGTTTTTATAACTTCTTCCCGGAGTGCTAAGGTTCTGCACTATTCTTCCTTCTGTTTTACTGCTTCGTGGCGTTTTTTGGTTAAAGAGGAATGAAAATTCCTGAAGTTCTCTTTAGTGTTGTGAAGGCGTGGGCAGCATTCTTTGATATTTCTTACGGTCCCCTGAGGAAACAGTAATGTGAAACGTCTAGAGGTACCGGGGATTGACGTTGGGATCAGAAGCAGTAAAACAGAAGGAAGAATAGTGCAGAACCTTAGCACTTAGATTTTTGACCCATCCTGGCTACTCCCTAATCACACTCCTGGCATTTATTTATTTAACTGGTTTTGCTATACCATTTTTCTACCAGTCAAAACGGTTCACAGGTAAGAAGGTACAAAAAACTGTGGCAATAACAGAAAGAGTGTATTTAGGTTACATCAAACTTTAAACAGCGGAGACTTATCATAAGCAGTGTAGGGTAAAATGTAGGGACATGGTCTGCAGGAGCCACAGCTGGGACTTGAACCTGTGATCTTTTTCCCCAGGACACACTAGCTGTGTGTACTGCACCATATTGTTGCCACAGAGGTAGGTTGGTTCCTGGGGATACCATGACTGTTCATCAGACAGACCTTGTCTGTTGCACTGCATGCCACCCACCTGAACAGGGCTTAGCCTTGGTCTGCTGTGGGCAGCTGCCATTGCCCCCTCCACCACCAGCAGCCCTCCCCCACCATGCTGACATGCCCATATGCTGATGGTTCTGGTGGTGCGCAGTCCCAGGCCATCCAGTGTTCAGGTAGACGGCTGCCTAGGGTGTGGGTTTTGGGGTAGGGGTGCTTACATAGGCATCCACGCTTCCCCCCAGCACCTCGGTCAGTTGCTGTCTTGCTGATTTCCAGTTTCCGCGATCCCATGTGCCACCTAGGCATCTGCCTAGCCCACCCTATGCCCCAGCTGCCCCACTGCATGTCCCGCCTGCAGCCCCCTATGCCCCATTTGCAGCCTCACCATAGTGCCCTTTCATACCTGAGCACTATGGTGTTGCTGCACATGTAGCACTACTATCACTGTTTTTGAGCTCCCTGTCTATGCTGTACATTGCCGACACTGAAATGGTTTTTACCACGACACTGGCATGGGTCTAGTGGGGAGGTGGTTGTGTTGATGTATGAGATTATGCCAAGTTCTTCGGTGGGTACAGTTCTGAAGATGGTCCAGGGCTGTGTGGGAGTGGTTGCCTTGTTTGGCGCAGGCATGAAGAGCACAGTGGATTTGATGGAGCTGTGCTTGGCTTGCAGATAGTCTGCCATGTCCTGGGGGTTTAGGGTATTGTCTTGTTGTGGTTGGATGGGATGTCTAGTGAGGGATTATACTAGGTCAAAGAGCTCCCTGGGTTTGTTGAGGGTGCAGAGGAGGTTGTTGTTGTAGTATTCCTGTTTGGATTTGATGGAACTATTGCAGTATGTTTTGAGTTTGCAAAGGTATTTGATCTGCAGTTGGGGGTCCTTGGATTTTGTCCATTGGCGTTTGATATGGCAAAATATGTGCTTCCATTCCCTTAGTTTCATGGAATACCAGGGTGCACAGTGTTGCCATTTTGCGGGTGGGGCTCGTGGAGGTGCAATGGCAGCTATTGAGATGATAGAGTTCCAATTGTTAATAATTGTTTCCAGGTCCTGGTCAGCCTTGGATGGGATGTCCGTGATGGCTGGCAGTGTTTTCTGGAGGAAGGACTGCTTGTCAAAGGCAAGGAACCTTCTTGTTGTGGGGGTTTTGTCTTGTGGGGGTTAGCTGAGGTGTGGATGGAGTGGCATGAATATTATGAGGTGATGATCGGACCAGGGGACAGGGGTTGTTTTGGGTGGGGTGAAATTTAGTGTGGTTAGCAGGAAGTTAGGGAAGAAGATCAGGTCAAGAGTTCCACCTTTGGAGTGGGTAGGCATAGTGATGAGTTGGGTGTAGTAGAGGTCATTCATTGCCTGGAAGAATGCAGAGCTCTGGCTGCTGGAGGCCAAGGGGAGGTTCGACCCCAAGGAGGATGAGGTGCCTTTGGTGGGAGCAGACTGTTTTGAGCAGTACATCTAGTTCCTCTGCTTTAGGCAGATGGTAAAATGTTGGTTTGATATTATGAGGATGTCTATTACGTGTGTGGATGTGGTATTGACAGTGTTAAATTTCAGGTTCTTGTTGGAGAGGATGCATATGCCTCCCCCTCTGTTATTGCTTCTTGGGCAGTTATGGATGGTGTGTGTGTGGTTGCGTTGAGTTGGTTGAGAAGTACATGGTCATGTTTCATGTGGTCATGGTCATGTTTCAGTGAAGCAAAGGAGATCCATTTTGTCATCTGCAATGCGGTCGGAGAGAGTCTGTATTTTGTTACAGGCAGAGCATGAATTTATTAAGGCGCATCTGATGATGTTGTTGAGGAGCATGTGGGGGAGGGATGGAATTTCTATTGTAATAGGAAGGAGGCATCCTAGTCTTCTGTTGAGGTGTGTGTCATGTGGGGGCCATGATCTTGGCGGTCTGAGCCTCATGCTGTGGATGATGGAGATTGGGCAGGGGTTGATTGAGTGTGTTGTGTCACCATGTCTAAGTACTAATGTTCTTATCTAATTCTAGGAAAACTACTTGTATCCTAGACCCCATCCCCTCTCGGTGGCTCTCTGAACCCGCTTTACAACTAGTCCCGGTCATTACTACCATCATTAACTCCAGATTTTCTTCTGGCCACTTTCCGACGTCTTGGAAATCTTCTATTCTACACCCTTTACTGAAACAGCCTTCTCTAGACCCATCTGGTTAAATTTAGAACCCAGTAGAGAGCTTGTACTTTAAATTTCATAAGAAGTTAGAGCCTAGCAGCAGCTAAGAGCTATAATTTAAATCAAATCAGAATATAGCTTACCTCAGCAGCACAAGACAGGGTACTGTGTAGCAGCCCTCTTTTAATAAGTGTTAATTCCCACCCACCCCTGGGATAATCGTAGCTTTATAGGTACTTACACATCTTAAAAGACAGGAGGTGCTCTCAGGTGAAGCTCATTACCCAAATCAGTCATACACTAAGGACCTGAGATTAGTTAAGCTTCAGGTGAACAAGGTATATTACACGTATTAGGTTCAGTTTTATTAGTATAAATATCCATAGCAACCCTTAGTAAGTAAAGAACTTAGATCTAAACACAAACTTAAAACTAAGATGCAGACAGCAGTCCAGCAGCGGGATGGGGGCTTTCCAGTCTTTTGCATTGAGTGTCACATGTATGATTTTCTCCCAGTTGGTGAGAGGTCTTACGTGTGCACTAGGTGCAAGGAGCTCTTTGCTCTCAGGGAACGAGTCCGTTCTCTAGAGGCTAAAGTAGCAGACTTGGAAAGCATAAGACAGACAGAGAGGTACATAGACGAGACCTACAGGGATATAGTCCTGAAGTCCCACCTCCAGTCTGGCAGCATCCCTGTTGCCATGGAGGAGAGAGGTCACGTGACAGGATAGCATCACCCTGGTGTGGCAGGAAGTGATCCTGTAACTAGGACCTGTCCTCCAGGTGATGTAAAACCCTCTCGCACCGAGGAAGTTTCTCCAGGGCCATGTGCCCATGAGGGAAGGGTTAGGACAGCCGTTATAGTTGGTGATTCGATCATTAGGCATGTAGATAGCTGGGTGGCTGGTGGACGTGAGGATCGCCTGGTAACATGCCTGCCTGGTGCGAAGGTAGCGGACCTCACGCGCCACCTAGATAAGGTCTTAGATAGTGCTGGGGAGGAGTCTGCTGTCTTGGTACATGTTGGTACCAATGACATAGGAAAATGTGGTAGGGAGGTTCTGGAGGCTAAATTTAGGCTTTTAGGTAGGAAGTTGAAATCCAGAACTTCCAGGGTAGCATTCTCCGAAATGCTTCCTGTTCCACGCGCAGGACCCAAAAGGCAGACAGAGCTCCGGAGTCTCAATGCGTGGATGAGACAATGGTGCAGAGATGAGGGGTTTGGATTTGTTATTAACTGGGGAACATTCTGGGGAAAGGAGGGGCTCTTCCGAAGGGATGGGCTTCACCTTAACCAGGATGGAACCAGGCTGCTGGCATTAACCTTTAAAAAGGAGATAGAGCAGCTTTTAAACTAGATATTAGGGGAAAGCCGACAGTCGCCCAAGAGCAGATGGTTCGGAAGAATGTATCTTTGAAGGATACTACCAAAAGCAGAGAGGTTCCACAAAAGAGTAAAGTAGCCCAAATGCCCTCAAGTATGGAGCAGACAGAGCTTAAAGATCCCAAATTACTCATGTCTAACAGACAAATTAATATGGATAAAATACATTCTCTAAAATGCTTGTATGCAAATGCTAGAAGTCTAAAAAATAAGATGGGAGAGTTAGAATATATAGCACTAAATGAAAGGTTAGATATGATTGGAATATCAGAGACATGGTGGAAGGACGACAACCAATGGGACACTGTGATACCTGGGTACAAACTATATCGTAATGACAGAGCTGATCAAATTGGTGGAGGGGTTGCTCTCTATGTTAGAGAGGGCATTGAGTCAGAAAGGATTAAAGTTTTGCAGGAAACAAAATCTGCTGTAGAATCTATATGGATTGAAATTCCATGTAAAAGGGGGAAGGCAATGGCAGTGGGGGTGTACTATCGAGCGCCTGGCCAGAATGACCAAATGGATGATGAAATGCTCAAAGAAATCAAGGAAGCTAACAAAAGTTACAGCACAGTAATAATAATGGGTGATTTCAACTACCCCGGTATCGACTGGGTCAGTGTCACGTCAGGACATGCTAGGGAGATAAAGTTCCTAGATGAAATAAATGACTGCTTCTTGGAGCAGCTGGTTCATGAACCGACCAGAGGGGAAGCCATATTAGACCTAATCCTTAGTGGAACACCAGATCTAGTGCAAGAGATAAGGTTGTTGGGGCCACTTGGCAATAGTGATCATAGCATGATCGCCTTTGATTTAATTAGTGGAGGAGGGATAGTAAGGAAATCCACAGTACTACCTTTTAACTTTCGAAAGGGAGACTATGATAAAATGAGGAAAACAGTCAAGAAAAAACTAAAAGGAGCAGTTGCAAAGGTTAAAGACGTACATCAGGCTTGGCTGTTGTTGAAAAATACTATCTTGGAAGCCCAGACCAGCTGTATTCCACGCTTTAAGAAAAGTGGAAAGAAGTCCAAAAAACTGCCAGCATGGTTTAAAGTTGAGGTCAGAGAGGCTGTTGTTGCCAAAAAAGCATCTTTCAGGAAATGGAAAAAAGAGCCAAACGACGAAACCTGGAAACAGCACAAGCACTGGCAAGTCAAATGCAAGGCATTGATAAGGCAGGCAAAGGGAGAATTTGAGAAGAAGCTTGCTGCAGAAGCAAAAACGCGAAGTAAAGACCTTTTCTTTTTTTTTATAAACTTTTATTTTCATTTTGCAACAAACAAAAGAAACAACACACCAAAGGAGACAAAACAAGTATACAATAAGGAAAAGTAAACCCAATTACCCCCCACCCCGATGCTTCTTCTCTACCCGATTAGATCAGCATGTGGGCACTTCCAATTAACAGTGATTATACATCAAACGATCAAAAGAGCATCTACGATACAGCATGATCATGGGACAGAGATATATACAAAGTTAGACAGTCAGATGAGAGCATTTAGCAAAATGTACATAGTCATTGAGCATCTTCCATTGAGACCAATGAGAAGGAGTCTGAACAGGGGAAGCGAACAGACGAGGTATTTGTACATATTTACTGTAAAGACAGGCATGATTCCACCATTCATTGGGGCTCAGCTGGGAGCTAAATTTCCGGTATTACTTAATTAGGGAAATAGCAATGCCAAGCATAAAGTTCGAAAGGAGATAAGCCATTTTTGGGAGAGAGGGGATCCCCGCAACTGGGCGAAGTCCCACTATCCTCCAAGAAAGGGGCTCCTGAGAGTGCGAGATAGACTAAATACGACCCCAGACCCGACGCTAGTAATACTGTAGTGCGGGATATTCATGCATAACATGAGGCAATGAACCAATGGCCGCAGGACATGTCCAGCAACCATTGCCCTGAGTAGTGTTCCATTTGTCTAATCTGTGAGGAGTGTAAAAACACCGGTGGGCTAGAAAGAAGAGGGTCTGAGTGAGTGAGGCGGATCGGGAACCCGTGTCCCTCTACTCCAGATAAGGCTCCATTGCTCCGAGGTCAAAGTCACATGCAATTCTCTCTCCCATACTTTCTGCGCTATAGGGGTATCTCTAGTTATAGCATTACATAAGGTTTAGTAAAAATTGGATGCTACACCCGGTGAACTACCGATAGATCGGAAAGTCTCCAATCAACCTTATGTAGAGAATGCCGATGGCGGGAGTACCCTAGTACTCCGAAGGCGATGCTGAAGTTGCACTGACTAGAGTCGGGAGTCTAAAAGATTGCATAAGAGTATTAAAGGCACCTAAAGTGTCTAAAAGCATTGGTGGATAGTGGGAGTCTGATGGGAGAGTCATACCAGGGAGAAAAGTAAGAGGAATCGGTTTGCAAAGGCCCGCTTCTATATCTAGCCACACAGGTCTACTCGGTACTGGATCTTCCAGCCAACGAGCGCCTTATTTGAGAAGAAAAGATTGAGGGAACACTGGAGTAAAATCGCCACCAAGTATTAATGGAGCATTGGCAGAGGCCAATGCCAACTGCGCAATACTTGCATAGTAAGCAGGGTTGTCCACATTCGGGGCATAATGCAAATACACGTGAATTCACTATCTCCAACCTCAAGGTGTACACGGGCCCATCTACCCTCTTTGTCAACGCTAATATCAAGTACAGTAGCGTGCAAAGACTTCTTAACCAGTATGGCTACCCCGTACCATTTGGAAACGGTGGGAGAATAGGCAGCTACCATGTAAGGCTTAGCATTGAGTTTCAGTGTTTCAGCAAAGTTTAAATGCGTTTCCTGAGGAAACACTAAATCAACATGCTCATGGCTAAGATAGCTAAGGATTTTCTTTCCTTTGAGTGGACCATTAATGCCTTTTACGGTGATTGATAAGATTTTACATAAGGCCATTCAGAAAAGTTAAAAATTCTGAGCATTATAGCACACATAATTTCACTATGTCCCTCAAACTGACTGTATCTGGCTGTACACATGACATAAGAAAAATAAGCTAATATGATACAATGAAGCGCCCCACATTAACAAAGAAAACCGCAGTAAGGTAGAGGAGAAGCAAAACCCCAAAATTACTGGCGACCATGTGTCTGCGGGGAGAAACCCCAGAGAAGGCCGAAATTGAAAAAACACATAACCTGTAGGACTGTGCGTGCTCCGAATCCGACCGAGGCACACATCATGAAGGGATAGGAGACCAAAAAACAAAAGTCATATAGAGAAAGAAAGAAAGTCCAGGCAATCTCTGTGCTTGGCTATGACCGCCGCATCGGGCCCTTCAAAATGGCGGACAGAGCCGACAGATAAGAGTCCAAGATTTGGGATTAGCGCATCTGCTCTGCTTCTTTGGAGTCTAAAAATGTTGATAGTAGATCAGGATCTTCGAACGTCCTGGTTTGGTTGTGGAGAGTCACTCGGAGCTTCGCTGGATACAACAGGCCAAAGCGAGCCTGTAGCTGTTGAAGTCGAGGGCGAAGAGCAAGGAGTTTCTTCCGACGGTCAACGGTAGGCTTTGCCAAATCAGGAAAGAAGGAGACTTTACGACCTTCAAATTCCAAATGATGATTCGCTCGGGCAGCATTTAAAATTTGTTCCACTTGTTGATATCGTAGCAAGCTAAAGATAATAGGCCGGGGGGTCGTGCGGTTGGGCGCCATGTGGGCAGGAACACGGTGTGCTCGATCGATTTCCAGTTCTCTATGAAAAGTGATCTTCAGCAAGGAGGGAAGAGTTTTGAGCAAGAATTCTCTTATATCTCCTGCTTCCACCCCCTCCGGCATTCCGAGGAGCCTCACATTGTTGCGACGGGCTCGATTATTGCTATCTTCTAACTCCTTTTGAAGATTCTGTATCTGGCGCTCAGCCTTGTCCAGTTTGCCCAAGCGCACCGCGTGCGAGTCGAGGACCCCCGCCATGTTGTCCTGCCGTAATGAAAGACTTTCAAGTCGGTCCTGGAGCACTCCAAAGTCTTCTCGCATGGCTCGAAGCGCTTCTCCATTGGACTGCACCAATTCCTTCACACCGCGTATTTCCTCCAAAATCTCCAGGTGCATTTCGGGGTTTTCACGAAATGGAACCATCTTCTGTGGGGAGGACACCTCTGTTTTGGAGCGTTTTCCGTGAGAAGAAGAAGGAGACCCGAAGTCCAAGCGCGCTGGTTTATGGGCCGCCATCCCCCCCCCGAGGTACCCCGGTCAGCTCGGAGCAAAATAGTAAGTTTGTATAGGTATTAAGTCAGGATTCTAAGTAGGCCTCTCGGGAGCTTCAACGCAAAGCGTCCTACCCGCTGGACATCAGGCTCCGCCCCCCCGTAAAGACCTTTTCAAGTACATTCGTAGCAAAAAACCTGTGAGAGAGTCAGTTGGTCCATTAGATGATAAAGGGGTTAAAGGAGCACTAAGAGGCGACAAGGCGATAGCGGAGAGACTGAACGAATTCTTTGCTTCAGTCTTTACTGAGGAAGATGTAGGGATGTTACCCATGACTGAAGTGGTATTTAAAGGTGCAGAAGAATTGAAGGAAATATCGATACATCGAGAAGATGTATTACAACTATTAGATAAGCTGAAGAGTAGCAAATCACCTGGGCCGGATGGTATACATCCAAGGGTATTGAAAGAACTGAAATATGAGATTGCAGACCTGCTATTAGTAATCTGTGAACTATCATTAAAATCATCTCTAATACCTGAAGATTGGAGGATCGCCAATGTAACACCAATTTTTAAAAAGGGTTCCAGGGGTGATCCGGGAAACTACAGACCGGTGAGCCTGACGTCAATACCGGGAAAAATGATAGAAACCATCATAAAGAATAAAATTACTCAGCATGTAGATAGTCATGAACTAATGAGAGACAGCCAACATGGCTTTAGACAAGGAAGATCTTGTCTTACTAATCTGTTATGTTTTTTTGAAGGAGTGAATAATCAGGTGGACAAAGGTGAGTCGGTTGATATTGTGTATCTGGACTTTCAGAAAGCCTTTGACAAGGTCCCTCATGAGAGACTTTTGGCAAAACTAATGAGTCATGGGATAGGAGGCAGTGTACTATTGTGGATCAGGAACTGGTTAAAAGATAGAAAGCAGAGGGTAGGGCTAAATGGCCAATTTTCCCAATGGAGAAAGGTGAATAGTGGTGTACCCCAGGGATCTGTGCTGGGTCTGCTGCTTTTTGACATATTCATAAATGACCTGGAAAGTGGAATAACGAGTGAGGTTATCAAATTTGCAGATGACACAAAACTATTTAAAGTTGTTAAAACCCAAGAGGATTGTGGAAAATTGCAAGAGGATCTTGATAGATTGGAAGACTGGGCATCAAAATGGCAGATGAAATTTAATGTGGACAAGTGCAAGGTTATGCACCTAGGGAAGAACAACCCAAACTATGGTTACACGATGCAAGGTTCCACATTAGGAACCACCACCCAGGAAAAAGAGTTAGGCGTCATTGTGGATGCCATGTTAAAACCCTCGGCCCAGTGTGCAGCGGCGGCCAAGAGAGCAAATAGAATGCTAGGTATGATAAGGAAAGGAATGGAAAATAAAACAAAGGATATTATAATGCCTCTATATCGTTCCATGGTGAGACCGCACCTTGAATATTGTGTGCAATTCTGGTCGCCGTATCTTAAAAAGGATATAGAGTTATTAGGTTCAGAGAAGAGCCACCAAAATGGTAAAGGGGATGGAAGGATACTCCTATGAAGAAAGGCTAAAAAGGTTAGGGCTCTTTAACCTGGAAAAGAGACGGCTGAGGGGAGATATGATAGAAGTCTATAAATTAATGAGCGGAGTGGAACGGGTAAACGTAGATCGATTGTTTACCTTATCAGAATATAGAAAGACTAGGGGACATGCAATGAAGCTACAGGGTAAACTATTTAAGACTAATAAAAGAAAATATTTTTTCACTCAACGTGTAATCAAACTCTGGAATTTGTTACCGGAGGATGTAGTAAAGGCTGTTAGTGTAGCTGGGTTTAAAAAAGGTTTGGACAAGTTCCTGGAGGAAAGGTCCATAAGCCGTTATTAAGAAGGGACCCAGGATATCAATGCTTGAATCAATACAAGCATTGTGGAACCTGTGTCCCTTGGGGAAACTGCTAGGTACATATGACCTAGATTGGCCACTGTTAGAAACAGAATACTGGGCTTGATGGACCTTGGTCTGACCCAGTATGGCATATCTTATGTTCTTATGTTCTTATCTGTCCTCTCTCACTGGCGCCCAGTATCCAACCTACCATTTCTTGCTAAGCTCCTAGAACGCTGCGCTTTTGACCAATTGAGTTCTCACGTTGAATCCACCAATTCACTCCACCCACGTCAGGCTGGTTTCCGCTGAGGGCACAGCACCGAAACCGTCCTTCTTGCACTACTAAATGAATTACACGTCACTCACGATCGTGGTAATATCACTCTTCTTGTCTCACTGGATCTGTCCGCTGCATTTGATTTGATTGACCATCGTTCACTCCTGTCCCGACTTTCCGACATTGGTCTCCGAGGTACTGTTTGGCATTGGTTTCGCTCCTTCCTTTCCTCCCGCTCCTTTTCTGTGCATGTTAATGGTCAGGCCTCTCCCGTCCTTCCCCTCACTTGTGGTGTCCCGCAAGGTTCTGTACTCTCCCCTCTATTGTTCAATATTTTCCTTGCTCCGTTGCCCCTGATTATCCAACAATATCCGGTCTCATCTTACTTTTATGCGGATGACATTGTTCTTCTGTTTCATACCTCACCCTTATCCCCTGATATTTCTCAGTTGAATCTCTGCCTTTCTCACATTGCTTCTTGGTTATCAGAAAATTTTCTTCACCTCAATCCAGCAAAGTCCTCCGCAATGTGGGTCTCCCTGAGTGGCTCATGTCCCACTCTTGCTCCCTCCATTGGATCAACCAGCATCCCCCTCACATCCTCGTTTCGCTACTTGGGCGTTCTTTTGGATCCTTCTCTGACCTTTCATGAGCACATCTCCATGATCTCCCGCCGCTCCTTTGCTGCTTTACGGCAAATTAGGGCCATCCGATCCGTATTACCCACCAGTTCCCTAGTCACCCTTGTCATTGCTCTTGTCATTAGCAGATTGGATAATTGCAATGTTTATTTAGCCAACCTCCCCAAATATTGCCTTCAAAGGCTACAACGCATCCAGAACGCTGCAACTCGCCTCATCACCTTTTCTAGAAGATTCGACCACATTACCCCTATCCTCCTTCATTTGCATTGGCTTCCCCTTCATTACCGCTTCCACTATAAATTTCTGATTCTACTTCATCGAGCCATTTACACCAGTACCCCCCTCTATTTGGAAGATTGCATGGGTTTGAGTTCTTGTTGTTCCTTTTCTTCATTCCTGTCCAACTCAGAAATTTTGCATGCCTGTAACAGTCATATCTTTGCAGATCCGTGCTGCCAGTCCATATTACCGTCACCACTGTTGCCAACAATCCTTCAGTCCATCTTTCTGTGTCTGTCAGCTGTGTAGAGTCCTGTCTTCCTGTGCAGACTGCCACCCCATGTCCTGCGCTGGTACCCTTTCCTGCATTGCGCCTCTTTGTGCTTGCCTCACCTGTGCCTGATCTGCATGGCACCACCACTCCTCTGACCACCCATCATTGTAACTATCCTGCCACCTCCACTGGGGGACACGTATTCCCATAATCTCCACCAACTGTCTTTCCAGTACTTTACATTGCCAACACCCTGTGTTGTGGTACAGTTGCCCCCACCATGTTTGTCAACAGTACTGGCAGCCACATGGGATGCCCGCAGATATGGCAGGTCCAGAAGCTCCCAGCTCTCCCTCCTTCACTCACCTGTTCATTGCCTTTCCTCAGTGCTCTATCTAGTGTTAAGGCTACATCTGTCGCTATGCCTCACAGGTCATGCATGTCATCCTGAAGCACTTTGCAGCCCTTAGGGCACACTAACCTAGGGCACCGTAACCTTGTTAGGCCACCTTAACCTATGGTTCCATAGCCCAGGGTGCCTTCTATGGTGCCTTGTCCAGGGATGCCTAATACAGCGCTTGGCCTAAGGAGCCCTATAGGGTGCCTTATGAGGCACCTTATAAGGCACCTTATAAGGCACCTAACAGGGCACCTTATAAGGCACCTTACTTATAAGGCACCTAAGAAGGCGCCTTGTAAGGTGCCTTATAGGTAAGGCACCTTGTAATGCGCGTTAGTCTAAGGCACCTTGTAATGTGCGCTAGCTGATACGGCTTGCCGTAACGATGCACCGCCCATGCCTTTATATGGGCATCTGTACCAGTACCGCGGAACCTAACAAGGGTGACATTACTGCAGTTTAGTAAACATACCCCTTTGACTACTGCAATTCAATTTGCCAAGGACTACCAAAATCCACTCTGCCCCACCCCCATCACTGCATTGCACACCACTGCAAGCACAATTCAAGGTGTGTCAATGTATGAACACAACTCCCATCCTCAAACAACTCTATTGGTTGCCACTAACAAGCCACATACTCTACAAAGTTCTACTCATCACATTTAAGATCATCAATAACCAATCATCTCACTACCTACATTCCCTCCTGAACACCACCAGCATGTCCAGATCAAAGAGGCAAAACAACACAAACATGCTACAATTACCACAAGAAAAAAACAAAAGCACCCAGTATGCCTACACAAAACATATGGACTGTATGCATCATCCTTTTGGAATGCCATCCTTTGAACCCTCTGCTCAACAAATGACCTATCCACATTCAGAAAACTGCTCAAAATGCACCTATTTAATGAACATTTTGGTCACACCACATAACCCCCCTCCCTCCCACAGCACCCGCCCATAATAATAAATCGACCTTTTATAACATATTTACCACTCCTTTCAAGAACCTCAATGTATATAAGTTATACCACTAAGATATTATAATGTATATGTTTCACTGTTCAATGTAATATCAATAACAAACATTAACAACTCTATAAATAAGTTCCATAGTTCTACAGTATGTATAACAACTTGTTATAATGTACACCGCTTTGCCCTGGTGAAAAGCGGTATTAAAAAAAAAAACAAAAAAAAGAAGTCAAATAAATAAATAAATAAATCTATCCATAAATGTTTGTCCAGAAGATGTTCTATGGCATTTCAGGGCATGACCTGGGTGGTAAAAATATCTGCATGTATATCATGTATGTGTAAGTTTGAAATTGCCCATGTCTGAATTTAAACCTGCTCCCCGACATGAACGGGTATTTCAAAAGTGTTCCTTTTAACCATCCCTTTCTAGAAGGAAATAAGGACGATATCGCCCTTACTCCCCCCAATGTTTGTTTCCCCATCCAAATTGAAATGAATCAAAGAAAGAACCCTCTGTAGTCAGTTAGGAGCATCCACACGTCTAGGTTTCCAAAATGGCCCTAACGCATGTGTAGGTTCCAATATTAGCAAGGTACATGTTGTGAAATGTCAGAATTTACACATACTGCTTGCCAAGGGTTCCTCCAACCATTTTTCTCAAATGCATATTTGTAAAATGACTCTTCCTGCGGCACATGGATCTGTATTTTAGAAAAGGCTCCAGGTTTAACAAAGCCGTTCCTGAGCCCCATCGGAATTATAAATTTTATGCACTTCATGTCTCAATTCTGACTTGCATGTTTTTTCCGAAATGTATCTTTATACATATACCATTGAAGAAGAATCCAAAATATTCTGGAACTCAACTGGAAAGAATACTGTCATGGTGTTTGTGATCTGAACACTACATGATCAATAGGTATAATTTTCTAAGTTGCCTGTAGTAATTTCAAGAAAATGATTGCAATTTAGTACATTCATACCAATTAGCAGAGCCAGTCCAAGGGTTTCTGCCGCCCTAGGAAGAAACCCAGCCGCACTGCCACCGCCAAACCACATCACCGTCCCCTCTCAACTGTTGCCACTATGCAGTAACAGTTACCACAGTCCACCGCTGACAATTTACTGCATGGTAAACCCACACTTTAGTAAACATGCCATGATGTCCCTTGCGTTCTAGGTTGTTTTCTTGTTGGATACGATTATGAATTAGAGTAGGATATGGGATGATGCCTCCACCTTGTTGGAAGAAGGAGAGGAAGGTTTAAAATAATTGCTCCAGATATTTGTCTTTTACTATATAGGGGGATTTGGGTTGTATGTGAATTTGTATTATGTATTGAACTTGTATTATCTGGTTATTGTGGGGGAATGAATAAGAATAAAAATTATAGAAAAGAAAGCAAGACCACTGGTAAAACAGTACTTTATGAGCAGGAATAGGCCTTTATAAGATTGACCTTTGCCATATTCAAGTAAACGAATGCACAGGGGGTAACTCTATAAAGCATTTTCTGCATGTAAAATATATTGTACACATGGAAACAGCTCCCAAAAGAGGGACCCAAAGAAGCATCAGTCCCTGACACAGATGACTGGAGAGGCCCGAAGCACTGGATTTGGCATGCCAAAGAGCACAACCAGAGAGATAAGTGCACTGATTGTTTTGCTATGCACATGCCATAGAGTAAGCGGTGCAAATTTAAATGAACGAATGAACTGCTTAGATCAGCTGTTTTTGCACTGTAAGCTTTGCAAAGAAGATTGTTTTTAATTGCTAAGAAAAAGAAAACTATTTTGGGACCAATGATGATTGCATTTTATATAGCTGGAAAGACTTTCTTATTAGCTAAGCTCTCGTGAGGCCCCTAGGAATATAAAATAAGTGCTTTAGTGATCGAATGAATGGCAGAAGAACTAAGATTGCTTTAATGGTTGTAGAATTCTCCTAGCATGCAGATATCTTTGTTTTGTTGCCTTTATAAAATAGGCACTTTTTGGTGTCCCTTTATGAAATGGCCTCATATAGTCTATGGGCCCGATTGTCAATTAGCAGGCTATGCACTGCCATGGTGCATAGCCTGCCCGTCGACCCATTTGTCTGGACGTGCTTGCAGCCACCGAGGCTAAATGGGTAGCAGCAATTTTTGATTTTTTCCTCACCTATCTTTAAGGCATAGAGGGCTAAGCGGGTAACATCGAAAATCGCTGCTACCCATTTAACCCTTTCCTCTGCCCCTGGTCCACACCAGAACATTCCTAACATATCTCATTGCTATGCGGATAGCATCTGGACATGTTAGGGACTTATCTGGGATTTTTGAAGGGCACTACCCATGTAGGTACCCTTCAAAAATTCTGTATAAGGCCTTTACATAGGTAACTAGGAAAGTTACCCATGTAAAGGCCTTCAAAAATCAGCCCTATATTTACTCAGGTAAGCACAGCCTTCCCAGGAGCAGGGTTGGAATGGGCTTACATTTTATAAAGTATTTATTTATTTAGACAGTTTTGTATACCACCTTATCCTTCAATCAAAGTGGTAACAACACATTTGGGGGATACATTTAACACAAGGGGATATGAGACACATACACTAACAGGGAATGTGGGCAATGTAGGGTTAAGTGGCTTGCCCAAGACCACAAGGACTAGAAACCCCAGTCCTTCCGGCCCAAGGTCACTGTTCTCTAGCAGGATTTGAACCCCCTGATCTTCTGGCCTGAAGTAACTTGCCCCAACCACTAGGCCACTCCTCCACCCCATGAATGCCTAATTTAACCCCAGAAATATGTGTTTTCCAAAGAACAGCTATCTATATATGTGCATACATTCCCTATGGATGTCAAATTGGAAATAGGCGCACACTTTTATAAATGTTTCAGTACCCATATGGGAAACATATGTGCATAGTATTTATGCATCTATGCACTTATAAAACTTCCCCTTAAAGGGTTAGTATTGAAAATTGTGGTCCAGAAAATGGATAACATTTTGCCAGACATCTCAACATCCATCTGAAAGTTATCTGTTTAAAGTTAGGAGGGCCGGGATTGATTTAAACCTAACTGTATTAGTGCTGATATTCAGCCACTAACTAATTACAGTTAACTGGATAAGTCAGTTACAGATATAGCAGACATAAGATGTCCAGATAAAGATAATCAGAAATCTTTAACTGGCTACACTGGTAGCACAGACTTATCTAGTTTCATTTCCAGAATAGCTGGTTAAAGTTAACAGGATAACTCATCTGGTTACCTTGAACCAAACAGGTTGCCTCTCAAATGTCCAGATCACATTTCATTATTACATGGGTATATACTATATACATATTCACATATTCATTTTCAAAGCCATTTCCAGAGATCAAGCAGTGCTTTCCCTGTGCAAATGTACTTTGACAAAATTGTACACTTGACATACAACAGTGCATAATTCTACGAGTGCATACTCCTTCTTGTAGCTGCAGGAAGTTTGCCCTTTGCAAATATTTTTGGATTTTCAAAAGTATATGCATGAGGGTGTTTCCTGGGATGATTTTTAAAGCAAAAGTATGTGTGTACTTTCACTTTGAAAATCCAGCAGTCTGCATACTGAAAAGTTCACAGATACGTTTCAATAATACGATTATAAAATTACCCCCTAAAATGTCAAATTCCTTGAAGCCGGTCTACCCAAAGGACTTTCTTCTTGACAAAGGTTAACACATTTCTTAGATTCTTGATCAGAACAAGGTGTTGCGCTGAGATTAATTTATCACAAAGTGTTAATGGGATATGTCAGAGAAGGTAAAATGGGAATGAGTAATATAGCCTTTGTTCACCCTCGTGTCTGTTCTCCTGTATCAAGGAGACCATCTATGGATATTATTTTCAAAAAGTCAGTCATGCAGATGATGAATTGGAATCTGAAAAGCAAGATTAAGATTAAAGTGGTCACAAGCAGAGGCCGTACCAGCCTTCAGAGACAACATGTGCATGTAATACAAAGTTCGGGGTTCAGAAGAGTTAGTAAATGTATTAAACAATATAAAAACACTTTATAAAGCATCTCCCACCCCTAAGCAATTGTTGTACACTTATCAGACCTAATAAGGGAATACTGTATTTCAACATGTACAAAAAATATTTCAAAATATTTATAGCGCAATGATTCCCAACCTGTGATCCGCAGACCTCTGGTGGTCCATGAGATAAATTATAGGGGGTCCCCGAAAAAGTCTGCTGCTATAGAATTGGGATCAGCAGTGGCTGAAGCTATGGCAGGAGAGGTCATAAGGGTGGGTGAGAAGGAGCAGCAGCTATGGAGGTAGGATCAGAGATGGCTATGCAGGCCAGAAGCAATAGTAGTCATATGTTATGTGCAGGAAGTAGCAGTGGCTATGTGGGTAGAATTCAAGGTGATCTAGACCATAGGGGTGTCTCAGCAAAGGCAGCAGAGGTAATGGTGGTATAGTCAAAGCTGCCATGCAGATTGGAAGAGGAAGCAGAAATGACCACAGAGGTTGGCCCAGCAGCAGCAGTAGCTATGGAGACCTCAAGAAGGAGTGCAGAGATTGGTAATATTTCTTTTATAGATGAGGAAAGGGAGTGATACTAATGATGGGGGCTGACTGAAGGGATGGAGAATGATGGACCGATAAGGACTGGCCATGTGAGAAATAAAGGCAAATAGACTGGTGGGGACTAGCTAGTGGGAGAGTGAGAGAGAGAGAGACTGAGGAAAGCAAGAGGAGAGTAATGGGGATTGGATAGAGAGAGAGAGAGAGAGACTGGTGGTAGCTAGCTTGGGGAGGGGGAGGAGAGAAACTGATGAGGATTGATTTGAAAGAGAGAGACTGGCAAGGAGAGAGTGATTGGTGGGGACTGTCTGGAGGTAGGCAATGAGTGACTTGCTGAGTCTGACTGGAGAGAAAAAGAGAGAACAGGGTCGACTCTACCACTAGGCCGAGGATGGCAATGCAACCCTGATAGAGCCAGCAAACAGCAGCAGAGTGAACAGAGTCAATGGCAGACTGATCAGTGGCAGCCTTTGAGCACATGCTATGAAGTGGTTTCAGTGTCGATTCTGCTCAAGAAGAAATTATCCAAAAAGTCCCAAAGATCAAATGAGTCAAATTAACCTCATTCTTATTATGATTTCAAATTATTCTCATTATTTAAAGGTTATATTTAAAAGCGTGTTTTACACAACTTTCTAAAGAGCATGCAAGCACAGGTAAATCATAGCCCCAGGCATTGACTTTCAAAGATTAGGTCAACAATAATAAAAACTAATATTGAAGACTGAAAGAATAGCTTTGAAAACTAGCTTAATTAATTTAAACCTGACTCTATGGGGTATGCTTACTAAACAGCGCTAACATCGCAGCGGCAACGTTATCACACAATACGTAATGTTATCGCGCGATAACGTTACGTTTTGCGCGATAACATCTCCGGCGGCATTAAGGCACACAGAGGGTGGAGTAAGTCTTCCCAGAGGGTGGAGAGAAGGGGTCAATGGGCGGAGAGTGGGCGGGGAGAGGCTCCAGGCACACTAACGCTGTGAAATGAAGGTCTGAAAATTAACGCCAGTGAAAACCTCACGTTAGAGGCACATTTGAAGGAGAGAGAAACCGGTTCAGTTAGCAATGTACAGCAAAGGCAGGGAGACCCAGAAAATGTGATAGCAGTGATACATGTGCAGCAAAAGCATAGTGCCCAAGTACGAAAGGGCACTATGGTGAGTCTGCAAATGGGGTACAGAGGGTGGGATATGCAGTGGGGAAGCTGGGGCACAGGGTGAGCTAGGCAGATGCCTAGGTGCCATATAGGAAGGCAGAAATGAAAAATGAGCATGACAGCAACTGACCAAGGGCAAACATGTCCACGAGTGTGTGTCCCCCAGTGCCCCAATGGACATTACCCAGCAGGTACCCCAAAGGTCACATAACATTGGTAAGCAGTGCCGGAGGGAAGCGCGGATGTCTATGTAGGCACCCCTACCCCAAATCCCACACCATAGGCAGCCGCCTACAGGCACACTGGATGGCCTGGTACTGCGCACCACCAGCACCACCGGCATAAGGGCATGTCAGCATGGTGGGGGAGGGGTGCTGGTGGTGGAGGGGGCAGTGGCAGCTGCCCACAGCAGACCAAGGCCAAGCCCTGTTTAGGTGGATGGCGTGCAGTGCAACAGACAAGGTCTGTCTGAAGAACAGTCATGGTATCCCCAGGAAATGACCTGCTTCTGTGGCAACAGTTTGGTGCAGTACACACAGCCAGTATGTTCAGGGGCAGATGGTCACTGGTTCAAGTCCCAGCTGTGGCTTCTGCAGACCTTGTCCCTATATTTTACCCTACAGAACACATACACCATAAACATGTGCACACCCTAGAGCAGCGGCCAACAGGGGCACAAACACCCATACCCACAGGCCCCACTATCCATATCCTCATGGAGAGTCAGGCTTTTGGGCCCTGCGCAGAGCAGCAGCTACCACTACTACCACCACCTGCATACCTTAGCAATGCCATCATGCCAGTGCCCTATGTGATAAGTACAGATCTGCATTGCCTGCCCTGGAGGGTGCCTATTCCCCAGCAGGACTGGGGTGGTGGTCCCCTCTACTGCCTCCAATGTAGAGTGTGGATCTGTTGGTGGGGGATCCTGTCCCCCACCCTGACCCAGTGAGGGCAGGGTTGGGTGGTGCTACATACTGCGCTTTTGGGTCCAAACGCCACCCTTCTCCTATAAAAAGTGACCATGGCAGCCACACAGGATATGCACTATTCTGGGGGCATCATAGTCCACAAGGGCTAAACATGACTGGGAAATACAGATGGATACAGGTGTATCTGCAGGGACTGCCTATCACACACTAGCACTGACTATCTCAGCCAAGTCAGGTGCTGCGGACCTAGTGCTGGGCGCCCCACCTCACCCTCAGGGTGAGCACAGGAACCGCACAATGTCACAGTCTGTAGCTACTCTGTGTCAATAACACACATGGTCAGTTTCCCCTACCAGTCTGAGGTGCTGTGGAGGCACATACCCCATCTTGTGCCCCTATAAGGCACATTATAAGGTGCCTTGGCAGATAGGGCACTTTATAATGTGCCCTATGGGGTGCCTTATGAGGCACCATAGGTCACGGCACTGTGAGGGTGTTTTTGCTGGCAGCACTGATTTAAATTAAAAGGAAATCCCTCAGACAGCCTTATTAAATAACACCACTGCAGGATCAAAGTCATGACCTCTGCCTCCACAGTCATTGTAGTAACCAGTGGGCTACATCTCTATAGCTTCTAACACAGCGCTGGTATGGACTTAAGGTTAACATGTGTTAACGAGCCAAGGCACCCTCTAACATGCGATAGAGATTCATTGCTACCTTACCGTCGGAACGCCCACTACCTTATATGGCATTCCTCACATTAACGCTGCAACTAGCACCGGTAACATTAGGACGGTTTAGTAAACATCCCCCTATATGTAATTGATAGCCAGTGCAGGCTGCCAAAAGCTGAAATCATGAGGTCATGCAGCTTCAAACCAAGTAAAATACAAGCAGACATATTCTGGACAATTTATAAATGTGTATGTTATGTAATCCCATTTAAAGGGAGCTAAAGTAATCTATAAAAAATGATCTATCACTAAGACATGGATTACAGTGACAAGCCTGCCTGATAAAGTATGGTCAAAGATTGAAAACAGATCCTAACTAGGAAAAAGAGTACCATAGGAGACTGAAGCTGATTCTGAAAAGTGCACTAACATCACAGAATAAGAAACAAGCCGTCAGTCAGTTTAAAATCCATATATTCTTGTAAAGCTTTGGAATTGTAGACTGGCCTTTGAACTATCTTGAGAAAGAAGATGTATGAACAAGAAAACTCCTCCATGCCTTTGAGGTGGTTTATAAGAACCAATGTATGCTGAAACTGTTCATCCCTAGAGTTGAAGGAGGAATGGGCTTCATAGAAATTGATTATGGGCCCGATTCTATCCTGGACGTCAATCCCCTCTGAATGTCCGGTCTGAACCAAATGTACAGAGGAGATCGTGATTCTGATCCCACAGGGCACGTCTAGTCCCACAGGATTAGAATCGCGAACAGTCCTGCACATGCAGGCCGGGACTGCGATTCAGTCCGGCTTGTACGTGCAGGACTGTCCCCAGCTAACTCAGTCAAGGCTCCTCAACAGAGCCGCTGCACCATGGCTTCATGTTGCCATGGCACCACGGCTTCATTGAAGAGCTGCAATGCCGGCCGCCAGACTGAAGGACCTCATTCCCTGTAGCCTGACCCCTGATCCAGCCTCCAAAGGCCAGGGTTGGGCTGCAGGGACTGCCTTAAGGCCCCTTCTGCCCACTGCAAGCCCCGGGCCCACCGCAAAATGACATACAAGGAAGTTATTCCACCTCGGAGGTGGAATAACTTCCCCATATAAGTTGCCAGCCCTGGACGTACAGGGCCGACATTAGAATTGGCCCTGTACGTCCAGGGCCGGTGACTGCCTAGGCTCTGCCCAGACTCTACCCCTTCCCCGCCTCTGTCTAACTTCCCCGCACAACCATCAGGGAAGTTAGTCACGGCCGGGTGAAGGCACAAATAGCAGGGATGGATATCCCTTCAGGCTTTCCATCCCCACTATTCGTGGCACAGAATAACCCCCTATATATATATAGAGCAACCATCATGGGCCTCCAAGCCTACTTAACAGCATCAACAGATCTGAATATACATCAAGTGTTACAGTATGAAAGTAAACAGTCTGACTCTGTCTCCATTATCAAACTAGGACAGGCATTCAACAACAAGAAGAAATGGAAAAAATCTACCAGCGTACACAGGGAAAGAAGCAACAGAATTTGCAAAACAAGAGCAAAACCTCTTCAAAGAATTGGATCAGCAAACAAGGAACAACAAGTGGCAAATGTATAAATACAGTGGGAAATAAAAAGCCATTTATTTATCAAACAAGGACACATGAATGGTTAAGGAGAGGTGAATTGAAACCTAAGGATGAGAGATTGATAGCTGCAGCACAGGACAGTGGATTACCGATAAGATGGTTCACAGCGAGCATAGAGAAGACTGATAAAACAGCCATATGCAGATTATGTAAGAAAAAGCTGAAAATGGTTGCTCATCTTGTAGCCAGTTGTGAAGTGGCAGAACATTTCTATACAGGATAACACAACAAGATGGCATGTCTCATTCACTGGAAACTTTGTAAGCACTACAACATTGCTGTACCAGAAAAGCACTGGGATCATGACCTTAAGAGAATTACAGAGAATGCAGAAGTTGATAACTTGGAACATTCCCATCCCGACAGATAAGAAACTGGATGTGAGGAAACCTGACATAGTATTAATAGAGAAAAACACCAGAAAACATTGGTAATAAAGGTGTCAGTTCCAAGCAATTATTCTGTGAATCACATGGAGATGGAGAAGATCCTGAACTATTAAGAAATGTAGTTAGAGACCAGGAAAATGTGGTAGAAAGATACAGAAATATTTCCCATTGTATTGGGAGCCACGGGCCTAAGATAACCTGACCATCTTTTCTAAATTTAAATAAAGGACACTCAATAAAGATGGGGGTTTCAAAGTTAAGGACAATAACAAACATATTTATAATTACGATTTTAATTTTAACCCAAAATTTTAAGCAGTAGGCTAGATTTATAACTTTACCTACATATGTGCCAGTCAGGCCTACTTCTTGTACTTCTCTACAGAGTGAATTTTCTTCAAAATTGCAACATTTCCACTAAGATAATTAAAACAATTCTGTGCAACTAATTGCACTTAAGAACATAAGGACATAAAAACATAAGATATGCAATACTGGGTCAGACCAAGGTCCATCAAGCCCAGTATCCTGTTTCTAACAGTGGCCAATCTAGGTCACAAGTACCTAGCAGTTTCCCCCAAAAGACACAGGTTCCACAATGCTTGAGGGTTTTTTTTTAATTTACTGAATTTTATACAATCAATCAAGATGTAATCTCGAACAGAAAAGAAATTCAATGGTGCAAATATCTAAAAACATAAAAGGAAAAGATTAGGAAACAAACATCCACGGTCTCTTGTAGTCCACATGATGAGAGGGGGAATGGTGAATTAAGACCTAAGGCCAGATAACCCCAAGCACCAAGAAAATAAACAAAAAATACAAGTAAAGGCAAAAAACAAGAATGGGCGCAGCATTCTCAAAACTATTGAACATCTAACCCTGGTACAGACTTATTTGATAATTTAGCATTAATAAAGGCAGCAAGATCGGCAGCTTGAGAAAAAACATATCTAACAGATTTCTATATCACCAAACATTTAGGGCCCGATTCTGTCCCACACGTACATCTCCTTTGTACGTCCTGGCTGATCCGGATGTACAAAGGAGATCACGATTCTGATCCCGTGGGGCACGTCTAGCCCCACAGGATCAGAATTACGAACAGGCATGTACGTGCAGACCGGGACTGCGATTCAGACCCGGCCTGCACGTACAGCCATAGCCCGGCTAACTCTGCCAGGGCTTTTGAATGGAGCCACGGTGCGATGGCATCATGTTGCCATGGCACTGCAGCTCCATTTAAAAGCTGTGATGCCTGCCGCCTGTAAACAGAGTTAATTCCTTGCAGCCCGACCCCTGATCCGGCCTCCTAAGGCCAGGATCGGGCTGAGGGAATTAACTTTGCCTCCTTAGCCCCTTCCGCGCACTGGGCCACTTAAAAAACACGACCTGGGGAGTTATTCCACCTCAGAGGTGGAATAATTTCCCTGGCCATTTCGCCGGCCCTGGATATACAGGGCCGACATTAGAATCGGCCCTGTACATCCAGGGCCGACAACTGCTCACTGCCCACCCACTCTCCACCCCCGGGCTGCCTCTTTCCCACCCCTGACTAACCTCCCCGCACAACCATGTCTCAGAATAACCCCCTTACAGGGAAATCTCAAGTAAAAAGAACCCCCAAACTGCAACACCCCTGGCTTATGGAGGAGAAACAGCTTCCTCCTCTTTTGAGTCTCTTTTGTAAAATCAGGAAACATAGAAATAGTAAAGCCACAAAAAGCTTCCATTTTTTTCTTGATGAACATTTTGAGAAGCCAATCTTTATCTGAAACCAGTGGAAAAGAAACCAAAAGTGTAGCAGGAATATAATTCTCCCCAACAGTACCTTCGAATAACTCAAAAACATTCAAACTTCCAAATCAGAATCTTCTCTTGAAGACGCCGGCTCTTTCTTCCCTGTAGGGAGATAATATACCTTGGTTAAAGGTGGAATTAAGTCTGGAGGGACTTTCAGAACTTCAGTTAAATAACGCTTAAACATATCCAAAGCCATAACGCTCTTTAACTTAGAAAAGCCCAAAACCCTAAGGGGTATGTTTACTAAACTGCGGTAATCGTACATAACGCGCGTTATTTATTTATTTATTTATTTAACAGTATTTCTAAACCGCCTTATCTTATTAATCAAGGTGGTATCACAGCAAGCAATCGGGTAAAGTGAGCGTGTTATACATGCAGTGAGGGAGAAACTTCACTGAGTGTATGTTGTATTGAGTGCGAGATTAGTTTGAGCTATTTACAAAGTGCGCTATATACAAAAGGGCCAGAAAACATTTTCTATACATACAGTGGTAGGAGGTATCATGTGGAGTTATGCATTCTCTGAGGTTATGTGATGTGTCCATAGTGTTCTATGAACAGCATGGTCTTCAGCTGTTTTCTAAAGTCTTTGAGGTCTGTTGTTGCCCTCAAATCGTCCGGGAGTTTGTTCCATATTGTTGGAGCAGCCATGGAAAGTGCTCTGTCTGTTGTGTCCTTGCGTGTGTGATTGTATTCACTTGGGGTGCTGACTCGGTTGTGTGTTTGTTTTCTTCTTGGACGTGTGCTGGTGTCTGGTTGTATGAGAGTGTGCAGGCTGTTGGCTGATGTGTGCTGATTTATCTTAAATAGGTTTATGATAGTTTTGTATCTGATGCGTGAATTGATTGGGAGCCAGTGTAAGTCCTTCAAGATGGGTGTGATGCGTTCCTGTCTTGTTGTTCCAGATATTATTCGTGCTGCAGTGTTTTGTGCCAGTTGGAGTGGTTTGAGGGCTTGTTTCGGTAGTCCAAGGTATATCGGATTGCAGAAGTCCAGAAGTGGGGTTATCAGTGCTTGACAGACGGTTCTGAAGTGTTCAGGGGCGAGGAGTGGTTTCAGTCTCCTGATGATTCGCATCTTGTAATAGGCTTTTTGGATTGTTTTGTCTATGTGTGTCTTGAGATTGAATTTATTGTCCAGAGTAACTCCGAGGTATCTAACTTCAGATCTTATCGGTATAGTAGTGCTTTGTATCTTTATATTTGGAGGGTGTTTGAAGCTTTGGTTCCGAGTGATGATTAAAGCCTCGGTCTTGCTGTAGTTGATTGCGAGGTTGTTGTTTTGACACCAGCTTGTCATTTGGGTGACAATGTAAAAAAAGTCAAAACATATAAAGCCTGGAAAAAGAAGTTAGCTTAAATAACCAATAACCTTAAACTTTTGTTTTTCTGTCGGCGTCCACCGACCTGAGATGGGGAGAGGAAAAACCTCCCCACTCGTTGTCGGCAGAGACCTTTTATTGCTTTATTAGATACAACAAAATATCAAAACTACATAGAGTGAAAACATCGCTTAGCTGAGAGCTGGCGAAGGGGGCAGCAAGAAGGTGAATCAGCGACATGCATGTTTCGAGCCCCGGAGGGACTCTGTATCAAGCTGTTCCCAAGAATGCACTCGCCCTAAAAAACGCCAGGTAAACCAGGTCCTTTAAAATCACAAACGAAATCCAAGTGGCTGCTGAAAAGCGTCATCCACGACAACGGGATGACGTCAAAATGTGCTCAGGGAGGAGGAGAAACCTAAAGGAGACTCCACCAATCGCATTCCAGGTTAAGTCCCGTAGGAAACACAGTTTGAAGCTGGAAAATCCAACGTTGCTCACGCTGTTGAAGCCGCTGCTCACGATCCCCTCCCCGGGGATCCAGAGGGATAGAATCAATCACGCGCCATCGTAAATCGGCAAAAGAATGATGGTGTTGGAGGCAATGATCCACAATAGGGGCAGAAAGTACTCTGTTAGTCAGTCGGGAGGCATGTTCACTCAAACGGATCCTCACCGGACGGATAGTCCTACCGATGTAAGACAAATTACAGGGGCAAGTAATCATATACACCACAAAGGGTGTCAAACAGGTAGAGTGTCCTGTGAACGAAAACGACTTGCCCAAAAATGCATGCATCCAGCGAACCCCTTCCTCAGTGGTGGTGCAAAATTTGCAACGTTGACAAGACCAGTGACCTTCCCGGCTTCCATGAGGTTGGGAAGGTGGCAATGGGAGGACAGCACGGACCAGTTGATCACGGACATTACGGACCCTGGTATAGGCTAACCGAAGAGGTTTACAAAAACAGGAGTGAATCCGCAAAAGCCCCTATTGTGGATCATTGCCTCCAACACCATCATTCTTTTGCCGATTTACGATGGCGCGTGATTGATTCTATCCCTCTGGATCCCCGGGGAGGGGATCGTGAGCAGCGGCTTCAACAGCGTGAGCAACGTTGGATTTTCCAGCTTCAAACTGTGTTTCCTACGGGACTTAACCTGGAATGCGATTGGTGGAGTCTCCTTTAGGTTTCTCCTCCTCCCTGAGCACATTTTGACATCATCCCGTTGTCGTGGATGACGCTTTTCAGCAGCCACTTGGATTTTGTTTGTGATTTTAAAGGACCTGGTTTACCTGGCGTTTTTTAGGGCGAGTGCATTCTTGGGAACAGCTTGATACAGAGTCCCTCCGGGGCTCGAAACATGCATGTCGCTGATTCACCTTCTTGCTGCCCCCTTCGCCAGCTCTCAACTAAGTGATGTTTTCACTCTATGTAGTTTTGATATTTTGTTGTATCTAATAAAGCAATAAAAGGTCTCTGCCGACAACGAGTGGGGAGGTTTTTCCTCTCCCCATCTCAGGTCGGTGGACGCCGACAGAAAAACAAAAGTTTAAGGTTATTGGTTATTTAAGCTAACTTCTTTTTCCAGGCTTTATATGTTTTGACTTTTTTTACATTGTTCCCTTTTGGGGTGTCATCACATTGTTGGAGGTTTTGTGTTTTTGTCATTTGGGTGAGGCAGTCTGTGATCTTGGAGAAGTCCGGGTTGTCGACTGATATCGGGGTGTATATCATGATGTCGTCTGCATATATTGTGTATTGAATGTTGTTCTCTTTCATGATGTTGCATATTGGTTGGATGTAGATGTTAAATAGTAGAGCTGAGAGTGCAGATCCTTGAGGTACTCCTTGGTGGACATTTATGGGTCGGGAGGTGTTGTGGCCCACCTTGACCTGTAACTGTCTTTCGGTTAGGTATGACTGGAACCATTTCAATGTGATGCCATGTATCCCAGTGTTCTTTAGTCTTTCCAAGAGCGTGTTGTGGTCCACTGTGTTGAAGGCTGAGGAGATGTCGATGAAGATCATTATGACTCCATTCCTGGTGTTGTCAATTATTCTTAGGATGCTGTCGAAGAGGTAGATCAGTAGTGTTTCGACTCCATGGTTGGGACGAAAGACATGTTGGTTGTCATCAAGTGTTTTATGTTCGTCGATGTGCTCCTGTAGTTGTAGTTGAACTGTTTTTTCGATGATTTTTGCCAGGAAGGGTATGCTGGAAATTGGTCGGTATGCTGCTGGATCTTTTTTGTCGAGAGTTGTTTTTTTGTGATTGGTCTTACTGAGGCGAGCTTTAGTTGCTTTGGCATAAGTCCTTGAGTGAGTGAGTTGTGTACCATGTTGTGTATGGTGTGGATGAAGCTTGATTTGGTAGCTTTGACCCATGACACTGGGCATGGGTCTGTAGGAGCAGTGCTTGTGTTGATTGTGGAGATGATGTGGGATAGCTGCTCTGTTGAGGGTGAGTGGAATGTGCCCCAGGTTTTGGTGTGTACGTCTGTCCTGGTGGTTACGCTGGGTGTTGTTCGCTCTGTGGAGTGAAATTTGTCCTTGATGTGGTCGGCAAATTCCTGTGGATCTACTTGTACTTCCTCTTCTGTTTGCTCTTTTGTGAGGATTTTTACGATTTTGAAAAGCTCTCTGGGTTTGTTGATGGAAATATTTATCATGTTTGTGTGGAATTATGTAACGTTAATGATCGTTAGCACATCATAACGCATGTTATGCTGCGCTTACGATTGTTAACGTTACATAACGCGCGTTATGATGCGTTAACGATCGTAATGCCCCCGTGGCGCGGTAAAACACCGCAGAAGGTGGAGAGAGGGCAAAGAGAAGGTGTCAGTGGGGAGAGAGTGGGTGGGGAGAGGCTCCCTTCACACTAACGCGCTGATATGAAGAGCTGAATTCCAACGCGAATAAAAACCTGCCGTTAAATGCACATTACAGGGGAGAGAGACCATTTCAGCGTCAGCAATGTACAGCCCAGGCAGGGAAACCAAAACAAAGTGATAAGTGTGATACATGAGCACAGAACGAAAGGGCACAGAAACACTGAAAATGACCCCAACAAACTGGAAAAAAACCATAACCAAGCTGGCCAATAGTGGTATCAATGAGAAATATCAACCCCTCCCCCCCCCCGAGTAAGCTCCATAGAAAAGATATAAATCGTGGAAGGGTCTATACTCTGTCCCCATACAAGGTGAAGGAGCCCACAGTGAAATAGCGCTGCTCAGGGTTTCCCCCACAATTGGACAGGGTTCCTATGGCATGCACATGTCCCGCAACATCAGGGCGGGCATGTCGGAACGGCAGCTGGACAGATGCCGGAGAAGGGGATACAGAGGGCCGCAGGCGGCACATGCTTTGGTGGAGCTGGGCCACAGTGTGGACTAGGGTGATGCCTAGGTGGCCCATATGAATGCTGAAACAGCAGAGCAGCCAGACAGCAACTGCTGAAGGCCCAACATGGGCACGAGCGTGTTTCCCACAGTGTCACAGGGGATAGTACCCAACAGCTACCCCCAAGGGCAGGGAACATTGGCAGGCGGGGCTGGGGGGAGCGTGGACGTCTATGCAGGCACCCCTACCCCAGAACCCGCACCATAGGCAGCCGCCTACCTTCACACTGGATGGCCTGAGACTGAGCACCACCAGCACCACCAGCAGAAGGGCATGTCAGCATGGTGGCTGAGGGATACTGGTGGTGGAGGGGGCAGTGGCAGCTGCCCAGAGCAGACCGTGGCCTAGCCCTGTGTAAGTGGGTGCCGTGTACTGCAATAGACGGGCCCCGTCTGATGAACAGTCATGGTATCACCAAGGAATGTACTGACTCTGTGACAACAAGGTGGTGCAGTGCACAAAACCAGTGTATTCAGAAGCAGAGGGTCACAGGTTCAAGTCCCATCTGTGGTTCCTGCCAACCCAGTCCCCATACTTTACCCACTACTACAACGTGCTAATACAGACAGCACCTATATTGCAGATGACGTAAACATGCCCAAGACACCTACATTTTACCCTACAGAGCACAGACACCATGAACATGCACATTACCTAGAGCAGAGTCTCCCAAATGCAGTCCTGGAGGGCCAAACACCATTCCGGTTCCATGCTGCCTCTGATAAAGATGCCCGTGCTGCATTTCTATGTGCCACCCCCATGGTATGTAGATGTATCTCATGCATATTCATGAGGGACAGCATGAAACCTCGAACAGTGTTTGGCACCGCAGGACTGGAGTTGGGAACCTCTGCCGTAAAGCAGCAGCCAACAGGGGCAGACACACCCGCACCCACATGCCCCATTATCCTAAGCCTCCTGGAGAGGCAGGACATTGGGCTCTGCGTGCATCTCCCAATGCTAGCACTTGCATACCTTAGTAATGCCACCCTAAACCTGGGAATATGGTACACATCTTTAAAGAGGTTGCTATGATTACTGGCAGATAGCAATTCCTAGGTTAAGTACAATATTCTGAGTGAGCTGCATCATAGCAACCTTTCTGATGTCTCTGGAGTGTGCTACAGGTCTTGTGTCTGACAGTGTTTACCAACCTTGGGAGTGACTCCTACAGTATTGCGTACCATAGCCATGCCTGCACTGTGCCCAAGACTGGTGTGGTGGCCTGGGCTGCCCAACACCTCTATAGTTGCACAATGCTGGCATAGGTGTGGGGAGTGTGTGTCTGTCTATCCATTGTGTGGTGGCTGCCAACACCCTCCACAGCCCACACTGCTAGCACTGTTGCCAGTATTGGCCGGCCAATGTGCATAATGAGGAGCAAGGTACCATGGGAAAAGCCTGGATAGGGTGGCCTGGCCTGGCCGCATCTGCACAGGGCATAGGGCAATGGCTCGGACATTGTAGTGCCCGGTACTACCTGCTCGGACAGGGTGGCCATAGCATGTCCTGCTGGGTGGTCACTCTCACCCTGACTGAGCAGTGACCATGGCATGGCTAGGTTCCCCCATAGTGCTATATAGCATTTCTCTCATGTGATGTGTTGTCCTGTTCCCCTGCCTAGGGCCAATCCTGCCAACTACGCCAATCTGTCCTGTTCCCCTGCCTATGGCCGATGGCTGTAAGGCAAGGGCGACCTCTTATATGTTTTCAAGCGTCCTTATTAACTATTATAGCAGCAAGGGTTGCTGGGAGTTGTAGTTTAAGTAGCTATCCAACAAATGTGTTGTGGCACAAGGGTCCTTTTTTTGAACAGATAAATTTTTATTTGGGGTTTCTCCCCTTGCATATGGGTTCAATGGCTCAAAACATGGCATGGCAAAACAATAGGAAAATCAGGAGCAAATTAAAGACAGAAAACAAAGCAGGTAATAAACTGTTTCTTCACAGCAAATAAACAGGCAGAACAACTTTGTATTTTCCTCATACAAAGTTGGCTTTTAACGTAAGTCCAAATGGTCAATCTTACACAGAGAACAGTCCATCTCACAACTCTCAGATATATCAGACTTGTTTTCTGGGTCAATAATCATATCTTCACTGTAATCATTGTAGCGCTGCTTTGGGGAACTTTTAGACTGCAACTCGTGGATAACTTCTTGCAGCTGCCCTATGAAGTCGTCCCTCTCATTAGCAGTGTCTTTTTCTAAGGCAGGAAACTGGTTCTTACTTAAACTTTTCACTACAGCCTTTATGTCTGGTTCAAAGCATTTGGTAAGAATGTTTCTAATATGAGCAGCTTTCAGAGCCGTGCTATCTCTGCTCTTATTGGCACTAGCTTTTAACTGCTGTACTATTTCTTCAGCAAGCTTCTGGTTAGGAAATAATGCAGACGTACCTTCTTTACTGGCAATGGCTTCTCTGTACTCAGAGCTTTCTCCCCTTGTGCAGGCAAACTGTTTTACCTTTCCCTCGGGTAGCTTCCACAGAGGCTTTGCTTCCAGTGTTTCAGGGTTAAAGGAAATGGACCTTCCAGAATCTTTCTCAACTTGACCTGGGTTCCCAAGTTTCCCTTGTTGCTGCTTTCCTGGGTACCTTTGCTGCTTGAGTGGCTCAGACTGCTGTCGAGGCTTCTCTGTGCCTTCCTTTCTCTTTCCTCCTTCTAATCCTGAGGTCCTTGAACTCCTTGAACTCCTCGAGTTTCCTGAACTCCTCCAGTCCCTTGAGCTAAAGTCTGACTCTGAAGCCAGTTTAAAACGGCTTCCTCCTGTAGCCACACCCCTCTGGTTACTCAGGTGGAAGTCATCAGAGCTGCATTCAGCTTCTACGTCAGCACTATGGCTGAGCTCCGTTCTAGCTGAAAGCATTCTGTTGCTATGGTAACCTGGCTTGCTCTTACTTTTAAAGGCAGACTGCTCACTATTTTCCCATTCCATCTGATCCGTAGTGCTGTCACTATCACAATGTATGGGTTTTCTTTTGGGGCCCAATCACTGACTTATCTGCTTGGTGTGTATGCTGACATCCCCGTTCTGGGTACATGCAGCTCCTCCAGGACCATGCACTATGGACTAGCTGGCGGACTGTCTGCAGCTAGTATGTAAGAAGTATATAAGAAAACCCTTGCTTTCCCCTTCCGTTTAGGCATCTGGTAAGCGACACAGTGCAACAGCCATCTTGGTTAGCCACTCCCCCCCCCCCCCTTACTGGCCTCCCCACAATGCTTGTATTGGGTCAAGCAGTGGATATTCCAGGTCCCCTAATGGTTTATAGACCTTTCCTCCAGGAACCTGTCTAAACCTTTTTTAAACCCAGCTACACTAACAGCTTTTACTACATCCTCCGGTAACAAATTCCAGAGTTTGATTACACGTTGAGTGAAAAAATATTTTCTCTTATTAATCTTAAATAGGATACCCTGTAGCTTCATTGCATGTCCCCTCATCTTTCTATATTTTGATGTTGATCTACATTTACCCGTTCCAGTCCATTCATTAATTTATAGATCTCTATCATATCTCCCCTCAGTCATCTCTTTTCCAGGTTGAAGAGCCTTTTTAGACTGTCTTCATTGGGGTATCCTTCCATCCCCTTTACCATTGTGGTGCCTGTTCTCTATACCTTTTCTAATAATGCTATATTCTTTTTAAGATATGGTGACCAGAATTGCACACAATATTCAAAATGCAATCATACCATGGAATGATACAGAGACATTATAATATCCTTTGTTTTATTCTCCATTCCTTTCCTTATGATACCTAGCATTCTATTTCCTCTCTTGGCCGCCACTGCACACTGGGTGGAGGCTTTCAATATGTTATCCACAATGACGCCTAAATCTTTTTCCTGGGTGGTGGTTCCTAATGTGGAACCTTGCATTGTATAATCATACTTTAAAATCATTAGACATTTGAGAGTCTCTACATGCAATTGGGCTTTTTCTGTAGACCACACTTTGTTCATGATTGAAAAACACCTTTCAGTTGGAGCACTGGAATGGCAAACATAAAAAATTTCTGTATCCTAGCTACTGCTTCCACCTCCCCCTGCTCCCTATTGGCTGGCTTTGTCTGACTGATGGTTGCCTGGGCCCCAGGGAGGAAACAGAGCCAGATTTATCAGATGTACTGAGGACTCAGGAGTTTAGGACTGCCACCCATCTAAATTATTTTAGGATTCTACAACTTTGTAAAGTAGCTGTCTTAGAATGATGTCTAAATTGGCTGGATATTTTTTTAGAGTTTATCTCTACAGCTTGTCAGTGCTCCCCCCCTCACTATGCAGAGTAAGTGGTAGGTTCCAGCCAATGGAAAGGCTGCACTAGTCATAGGAAGGGTGGGCTGATTTTCTGCACAGTCTAGGAGAATGTCAGTGAAATAAATGGGTTTCTTGGTAGTGGTGAGTGGGGTTGCTGAGAAAGAGTAGAAATGTAAGAGGAATGGGGTAAAGTGTGAGAAGGTTATTACAGGCTGAGAAAAAGAACTGGTAGCAAAAGCAAGAACTGAGGCCATTGAAATAGAGGAGTGCAGAAGCAACACAGCACCAGTAGACAGTCAGAGACAGAATCTGTCTGTCTGAAAAGTGCTAGTGTGCATGTGTGTACCTGATTTGGAAGTGGAGGGGGTAGATTAATTTTATTTATTTATTTATGTGTCTTTTATACCACCCTATCATATAATCATGGCAGTTTACATTATAAACAACAGTATTACATTATAACATATTAAACAATTAAAGATAACAGATGTGGATATATTTAAATCACAGAAATATACATGATTAGTTTATAACTCTTTTGATAATTGATTTATAATTCCAAGATGAGCTAAAGACCTAAGGTGTACATTTTTAAATGCATGTGCATGTGTGTGTGACTGAAGTACAACAGAATGCATGCATGTGTATATGTTTCTGTGTCTCGGATGGAAATAGTCTCATATAAATAGAGTGTCCCATTGAAAATTTCAGCTGGAGTGTTTAAGTCCGCTTGTACAAATGTGGAGGAGTGTAGGAGTGGGACACGTGTTTTAAAATAGGGGACGTTTAGGAATCCCATATGATTCCAGGGACACGTATAATACAGGATGGTCGGTCATTTTAACTAAGAGGAATTTCCAATCACACATTGACAGATTGCCTGTATATGTTGCATTTTATGAACGCCAGAAGGAAGCTATCTTTGGCACAATGCAAGTACTACAGTGAACATTAGCAGTAAATTTGAAAGACAGAGATTATACTCCACGTATCCTGGCTTAGAAGTGAGGTTCATTGCTGTCATAGTATGCATAAAACTAACCCATTTGGAAAAATTGCCCTTACAGTCTAATGAAAGCAAACAGAACATGCAGGGGGATAGGGTAGTTTTTGAGGGAAATGGTTAAAAGACACATGGAGAATAAGGAAGTCAGGATCCCAAAATAGCCTTGAAGAGATGGGTATTTAGCATGGATTTGAACAGGACCAAAGATGGAGCCTAACATACTGACTCAGGTAGTGGTCGAGACATATGCACAGCAAGATGGAAAGAACAGAGTCTGGAATGGCAGAAGAGAAGGGCACAGTTAAGAGTGATTTCTCTTTTGAAGAAGATTATAGGAAGCCGCATTTTGACTTTGCAAATGCCATCCTACAAGGTCTCCCCCAATCCACACTAACCCCCTTACAGTTGGCCATGAATGCCGCAGCTTGGGTCCTCTACGGTGCATCCAGAAACGACCACGTGACTCCTATTCTCAAACAGCTACACTGGCTACCAATTCACGGGAGAATCACCTTCAAATCCCTTGTATTAGCATTTAAGGCAATCAAAGGCACCTCATCCCTCTCACTCACGAATCTAATCCACATGGTCCTCCCCAACAGAGCAAGAAGAACATCAGCTGTAAACTTGCTAGCAATACCAAAGGCTTCAACAAAGTCCAACACGAACACCACAAACAGGGCATTCAGTTTTTATGTACCAAAATGCTGGAACACCCTACCCCCCGACATTAGAGCCATTACCAATCTATATCAGTTCAGAAAGGCTCTCAAAACATACCTTTTCTGCCAATATTTCCCAGACAGCAACTGAACTAGATATCCCCTCCAAGAAATGACCCAATCTAGAAATGCCCTCACACTGCAGTGTAGATAGTTTGTGTATATGGTTAGCCCAGTTATCCAAGTTTGTGCTCCTGTTCAATGTAAAACCTGACAGTTTGTCGTTGTGGTCGTTTTGTTGTGATGTAAACCGCGCTGATTCTGAATAGCGCGGTATATAAGAAACTGTAATAAATAAATAAATAAATAAGAGAGGAAAGGTCATGGGGAGCTGCAGAGTGAATACATTTGTAGATCAGTAGGAGAAGTTTGAATTGTATGCAGAAACAAATAGGGAGCTAGTGAAGTGACTTGAGAAGAGAGATTGCGAGATTGTAGTGAAACTGGTGGAAGATTAGCCATGTGGCTGAACTGAAGAAGACAAAAACGATTTAATGGGAGACCAGTGAGAAGCAAGTTGCAATAGTCTAGACCAGAAGTGATGCAGAGTAGTTAAGGGCCTTGTTAGTATGTTCCTTGATAACTATAATGACTGCCTAGCGGTAGTCTTGTGGTACCACCACTAGAGGTCAACCCCAGCAGTAGTACCATGCGACTACCATTAGCGGATTGTGGGCACCATTTTGAACATGACGCCAGCCTGGATTGGAACAAGTGGTGGTCACTCCTATGTGGACCACCAGGTTTGCTTTCAGATAAGCTCCAGGGTGCTTTAGGGGGAAGGGATTTGGGTCAGGGTCTACTGGGTGGGGATCTTAAGGAGGTGTCTGTGATCTTGCCTTTGGAAGGGGTAGGGGTTGGAGGCATGTGTTGGGAGGGGAGAGCTTCTTTGGCAGAGGGTGTCCCTGACTCCTTGGTGGTGTCAGGTGGTAGGGATTCTGGACCACCAGTTGCAACTGGCAAGGGTTAGGGAAGATGCGTGTCTGTTTGAGATTATCTGTTATAGTGTTATTATATAGTCTCTGCAAGGCATTAATGCCATTTTGGTTACAGAAGCTGCACATTGGTCAATGTATGATAGAAGCAGTTATGTGAGGCAGACAGAGGCCATGCTACACATATGTAGCACAAGTGTCCCTGTGAACTATGAGCTCAGAAATAACTAGGGAACCAATTCCAAGCAAGGACTATCATTGTAGGCTGACATTCCAGACAATAGCATCCATGCTATCTTCAACAACATACACTATACTGTAGGAATGTCTTTCTCCACAGCTGCTTTGTGTTATTTATCATAATACTCATTTTGAAGCACACACATCCTTTATTGAAGACAGACCCTTACCTCTAAAAGCAGTCAGCTCTTTCCTCAGGCACTCAAATTATTCAAAAGTTAGTGCATTTTGTAACACTATCACTAGTCTGTTCCAAGAAAGTAGTTTCCAGTGTTCCCTGTGTTCTGTTGAAGCAATGTAGTCAGTTTAAGAAGAAACAGAAAATGTGATCTAATGGGAACAGACCAGTGTGACCTAGCTTTAGGCAAACATAAATAGTTTTTAATGAGAACTGAAGAGTGGGAAGAAGATGCTGTTACAGAGGTCAGCAGACACAGAATTCTAGAGCTGACATGAAAAAAGCACAGTACATGTAAGGTTCAGCTGATATTGCAAGTTCATTAACAGCCCTACATGCCGTCAGTGTTGAGCAGACAGTTGACAGCACAACATGAAAAGCCTGCAGGAATTTAATAAGGAGAACAGTCTTTCCTTGATGGGCCTGATGTGCTAAAGGGGTTTTCCTATTTTGTGTTTGTAGGGAAAATACTTAGTACATACCGCAGTGCCCCTACCCCCCCTCCAATATGAGCGAGGTCAAATTCTTTGGAAAGACCAAGAGGTATGTTTACTAAACCGTCTTAACATCACAGCGGTGGTATTATCATACGATAATTGATGTTATCGCACGATAATGTAACATTAGCGTGCGATAACATCACTTATCGAGCGTTAATGCGGTGGCAGCGTTAAGGCACACTAACGCTGTGAAATCCGGGTCTGAAGGGTGGAGTAAGGCTTCCCAGAGGGCGGAGAGAAGGGGTCAATGGGCGGAGAGTGGGCGGGGAGAGGCTCCATGCACACTAATGCTGTGAAATCTGGGTCTGAAAACTAACGCCAGTGAAACCCTGGCGTTAGGCACATTTGCAGGAAAGAGAAACCATTTAAGTCAGCAATGTGCAGCAAAGGCAGGGAAACCCAGAAAATAGATAGTAGTGATACATGTGCAGGAACCAAAAAGGCAAATAAACATCTAAAATGACCAGAACCACATTTAAAATCCCAATAACCAAGCTGGCCAATAGTGATATAAATGATAAACATAAAGCAAACTTAAGATATCATGTTTGGAAGGGTCTATGCTCTGTCCCACTACATAGTAACATAGTAACATAGTAAATGACGGCAGATAAAGACCAGCATGGTCCATCTAGTCTGCACAGCAAGATGGCAAGAGTAGGTGCACCTGTCGCTCTGTGCAGGCCACCCCTCCCTATATCTTTGTTTAGGGGTAAACCCACCATTCCAGGTAGGACACCCCTATTTGTTGAGATGTTATATGGTTCAGAAGTTAGATAGTACCGTTTATTTTGTTTTTATCCTATTGCTGTAAAGGGATCAACTGTGTTTGTCCCATGCCTTTTTGAATTCCGTCACCGTGTTTGCCCCCACCACTTCCATCGGGAGGGCATTCCAAGCATCCACCACCCTTTCAGTGAAAAAATATTTTCTGACATTGCCCTTCAATTTATCACCTTGTAGCTTCATGTTATGCCCTCTAGTTTTACAGTTTCCCTGTCTTTGGAAGAGGTTTGTTTGTTCATCATTTCTCTTTAAGTATTTAAAAGTCTGAATCATATCTCCCCTGTCCCTCCTCTCCTCCAAAGTGTACATATTTAGGTCTTCAAGTCTCTTCTCATAAGGCTTCTGACGCAGGCTCCAAATCATTTTGGTCGCTTTCCTCTGAACAGTTTCCAGTCTTTTTACATCTTTTGCAAGATACGGTCTCCAAAACTGAACACATTATTCCAAGTGAGGCCTCACCAGTGACTTATACGGTGGCATAAGTACCTCTTCCTTTCTGCTGGTAGTCCCTCTTTGTATGCAGCCCAACATCCTCCTGGCTTTTGCCACCGCCTTGTCGCACTGTTTTGCCACCTTGAGATCATCAGAGATAATCACACCAAGGTCTTTCTCCTGAACCGTGCATACCAACCTCTCGCCCCCTATCGCGTACATTTCCCTTGGATTTCTGCTACCCAAGTGCATGACACTGCACTTTTTCGCATTAAATCGTAGTTGTCAAGCATTAGACCAGTCTTCCAGCTTTTGTAGATCTTTCCTCATATTAGCCACTCCCTCGGGGGAGTCCACTCTGTTGCAAATTTTTGTGTCGTCTGCAAAAGACAGACTTTTCCATTCAGTCCTTCAGCAATATCACTCACAAATACATTGAACAGTGCCGGGCCCAGGACTGAACCCTGGGGCACCCCGCTAATCTCCTTCCTCTCATCCGAGTGAGCTCCATGTACAATCACCTTCTGTCGTCTGTCAGTCAACCAATTTCTAATCCAGTTTACCATCTTGGGACCCATCCCCAAGCTACTGAGTTTGTTGACAAGCCTCCTATGAGGCACAGTATCAAAGGCTTTGCTGAAATCCAGGTAGATGACATCCATCGCATGCCCCTGATCTAGTTCCTTGGTCACCCAGTCAAAGAACTCAATCAGATTTGTTTGGCAAGACCGTCCTTCGGTAAAACCATGTTGCCTCGGATCTTGCATCCTGTTGGTTTTGAGAAAGTTCACTATTTGCTCTTTCAGGAGCACCTCCATTACTTTTCCTGCCACCGAGGTAAGGCTCACAGGCCTGTAGTTTGACACTTCTTCCCTGTCACCACTTTTGTGTAGAGGTACAACATCAGCCATTCTCCAGTCCTGAGGAACCTCTCCCGTTTCCAAGGATCTGTTGAAGACATCCTTTAACGGTCCTGCAAGAACCTCTCTGAGCTCTTTCAGTATCCTGGGATGTATCCCATCCGGTCCCATGGCTTTGTTCACTTTCAGTTTAGCAAGTTGTTCTAACACCTCGTCTTCTGTGAATGGTGTGGTATCTACTTCATTCCCATTTTTATATTTGGGAGTCACAGCTGGTCCATCTCCAGGATCTTCTTTAGTAAAAACAGAGCAGAAGTATTTGTTTAGCAATTTTGCTTTTTCAGTGTCACTTTCCACGAGTCCTTTCCCAGCACTTTTGAGTCCTGCAATTCCAACTCTGATCTTCTTCCTTTCCTGAATATACCTGAAGAAAGTTTTGTTGCCACCTTTAACATCTTTAGCCATCTTTTCCGCTGCCTTTGATTTTGCTATCCTTATTACTCTTTTGGACTCTTTGAGTTGGATCCTGCATTCATTTCTGTGTTCTTCTGTTTGCAAGCTTTTGAATTTTGCAAAAGTTGTGTTTTTTGCTTTTATTTGAGCAGCCACCTCTTTGGAAAACCAAATAGGTTTCCTTCTCCTCTTGTTTTTATTTACTTTTCTTACATATTTATCGGTTGCCCCTTTTATTGCCTCCTTTAGTTTAGCCCATTGCAATTCCACTTCCTTTATCTCCTTCCACCCCGTCATCTCCTCCTTTAAGTACTCTGCCATTTTATTGAAGTCAGTGTATTTGAAGTTTAGGACTTTGAGTTTGCTATGATTGGCCTGTACCATGGCTTTTATCTCAAACCACACCATGTGATGGTCGCTGTTGCTCACAGGGGCACTCACGCCGACATTCGACATACTATCACCGTTTGTGAGCACTACATCCAGCGTTGAGCTTTCCCTGGTTGGTTCCATCACCATTTGTCTAAATAATGCAACTTGGAGAGCATCCACAATTTTTTTGCTTCTTTCCAGATGTGCAGAAGGAGTAATACAATCCACATCAGGTAGATTAAAGTCACCCAATATGATCGCTTCCCCTTTGTTGCTATCTTGGCAATATCTATAATCAATTCATTATCTCTCTCTTCAATTTGAGTCGGAGGTCTGTAGACTACAGCAATATGGATGACAGTGCCATCTCCACTTTCCAATGCAATCGAGAGCGCTTCTTCTTTTCCCCATGTCCCCTGCATTTCAGTAGCTTTAATATTGCTTTTAACATACAAGGCTACTCCTCCTCCTTTTCCATTTTCTCTGTCTCTTCTGAATAGATTATAGCCAGCTATGGCTATATCCCAATCATGTGATTCATTAAAACATGCTTCTGTAATGGCCAAAATGTCCAAATCCGTTTCCACCATTAGGGCTTCCAGGTCTGGAATTTTGTTGGCTAAGCGTCGAGCATTTGTGCTCATTGCTTTCCAGCACTTTCCTGGCTTGTGTGTATTTTGCACTGATTTTGTTCTGCCCACTTCTTCCCATATGTTTTTGATGTGTGGTTTAAAAGTGTGGCTGTGTCTGATGTTGTTCTGCTTTTGCTGGGGGTGGCATGCAGAGGTTGACCTTCCACATCCGTCACCCCCTTCTCCTAGTTTAAATGCATATCCACATACTGCCTGAATTTTTCACTTAAAGTGAATGATCCCACATTGAAGTAGCGCTGATCAGGGTTTCTGTCATTTAGATTGGGCTGGTTTGTTATGGCGTGCACATGTGCAGCAACAGCAGAGTGGGCACATAGGAAAGGGCAACTGTACTGATGCTGTAAATGGGATACAGGGGGCTGCAAGCGGCACATGTTGTGGTCCAGATGGGGCACAGTGCGGACTAGGCAGATGCCTAGGTGGCACATAGGAAAGCCGAAACTGTAAAGCAGCAAGACAGCAACTGATGAGGGTCCAACTGGGCATGAGTCTGTGTCCCACAGTGTCATAGGGGATATTACCCAGCAGGTATTCCCAAGGGCGGTGCCAGGGGAAGCATGCATGTCCATGTAGGCACCCCTACCCGAGAACCCACACCATAGGCAGCTGCCTACCGGCACACTGGAAGGCCTGGGACTGCGCACCACCAGCACCACCGGCATAATTTGATGGCAGCATGGTGGCAGAGGGGTGCTGGTGGCGGAAGGGGCAGTGGCATCTTCCCACCGCAGATCACAGCCAAGACTCGTTTAGGTGGGCACAGTGCACTGCAACAGACAGGGTCTGTCTGACGAAGTCATGGTATCCCCAGGGAATGATCTGTCCCTTTGGCAACAGTGTGGTGCAGTACACACAGCCAGTGTATTCAAGAGCAGAAGGTCACAAGTTCAAGTCCCAGCTGTGGCTCTTGCCAACCCTGTCCCCATACTCTACCCAGTACTAAACCATGGTAATAAAGACAGAACCTTTATTGCAGATAAAATAAACATGCCTGAAACGCCTATATCTTATCCTACAGAGCAGACACCATAAATATGTGCAATCCCTAGAGCAGAGTTTCCCAACTGCAGTCCTGGAGGGCCAAACACCATTCAGGTTTCATGCTGTCCCTAATAAATATGCCTGTGCTGCATTTGTATGCGTCGCACCCCATTGTATGCAAATGTATCTCATGCATATTCATTAGGGACAGCATGAAAACCTGAACAGTGTTTGGCCCACCAGGACCGGAGTTGGGAACCTCTGCCCTAGAGCAGCAGCCAACAGGGGCATAAACACCCACACCCACAGGCTCCACTATCCAAAGCCTCATGGAGAGTCAGGCTATTGGGCCCTGTGCGGAGCAGCATCTCCCAATACTGGCACCTGCATACCTTAGCAATGCCATCCTAAATTTGGGAACACGTTCCGCACATATCAAAAGGTTGCTATGATTAATGTCAGCTAACAAATCCTAAGTTAAACACAATTTGTTGATAGAGATTCATCATAGCAACCTTTCTGATATTTGTGGAGTGTGTTTCAGTTATTGATTCTGACAGTGTTTACCACCCCAGGGAGTGACCCTAACAGTATTGAGTACCATAGCAATGCCTGCACTGTGCCCAGGACTGGTGTGGCGGCCAGGGCTGCCACAAACCTCTATATTTGCACAATGCTGGCATAGGTGTGGGAGTGTGTGCCTGTCTGTCCAGTGTGTTGTGGCTGCCTACACCTTACTAAGCCCACATTGCTTGCACTGTTTCCAGTGTTAGCCTGCCAATATGCATAATGAGGAGCAAGGTACTGTGGGTATGGCCCGGACAGGATGCATTTGCACAGGGTATAGGGCAATGGCTGGGACACTGTAGTGCCCAACCACCACCTGCATGGACAGGGTGGCCACAGCATGTCATGCTGGGAGGTCGCTCTCATCCTGACTGAGCAGTGACCATGGCATGGCTTGGTTCCCCCATAGTGCTATACACTATTTTTCTCAAGTGATATTTGTGGGTTCTCTTTTCTGGGGCCCAATCACTGACATACCTGCATGGTGTGTGTGGTGACATCCCAGTTTTGGGTGCACACGGTTCCTCCAGGAACATGCACTATGTACTAGCTAGCAGACTGTCTGCCGTTAGCATCTGTATGGCTGCACCACCTTGCAGGGTGCAGCAGGTGCACACTGACTGCTCTCTGCTGGTGAATGTCAGATTGTAGTGGGGGGCAGCTGAGCTGACTGGGCCCACTACCTATCTGCAAGTGGCCCTGTCCCAGGTGCAGATCTTCCGCAGCTGTCCGTTCACCACCAGGACTGGGGTTGCTGGTCTCACAGCCTGTTTTCAAGTACCTCCACCGCCCCCTTTGCAAAGGGGGAGAGTGTGGGTCTGTTGGGGGGCAGATCATATCCCCCACCCTGACCCAGAGAGGGTGGTTTGCTAAGTACATTGTTGCCATGTGAGCCCTGACACACCCCTGCTCCCTAAACAGGTGACCATAGCAAGCACAGTGGATATGCACTATGTTGTGTGCATTATGGTCCACAAGGGCCAAACATGACTGGCAATTACAAATGGACAGAGACTTCCTAAAGGTGTCTGCAACAAATACCTGTCACACAGTGGCACTGATGAAGACCTACAGCACAGCCCACATCAACCAATCCGGGTACTGCTTACCTGGTGCTGGCCACCCCACCTCACCCTCAGGGTGAGCATAGAACACGCAAATTGGCATGGCCTGTGAGTACTCTGTAACCAGTCCAGAGACGTGGCAGGGAGTTCTAAAATTGCCTTTATTGCTCCACGGATAAAAAGTGCCAAACCCGACACAGGCCGTGTTTCGTACACCACTTCCTCAGGGGTTCAGGGCTCACACTGTGAACAGCCAATGTAAAAGACAACTCTCATTGATTGGCAGGACCGTAGGAGCCACCTGCCTCACACACGCAATGTAGGTTAAACTGAATCACACTCCAAAGAAACGCCGTCAGCGTTCAAACTCAGAAATCGCTGTGCAGGCTGCTACCCCATGTCCTACACTGGCACACTTTTCTGCATTGCGGCTCTTCATGCTTGCCTCTCCTGTGTCTGCTCTGTATGACACTGCTCTTCTCTGTCCTCCTGTCATTGCACTTATCCTGCCACCTTTATCTCCTCTGGTGGGCACATATCCCCATCCTCTGCCACACACTGTCATTGTTGCACTGTACATTACCATCACCCTGTACATAGGTACAGCTGCCCCCGATATGTTTGTCCACTTTACCTGCTGCCACATGGGCTGCACACAGATTTGGCTGGTCCATGAGCTCCGTCATCTACTTCCTTCCATACTTGTTCATTGCCTTTCCTTGGTGCTCTGTGCAGTGTTATGGTTACATCTGTGTTTGAGCCATACATGTCATGCTTGTGACTTTGGGACACCTTTGTGCCCCTGGGCACCATCTCCTGTGTCACCTTGGCATCCCTGGGGCATCTTTCGCAGCACCTTAGGTTTGGCCAGCTTATGGGGCGCCTTAAATGCTGCTTTGAAGGGTGTCAACCTTTCCTGCCACCCTCTGGGGCACATTATGACCTGCCTTGGATGACGTGGTGCTTTATGATGTGCTTTATAGTGCGCCCTAAAAGGTGCATTAGGTTGCGGCACTGGGGTGAGGCTTTTTTGGCTGGCAGTGCAAATTGTTGGGATGTGTCTGATTGTTACAAGCAGGAAAAGGGATTACCTCAGACAGTCTTTTAACTGAGCCCACTAAGGGATCAAACACATGACCACTGTATCAGCAGCCAATGCATCAACCATTGTGCTACACCTCTGTTGCTGTGTTGGCAGGTCAGTGCGCCTAATTAAGGCTAACGCGCATTAACGTGCTACGGCTCCCTCTATCGCGCGATAACGGACTTTATCGCGCGATAACCCGAAATGCTACCTTAAGACTGGAACGCCCACTACCTTATATGGCATTCGTCACAGTAAGACTGCAACTAACGCCGGTAACATTAAGACGGTTTAGTAAATATACCCCCAAATCTCTGCACATTAAATGGCATGTGCAAACTTAACTCAAGGCAAATTCACTCCAGTGCTCTCCTTCTCCTCTGTTCATTTGAGTCCTGCCCTCCTTCTTTATATCACTAGAGTCTAGACTGAATAGTTCCTGGAGTAAACAGACTTTCCTGCATAATCAATGAGATGAAACTTATATATCTCAGGAAATAGAATTGCCAATGTGGGCAACAACACTGTTCAAAAGCTAGCTCTATGTAGTGTAAAATGCCTGCATACATATTTTTATTTGATTGCAGCAGATTAAAAATAAAGAAAAGGCAGAAATCAGCAAGAAAAGAGTATATATGTTTATGCAGCTTCTTGATATACCATCCAAACTGAAGGTCATCAGAGTGGTTTACAATTACTACAGGCAGGTACAGGATATATATATATATATATATATATATAGAGAGAGAGAGAGAGAGAGAGAGGTAAAGATAAGGAAAGACCAAAGGCCTTCCAGGCTCTCTCCACTTCCTCCCTTTGTTTGTACAAAGCTCAGTTTATTAAGTTTCAGCTATTAACACCAACAACTCAATACACAAAACACCTCTTTTCACAAAGATGCATTAAGTGTTAACATACAAAAATGTGCATTATGTACTACACTTCCATTATTCTTAATGGACCTCTTTATTAATAGCACACATTTTCCATATTAAAAACAGTAACACACTTTTGTGAATAGTGGTGTATATGAGAGAAAAACTCTTAGGATCGAATATTGAGGTGGGCAGGCTAAGCACCGCCGCAGCGCATAGCTTGACTGCCAACCCCCCTAACCTGGATAGTAATTTCCGTGCTGGTGGAAATGAATATCCAGTTTAGCCCAAATGCCCCAGCAGCTGCAGAGGCTATACAGGTAGCAGCAATTTTCATTGCTACCCACATAGCCTCTGCATCTTAAATATAGGTGAGATTTTTTATCGCCTATCTTTAAGGCACAGAGGGCTACAAGGGTAGCAACGAAAATCATGACTACCCATGTAGCCCCTTCCTCCGCCCCCTCTTCACCCCTAACACGCTCTGATGCTATGCGGATACCATAGCGACTTAGCCGGGATATTCGAAGTTATCTCAGTAAGGGCCTTCGATTATCAGGCCCTTAGTAAATAGATGTCTTTGGAGAAAGGGAAAGTGCTAAAGAGGAGTCAGCTGTGCTGGTGGAGTGGGAGAAAAGCTGGGCCTTGGCATAGAAACATAGAAACATAGAAACATGATGACAGAAAAAGACCACAAGGCCCATCCAGTCTGTCCTTCCATAACAACAACTACAACAGTCCACCTTTTACCCCTAGAGATCCTCTGTGTTGGTCCCATGCTTTTTTGAATTCAGTTACTGTCCTCATCTCTACCACCTCCACTGGGAGACTATTCCACGGATCCACTACTCTTTCCGTAAAGGTAGAAGGTAGAAGGTAGAACTGCCTGGAAATACAGGGTCCAGGGAATATTGCCTTGCTGCTCCAAACCATCTTTTGTTTTTTAACAAATTTCCTCAAACATGTAGGCTTTCAAATGACTCAGAAAATGATGTGCCCCAGATTCATACTGGGAACACCATAACATGGCTAAGTCCTGCTGAACAGGCTATGAGGCTGGGAAGGTTACCTAGGGTGGGAATGGTGGCAGGGAGATTGGGAAGTGGGAAAGAGGGAGTTATGGATTGGTTGGGAAAGAGGGGTGGGAGTGCTAGAGAGCTCTAGAGGGTGGAGGAGCTAGAATTAGGAAGGGAATGGCAGGGAAGGTATGCTTTTCCTGCCCCTCCCCCTGCTGTTGGGTCTTGAGGGGAGTGGGGAGGGGAGCAAGGGTTGAAGGGGTATGGTAATCACCCAGGTTCAGCCAGAGATGGGGAACAGGCCAGAAAGGGAGGAGTAGATGAATATAGAGGCTCGCGTGCAGCTGCTGGGCATAGCTTGGCATCACTGCAGGTTGTGTGGGAATGGGGGGATGGATGTACCATAGGGTCTTTAGAATCTCACTATGGCTAGATCAGCATCAACTAGCCAGGTGATTAAGTACGACTGTGGAAACCGGATCAAGGGTTGATGTATGTCATCTATTAAAGATGTTATGTGTTTGTAATGGGGGAGAGTCAATGTGGCTAAAAGACTGCTTCTTCTTGTTCCTGGCTGCTAGTGTTCAAAGTTGAATAAAGCTGCAGAGATGTGTCTGCCATCATTTCAATGTTCGATGGATTATTTGTAGAAGTGGGGCAGGTGGTATGAGTGTCAATGTTATCACTCTGAGTCACTCAACACAACTCCTGCTCCTCTGGCTATGCTCATTGTTAGCTATGGGGCCTATTCTGTCCCGCAAATAGCGAGGATGGATGTCCCGTTGGATGAGGGGGAAGTGTGTAATTTCTTTTTTCTGCAAAAGGGGTAGGATTTGAAACACAGAGAATGGGCTTAAGTGCAGGTAGCTTTTATCTGTGGGCCTGGTGGGGATGCAGAGGAAGATCAGGAATTGCCCCATAGACCACGGAGAATATTTACAGGGGTATGAGAAGATCTTACAGGGTATTACGACTGCTTTAAGAGATTATGGTCCAGGATGGAGGGCTGCTATCGCACTTTGCCTCATACAGCGATGCACGGTTTTCCAGGCAGTAGCACCATAAGGAAAGTTCCCATGACATTTACTAAGCTCTAGTAAATTGGTCTCTTAAGCTGCTGTGATGCTGGTTCTGGCCATTTCTGAATTGTAACTAGATTGTAAATACTATCTACATCTATCTAGAATAAAACACACTGTTCACCAGTTATCCTACATAAATTAAAAAAATAAATACACAACCAGCTAAGGCTTGAAGGAGCTATACATTGTAATCATGAATTACAATGTGACACACAGTGCAAATTTGACTCATGACAGCTCTTTGGATTCAAATGAGTTAACTTTGCAATTATCCTACATCACATCTGAGCAATAAATTATTTCAAATTAATGGACTTGGCAATGTCTTTTCCATTTATGGTAGACAAGAAAATCTCCCAAGTTATATATTTTCCAGGCTTGGTAGCTACCCTCATGTAAAGCTGTATTGGATGCAAGTGCATTCATCCCTTCAACTAGTTGAAAGTATCAGCATCACTGCTGCTCTTTCTAGTGCATTCCAGTCACAAATTTAATGAGATTGCTTCTACGTCTTTTTTTTATTGTTAGATGCTGAATGACTCCCAATTAGAACAGATGAGCAGCTTTCATTTTGACTGCAGTCAGTATTTTTCAGTTACCAGACAACAATAGCAAATGCTAATGAAATCACTTTAGATTTTGCTGAGGAAGACGGGCATGTCCTAGTCACAAATAGAACACAATGGAGCCATCCTTATCAAATCTGGTCTCACACCATGGCGTACGGCATTTAGCAAGTTGCTAATGAATGTATGGAAAACAAAAGGCTCTTCCATAACAAAACAATCCCCTTTGGAATTCTTGGTTGAAAGTTCTTTGGTAATAAAAATCCCATTTGGAAGCATCACACCAACTGAAAAGAGACAAAAAATGAATTAACAAAGCTAATCCAATCTATAAAAAAATTGTGCTTCAATGAATCAATAAACAAAACAGAGAAAAAGATGAGAGAAAACACAATCAAACTCTTTTAATTGATAAAATTCCAACCTTACTTTTGGACTGGAGTTTGCGGTTTCTTTCAGCACGGAGCATTGACTCCTGTTCATGTGCCAGGACGTGTGCTGAGCAGATGTGAGCAGCAATCACCTTTGCAGCAGAGGATGGCTCTGGTGCATCTTTCTCAGCTATGAACAAATTCGCAGACCCTAACACTGCCAAGTGATAGAGGCTGGGAGCCCCCACGCCCAGTTTCTCAGTTCTACTTCATAGGCGCTGAATGGAGGATCATTCTACAGCATACAAAACAAAACAATTTGTTTCTGCCTGCATGCCCCTAAATGCATTAGGATGTTTGGTACAGAGAAGTGAAGATCTGTACTTGGAGAGCTGTTTGTGGAGGGGGGTCAAAGGTGGGATTGATTCAACTCTCTTCCCTCCTTTCACCCTCCTTCATTTACCCACCACTTTTCTTCCCTTCTCCCTCCTATTTCCCTTCCTTCTCCACTTGCCACACTTCTAGTCAGTCCTGTATCTCCTTTTTTCCTATCAGTAAATATTGGGTCCCCACCATACACTGATGACTCCTCTGATGAGGAAGCCCCTCAAGAAGAGATGGAAATAGGAGAAAATCCTGAGGAGGAAAGCAGTACTGCACTGAAAAGCAGGATTTTTACCTCAGAAATAAAAAAACACTCAGCTGATCTAAAACCACACCTCACCTTAGGGGAGGAGACAGGGCTAGTCACTGATTAGGCACGCCCAACGGAGAGTCAGGGAGTGCAAGGAAGTGAGGGCTTGTTAAATACGCAAGCAATTAGGAGACATGAGAAGCTACTGGGGTTACGAGAGCTACTGAAGCCACAGAGTGAGCTACTGAGGCCACAGAGTGAGCTACCAGAGCTACGAGGGCTACTGAAGCCACAGAGTGAGCTATGGAGGCCACAGAGTGAGCTACCAGAGCTACCAGAGCTACGAGGGCTACTGAAGCCACAGAGTGAGCTACCGAGGCCACAGAGTGAGCTACCAGAGCTACGAGGGCTACTGAAGCCACAGAGTGAGCTACCGAGGCCACAGAGTGAGCTACCAGAGCTATGAGCGCTACGAGAGATACCGAGGCCACAGAGTGAGCTACTGAGGCCACAGAGTGAGCTACCGGAGCTACAAGGAAAGCCACAAGGGAGGCTACAGAGGAAGCCACAGCATAATGGTTTGGATTACGACTTGAGCTGGAGAGAGAGGAGGAAAAAGCAGCCAGCACCTGAGAACCGAGCAGAACCTGGGAGCAGTGAACAGTGGTGCAAGGATTCACCCTGGAGGCACTCTCACCACAAGGTAGAGCCTTTGGTTAGGGGAGCTAGCAGGCTTGATACCTGGAATAAAGGCAGCTGGAAGCACAGCACTAAAAGCCAAGGCAATAGAAAAGGAAGCTACGGGGAAATTGTTCAGCCTGACTTTACCTGAAAAGCACAGGAACTGATGATAAGCAAGTTGAAGTACAAACCCTGAAAGTCAGCAGGAGAAAAGGTACCAATTCTTATTTAAAGGACTTGAGAAAAGGTAAAGCTGACATTTCTTGCTATGACCTCTTGTTTAAGAAATCTCCTGAATGTGTTAAACCCCTAAGAACAAACCCAGCATATTCACTTAGTGATAAGTGAGGGAAGGGATTTACCCACACGGAGAGCTGTTGTTTGGACAAGGACTGCATTGTTAATTACCCTGAGCTGGGAGTCCTAAGTAAACGTTTGCCTGAAAAGAAGGAAGGCTATCAGCCTGAAAACGTGCCTAAACAAGCTGAATTACGTCTTGAGCAGTTTAGGGAATTTCTGGAGGAAAGGGCAGCACTTGCTAATAACCCTAGCCAGGATTCCAATGACCAGGAGGAAGATATGCAACTAGACGTGTGTATGCCCTCAGCAGAGCTTGATTTAGCCATGGACTGTTCTGCCTGTGTTATTGAGAATAACCATGAAAAAGTGCATTGAAACTATATGAAGTAATATAGTAAAGTTTGACATACCTGCTGCCACTGTGAGAGAACCTTATGAATGTTTGAATAAGCTTGATCACACGGTAAAGCTGAGAAGCCATGCTGTTTGGGAAAGCACTGGTTTCAGTTCATTTGAAGGATCACCTGATTGCCTAGCCTGAGCCTGAAAAGGAACTGTGAAACAGCTGTGCAGAGCTGTGCATTTATTGCAACTTCTGTGTGTTTGTTTTCAAACCTTTTTGTTGGATGTGCATTTCTTTTGCGTCTGAAGACACTGAACTTTAATGCGCTGGAATAAATCCTCATAAAAAGAAATTTTCTTGCATGCCTTTTTTCTACTCGAGTCACACAACTACAACTCAGTCCTACAGGAGGCCCAGCAAACTACATTTCCCAGAACCCCTGGGGTCAAATGATAGTACTCCACTCCTGAAAGGCATCTAAAAGGCTGTCCCTACCTGTAAGCTCTTGGGCCCAGGTAGCATGGGTGTCGCACTCCACCATGATAGGAGTCCTTTTCTGACTGGTGGCTCTGCTGTCGTGGGACTCCTCTTCTTCCGGTGCCAGTACGAATGGGGTCCCTATTTCAATAATTATGTCTCCACCATTGTAGGACAGATGTTCTTCTGGTGTCAGTGGAGGTCTGGTCTTCATAGGTACATTGATGTTGCTGCTGCCTCGGGTTTTCATTTTTTTGCGCTAAGGTTTGAGTCCTCATGCCATCAATTTTCTTTGCTCATATTTCAGTAGCCCTCATTTCATTTATTAACATTTATTTCTCACCTATTACTATTGTTATTGTAGCCTTCTTGTCTGAGGAGTTACAATAAAAACATAGGGCCCAATATTGAGTTATGACAGCTATGCACTTCTAAGGCACATAGCCATTGTCACCAAACTTTAACCCCCAATATTCAATCCGGGGCCATATCGGGCCACCAGCATTGAATATCCGGGTTTGCTGCAGAGCTGCATATGGCACCGAAGCTAACCGTGCAGTGGCAAAATTCAGCTGCTGCCAGTTAGCTTTGGCAGCAAAAGTTAGGACAACTTTTGCTGCGCCTAACTTTTGCCACTGAGGGATAACCGGGCAGCAGCTGAATATTCCGTCATGGGCACAGCACTGAAACTGTTCTTTTGGCACTTCTTAATGAAATTCACGTTGCTCACGATCGTGGTGATCTTACTCTTCTCGTTTCTCTGGATCTTTCTGCGGCTTTCGATCTGATTGATCACCGGACGCTTCTTTCTCGTCTTTTCGATATTAGGTTGCGGGGTTCTGTTTTTCAATAGTTCCGTTCTTTTCTCACTGCTCGCTCGTTCACTGTACACTCGGGTAAGCACTCTTCTTCCTCCCTCCCTCTTTTCTGTGGTGTTCCGCAAGGTTCTGTTCTATCACCTCTATTATTTAATATTTTTCTTGCTCCGTTGCCTCTTGCTATTCAGCAGTTTTCAGTGTCTCCGTACATCTATGCGGATGACATTATTCTCCTGTACCATGTCTCCCCCCTCACTTTGGATATTACCCCACTTAATGACTGTCTGTCTCACATTGCTTCTTGGCTCTCGCAGAACCTTCTTCACTTAAACCCCTCAAAATCCACGGCTATGTGGGTATCTCTTAGCGGTTCCTGTCCTACGGTCTCTCCCATGATTGATTCAGTTTCTATTCCTCTTGTCTCTTCTTTCCGTTACCTGGGGGTTATACTTGACTCCACGCTTTCTTTTCACGAGCACATTTCTTCACTCACTCGGCAGTCCTTTGTGACCCTTCGGCAGATTCGGGCTACTCGTTCTCTCTTTTTCCTTGATTCTCTGGTCACTTTGGTTTTGGCTCTGGTGGTTAGCAGGCTTGATTATTGTAATGTTTTTCTAGCCAACCTCCCTAAATATCAGCTTCAACGATTACAATCTATTCAAAATACTGCAGCTCGCCTTATCACCTTTTCCCGGCCGTTTGACCACATCACTCCCCTCCTTCTCCGTTTGCACTGGCTTCCACTTCGTTTTCGCTACCAATATAAGTTTCTGATTCTGATTCACTGTGCTCTTCATACTGGTCATCCTTTGTATCTTGCGGATCTGGTTTTTCTTCACACTCCTTACCGTCAACTCCGGTCTCTTCACGCTAACCGTTTATCACTGCCTTCTCCGTCACAAGCCCGGTTAGAGCAGACTCGTCATTCCGCCTTTTTCTTTCTCGGTCCATTCCTCTGGAATTCTCTACCACCCTCCCTCAGATTAGAATCTTCCTATCCTCAATTCAAGTCACTACTCAAAACACATCTGTTCACTCGACCTTCCTGCCAGTTCCCCTCCCTGACCATAAAGTTGTCTCCCCGTTGTTGTTGTGTGTCTGTTGGTGTTGTTCCACCTCTGTGTTTTTTAGTTTTAGCTTTTATGTTAAATTTTATCTGGTTAGTTATTTGCTTTTATTGCTGTGTGCTTTGCTTTTACTTTCCTTTCATTTTATGGCGTTCTTTTCTATGATTTGCAGTGTAGACCTTTTTATTGTACACCGCTCTATGCTTCGGCAGTAGCGGTTGATCAAATGTTTTAATAAAGATAAAGATAAAGATATCCCTGCTGCACAGTTATCCTCTGGTACCATCCCCAGAATGCCCCCAACACACTCTGATGCTAAGTGGTTAACATCGGAGCATAGAGATGCATTATTCTTGGATATTCAGTTAGTGCCGCTGAATATCCCGTTTATACGCCTTACAATATCGGGCCCTGTGTAACAATTTACATATTTATTTATTTAGACAGTTTTGTATACCACCTTATCCTTCAATCAAAGTGGTCGCAACACAATTGGGGGATACATTTAACACGAGGGGATGTGAGACACATACACTAATACTTACAGGGAACATAACAACACTTAACGCTCCATTTATTGGCTGAAATTTTACTTTCGGAAGCAGATGCGATTTGTTTGTGCACTTCTGAGACTAAATGTTCATGAGATAGATGGGCAGAAGGACAAACCTCCACAATAGATGCTATTACATGGAGAAAAACACGTCTGAAAAAGCAAACCAGTAGCTAACAGTAAAACGTACCTGTGTACTTTGTCCCAATACCAACTGTTTGAAAATGGCCCTATAGGGGTAATTTTATGAAGACATTTTTGTACGTATGTGGCCACAAATGTCAACTGGTATAAAAGAACCATGAAGGCACACAGTTTGCTGGTAGACATAGCAGAGAATGTGGTCTGGACAGAGTGCAGGCAGAATTCTCAAGTACATGTATTGAATTATGAAATTCCTTAATCTACGCACATACTTGCGTACTTTACACATGTTCGTTTACATCTGCTCTCAAGCAGATTTGTATCTCCATACATGTAAGGTGCAATCTCTGCTTCCTATGCCAGTATTTTATAAAGATGTATAGGCATTTATATGTCTTTATAAAATAGTGGCTAAGTAGTTGCCTATTTACCCTCTTAAACTAGGCACCCTCTTATAAGATTACCCTCCACAAGACTGATGGTAGTTTATCTACCTCTGGACAGTCTTTTCTGATAAAATGAAAAATGTATTAATTCTTTTACTGCAGGACTTATGAGGTAAGGAGGCGGTACGGTGGGTTAAACTCGAAAGAGGAAATGAAACATTTATCTTGGTGTGATATACAGATCTCCTTCAGAGGCAGAAAGAGAGGACAATTTTATTTGAAGACATTCACAGTATTGCTGTGAAAGGTGAAATGCTACTGATAGGCAGAACCAGAGCAAGGAGATGAAGCACCCTAGGTGAATCTCATCCCTTGTGCCCCCCTCCTCCTGCTGCATGGCAACCCCCCCCCCCCCCCCATGGTGCCAATTGCCACCGCTGCTGTCCCTCTCCAGGACCAACAGCAGCAGCGATAGCCACAAACAGCCCCTTGGAACTTACCTTCATGCACTGGTGCAGCAGAGCTGTTCGCTTCCGATGCTCTCCGATGCCTGATGCTGACTTCCCATGCAAACAGGAAGTTGGCATCGAGAGTCAGAGAGGAGAAGAAGCAAACAGCCCTGTGGCACCAAAGCTTGAAAGAAAGTTCCATGGGGCTGTTTGCAGGTATTGCCATCCCTGTCGGTCACGAAGAGGGGCAACATTGGTGGCAAGTGATGCCCCAGAGGGCCAGCACTCTAGGCAACTGCCTAGTTCACATAATGGTAGCGCCAGCTCTGCTGATAGGTGATTTCAATATGCCAGATATTGATTGGGATATCCCATTTCAATGTCACCTTTTACAGCATGGTACTCCAACCACAACATGGACTGTGATTCATCAGAAAATATAAAAACATTGTACATAGGAAAAAAAATAAACTGCTCTATAACAAACAGGACTAGGGGTAATTTTATAAAGTCATTTTTGTGTGCATGTGCCATACTTGCATAAAATATCAACCAGCAATAAAATGTGCACATTGGCATGAATGCACATACTTTGCCAGTAGCTGTAATCAGGAGTGCAATCCCGGAAGGAGTTCACAAGTACATACATTGATTATGAAGTAGCTTAATCTATGCCTGTACTTGTGTTCTTTGCATGACACCTGTTCTCAAGCAGATGTAGATGTCTATGTCTGCATTTAAGGCATGTTTCTTACAATAGTAACGTAAATATAGCAACATAGAAAATGATGGCAGATAAAGACCATACAGCCTATCCAATCTGCCCATCCATCCATTCCAATTACTAAGCTCTGCAAGCTTTATTTCTCCCTCTGTACTTGTCCTACATTTTCTTGAATTCAGAAACCATTCTAGTCTCGATCTCTGCTGGCAAGCTGCTCCATACACCAACCACTTTTTCCATAAATTTCTTTAGATTAATCCTATCCCTTTTCATCTCATTATGCTCTCTCTTTCTCGGGTTTCCTTTTAATTGAAAGAGACACGTCCCCTATGCATCTATGCCATGGAGGTATTTAAGCATCTCCATCATAACTCCCCTCTCCCTTCTGTCTTCCAAGTATATATATATATATATATATATATATATATATTGAGATCTTTAATCTGTCTCCACATACCTTATAATAAAGGCCATTGAACATTTTAGTAGCCACCTCTTGTTCATATCTTTTTGAAGATGTGGTATCCAAAATTCTACACATTACTCCAAATGTGGTCTCATCACAGACTTATACAGAGGCACTATCACCTCCTTTTTCCTGCTGGTCATACCTCTACCTATGCACCCAACCATCCTTTTGGCTTTTGCCATCACCTTTTCTACCATTTAGCCATCTTTAGATCATAAGATATGATCACCTCCAGATCACGGTCTTTGGTGCACAGAAGTACTTCATCTCCTATACTGTACTGGTCCCTTGGGTTTTTGCAGTCCAAATGCATGACCCTGCATTATTTAACATTAAATTTTAGCTGACAAAATTCTAGATCATTCTTCAAGCTTTACAAGATCCATAAGAACATAAGAAAAAAAGAAATGCCATACTGGGTCAGACCAAGGTCCATCAAGCCCAGTATCCTGTTTTCAACAGTGGCCAATCCAGGCCATAAGTATCTGGCAGGTTCCCAAAAAGATACACAGGTTCCACAATGCTTGTCCCAGGATAAGCAGTGGATTTCCTGGGTCCTCTTTAATAATGGTTTATGAACTTTTCCTCCAGGAATTTGTCCAAAGCTTTTTTAAACCCAGCTACACTAACAGCTTTTATTACATCCTCTGATAACAAATTCCAGAGTTTGATTACGTGTTGAGTGAAAAAATATTTTCTCTTATTAGTCTTAAATGGGTTACATTGTTGCTTCATTGCATGTTCCCTAGTCTTTCTGCTTTTGATGGTGTTGTGATACAGTGTACATCCTGTCCAGTGTACATCCTGTCACAGTCGGAGTCCAGATGGACCAAAGCCAGTTCCTAATCTAGGGATGTAGACCCATTAGGCAAGACCCCCTTAGAGCAGCAGAGGAGGACAGTCAGGGGTTGGGGAAGGGTTCGGGGCAGGGCCCAAACTCCTGTCCCCTCCCCACCTAGAAAACCCTACCATGCTATGGTTGAGAGGCTGGAGGGGAGAGAGGTGGAAGACTTGCCCCAAACCCCCATGGAGAAGAACCTATTTGGAGTAGAGAGGAAACTTCCAGGAAGCAGAGGAGATGGACCTAGAGATTGAGGAATGTTGGGATGAGGCAGATTGAAGCCCACTTCATACCATGTCCCAAAGCAGTTCTGTGGCCTATCCTACTAACAGTGACCCCAAGCAGTCCTGTAGCAGAAGTCATGCCCATATAAGTGTAATTTACAGTATTATTTACAAATTTTTGGAATACCAATGGAGCGACAGTGGCCCCTTCAGTGGCCACACTATATATGGTGCATTTTGAAGAACAACACATTTATTCCTCCTATTGGTTTTCTTATATTTCTATATGGCTTCGTTTTTTAGGTGATGTATTTTTCATGTGGTTAGGGACTGAAGTTCAACTTAAGGACTTTTTTGCCTGGATCAATACTCTTAAATCAAATGTCCAATTTGTACCTTCATACCATCAATTATGAATAAATTTTTTGGATATGGTTATATACAAGCAGGATGGTCAATTGTATACTTCCTTATATCGAAAATCTGTACAACGCAATACACTGCTTCTATATAGCAGTTTTCATCCCAGCCCTTTACGCAGGGGTTTACCATTAGGACAGTTCTTAAGGATACGTAGATTATGTACCATTCTGCCAGAATTTCACAGACACGCTAAGGATCTATCTCGGTGTTTAGCAGAATGGGGCTATCCATCAGCTCTGATTCATGCTGCTTATTGAAGAGAGCATTTTAATCATCCTGAGTGGGAGTGGAGGAGTAGCCTAATGGTTAGAACACTGGCTTGGTAACTAAGCAACCAGGGTTCAATTCCCACTAGCACTCCTTGTGGCCTTGGGCAAATCACTTAACCCTCCATTGCCTCAGAAGAAAGGCCTGGCAATCTACTTCCAGTGATGCTGCCAAGAAAACCCAAGAGCTTCTGGGTCACCAGGAGTCAGGACTGACTCAAAAGGCACACATTGCATTGCATTTTGAGTGGTAGAGTGCTACAAATCAACTGGCTGGCCAACCTGATGATGCCCCTATAGTAGGGGTGCTGTCTTATACACCTTATGCTGCTCAAATTAATGCTATCCTGAGAAGACATTGGCACATTTTGAATGTACATACATGTTTTCAGCGGCAACTGATGATTGCTTATCGACGGGGCCATAATATACTGCTGATTATGTTGTACATCATAGCAATTCTGAAGCCCTGATCTTTGCCTCACAGCAACCAGCAGTGGGACATTTACCATGTCGGAGGTGTGAATTTTGCGCCTCTATGATCGCGGGTCTGGAATGGATTGACCCTATAGGTCAAAAAACCTATCGAGCGCGTTTCAATAGCAATTGTATGTCAACCCATGTGGTTTATATGCTGACTTGCCCTTCTTCACTGAAATATATTGGTAGAACTATTAGGCCAATGAAGATACATTTACAAGAGCATAGATCTCGCATTAATATGCGAGTAATGACAGCACCACTAGTATCTCATAGTATAACACTGGGCTATTCATTTCAGGATTATACTTGGTGAATAATCGATCAGATCCCCCATTCATTTTGGGGTGGGGACAAGGTGGCAAAATTACAACAATTGGAGCAATGCTGGATATTTACTTTACAGACTGTCGCGCCCCGGGGGCTATACCTCGAATTGGATTGGTGGAGTGTACTATGACTCATCAGGAAGGTAGACCTGTATTGCGAGACGTCATTTTGAATTCCCCTATTTAACCATGAGGCTGTTTCCAATACATCATTCAGTTGGGGAAATGCCTGATGAAGGGCCAGAAGATTTAATAGGCCTGGAATATGGCGCTGTGCAGCATTGCAATTTGTATGCTGAACGGATGGCTCAGAAACAGGAGTGGTTTCAAACTGTGTTCAACAGATAAGTTTAAATACTTTATTAACATGAACTGACAGATATCTGCTAAGCTGAAAGTTTGAGGGGCTTGCTTTGAGCACTTCCCTTGTTTTAAAGTGCATTGGTTGAGCTGTTACATTTGGCTCGTAAAAACGAGTAAAAAGGACCAGGTTGCCTCGAGAGGGTTCCTCATGGCAACAGTTCTGACAAAAAATTGTTTTTCTGTATGAGGGGATTGGGTTTAGACACAAAGGGCTTTAGTGTGTGTAGATTTTATACCCTTTGATCGATTTGTTTGCTTCATATAAAAGTAAAAGCTTGCACAGATATACATTGCTGAGACGGAGAGCACAGACTTTACAGAATAGCTCATGACAGCAGGTCAAGTACAGGGCATGCAGAAACAGGAAACATGCCTACCACAGACTAAGAAAGGGGGAGGGTAAGACAAGCTGGAAGAGAACGGATAACAAAAACATGGGTCGGCGGGAACATGATCTATAATGCCAATGTAATTGGTTAAAATAGTGTCTAGTCTGTAAGCAGTGTTCCACCATGGGGGCTGAGATGGTAGCCATACAAATACAGGAGACATGTTCACTGAATCATGTTTTCATCTGCCGTGTAGTCCTGCTAATATAGAAAAGCCACCATGGGCACACAATAAGATAGACCACAAAGGTGGATAAGCAGGTGGTATGGCAGCAGGATTTCAGTGTTAGCCTCCATTGTTGGTCAAACCATGTGTCTCCCTCCAAAGCTAAAACACAAAATTAACAAGTACCACATGTATAATGGCCTGTATTGACAGGGGAAGTGGGAGGTCAATCCACAATTAATGCACAATGCACAATTTTATCACAAAGGTTAGCCCCCCCCCCCCCCCCGAAAGTATACAAGCATGAGGGATTTTTGGAAGCAAGGGTGTAAATGCAAAACTGACCAGTACTGATGCAATAAATGAGTAACCCCCTGAATATTCTGCATATATGGTAAAACTTCGATGGTCCTGTCATCTGTGGAACTATGAGACGACCTGATGAAATTTTTTTCTAATAAGAGCCATTCTCTATGAGTGTATCGTGCCCTATTATAAGCACGTGAAATTATTTTAAGAGGGTAACCACGAGCGAGAAGGTGAGTGCATAACTCATTGGCATATGTATAGAATTCGGCCAATGTGGAACAAATGCACCTCAGATGCAAGAACTAGCCAAACAGAAGTTGCCTAGATGGTGACTGTGATACTGCAACACTGTATTGCTCTACACTGGTTTTCAGAACAAAGTGGTCTGCAAACCATGATATTTTGTTATCTTTTAACTCAAGCACTTCATTTCATAAGATAAGTTAATTTTAGTTTAATACAAATTATTAAAAGGAGTCATTGCCTTGGGGGAATGAGTCTCCTTCTCTCTCTCCCCTCGATGGTGTCTCCGACATTTATGAGAGAGAAAATTCTTTTATTTCAGCTATGATATTACATTTGGGATCTCTTTGTATGTTATAATTTTGTTTGATCACTAAAAGTTTGGATTTCCCTGTTGAATTTTTGACTACAACAGCCTCTCTGACCTCACCTTTAAATCATGCTGGCATTTTTTTGAACTTCCTTCTCACTTTTCTTAAAGTGTGGAATACATCTGGTCTGAGCTTCCAAGATAGTATTTTGAAACAACGCCCATGTTTGATGTAAATCTTTAACCTGTGTAGCTGCTCCTTTTAGTTTTTTATTGACTACTTTCCTCATTTATCATAGGGGTATGTTTACTAAATGGCGATAACGTAGCAGCGGCGCACTTATCATGTAATACGTGATGTTATCACGCGATACGTGACGTTATCGTGCAATAAATCAACTTGTTCGTGCGATAACATGCCATTTTGCCCGACAACATCCCTGGCGGCGCTGAGACACAGAAAAGGTGGAGTAAGGCTCTCCAGAGGGCGGGGAGAAGGAGTCAATGGGTGGGGGTGGGCGGGGAGAGGCTCCAGGCACACTAGCGCTGTGAAATGAAGGTCCGAAAAATAACGCTAGTGAAAACCTGGCGTTAGAGGCAAAAGTGAAGGAGAGAGAAGCCATTTCAGTCAGCAATGTACAGCAAAGGCAGGGAGACCAAGAACAGTGACAGTAGTGATACATGTGCAGCAACATCACAGTGCCCAAGTACGAGAGGGTACTATGGTGAGGCTGCAAATGGGGTACAGGAGGCTGTAGGCGGGACATGCAGTGGGGCAGCTGGAGCACAGGGTGGGCTAGGCAGATGCCTAAGTGACACATAGGAATGTGGATGCGGAAAAGCAGCAAGACAGCAACTGATCAAGGGCAAACATGGCCACGAGTGTGCGTCCCATAGTGTCCCAGGGGACAGTACCCAGCAAGTACCACAGAGGGCACATAACAATAGCAGGCGGTGCCGGGGGAAGCGTGGATTTCTATGCAGGCATCCCTACCCCATATCACGCAAGATAGGCAGCCGCCTACCGGCACACTGGATGGCGCACCACCAGCACCACCGGCACAAGGGCATGTCAGCATGGTGGCGGAGGGGTACTGGTGGTGGAGGGGGCAGTGGCATCTAACCACAGCAGACCACGGCCAAGCCCCGTTTAGGTGGGTGCCGTGCATTGCAACAGACAAGGTCTATCTGACAAACAGTCATGGTATTCCTAGGGAATGATATGCCTCTGTGGCCACAGTTTGATGCAGTACATGCAGCCAGTACGCTCAGGGGCAGAAGGTCACAGGTTCAAATCCCAGCTGTGCCTCCTGCAAACCATGTCCCTATATTTTACCCAGTACAAACCCATGGTAAGAATGACGGAACCATTATTACAGATAAAAGAAACACGGCATACACTCCTATATTTTACCCTACAGAGCACAGACACCACAAACATATGCAATTCCTAGAGCAGAGTTTCTCAACTGCAGTCCCAGAGGGCCAAACACCATTCAGGTTTCATGCTGTCCCTAATAAATATGCCTTTGCTGCATTTGTATATACCGCCCCATTGTATGCAAATGTATCTCATGCATATTCATTAGGGACAGCATGAAAACCTGAACGGTGTTTGGCCCACCAGGACCGGAGTTGGGAACCTCTGCCCTAGAGCAGCGGCCAACAGGGGCACAAACACCCACACCCACAGTGTGTTTCAGTTTGTGCTTCTGACAGTGTCTACCACCCCGGGGAGTGACCCCAATAGTATTGTGTACCATGGCAATGCCCGCACTGTGCCCAGGAGTGGTGTGGCGGCCAGGGCTGCCACAAACCTCTATAGTTGCACAAAGCTGGCATAGGTGTGGGAGTGTGTGTATGTCTATCCCAGGGGTGGGTAAACCTGGTCCTGGAGGGCCGCAGACCAGTCAGGTTTTCGGGATATCTCTAATGAATATGCATAAGATATATATGCATTAGAGATATCCTGCCAACCTGACTGGTTTGTGGCCCTCCAGGGCTGGATCTGGAGACCCCTGCCTTACACCTCTGTCATTTAAGATTGTGAGTGGATAAGGTGCAGATGTCCAAGACATCAAAAAGGTTAGATAGAATTTGTCACAGTCCTCCTCACTTCTCACCACCACCAAAAAATTGTCTATTTTGTGGTTGGCAGGATATCTCTAATGCATATATATCTCATGCATGTTCATTAGGGATATCCCGAAAACCTGACTGGTCTGCGGCCCTCCAGGACCGGAGGTGCCAACCCCTGGTCTATCCAGTGTGTTGTGGCTGCCTACACCTTAGTGATCCCACACTGTTTGCACTGTTTCCAGTGTTAGCCTGCCAATGTGCATAATGAGGGGCAAGGTACTGTGGGTAAGGCCTGGACAGGGTGGCCTTGGCAGGATGCATCTGCACAGGGCATAGGGCAATGGCTGGGATATTGTAGTGCCCGACCCCCACCTGCACGGACAGGGTGGCCACGGCATGTCATGCTGGGAGGTCACTCTCACCCTGACTGAGGAGTGGCCACGGCATGGCTAGATTCCCCCATAGTGCTATACAGAATTTCTCTTAAGTGATATTTATTGGTTTCCTTTTCTGGGGCCCAATTACTGACATACCTGCTTGGTGTGTGCGCTCACATTTCATTTTTTGGTGCACACAGTTCCTCCAGGAGCATGTGTATGGCTAGGACACCTTGCAGGGTGCAGCTGGTAGAGACTGACTGTGTCCTCTGCTGATGAATGTCAGATAGTGGTTGGGGGGCAGCTGAGCTTTTCCAGCATTTTGCTTGCCTGCCAGTACCTTAGGTGATGCATATAGATCTACATTGACTGCCCTGTAGGGTGCCCGTTAGTAGGAATGGGGTTGATGGTCCCCTCTACTGCCACCATTGCAGAGATGTAGAATGTGGATCTGATGCTGGGAGATCCTGTCCCCCACCCTGAGCCACAGAAGACAGGTTCGGTGGTGCTACATACTCTGCTGTTGGGTCCAAACACCCCCCTTCACCTTTAACATGTGACCATGGCATCCACACAGGATATGCACTATTCGGTGTGCATTATAGTCTACAAGGGCTAGACGTGACTGGGAAATACAGATGGACACATGTGTATCCTGGGTGTGTGAGCAAGAACTACCAAGCACACACAGGCACTGTTGGGGACCTACAACATAGCCTAACTCAGCCAAGCCAGGTGCTGAGGACCTGGTGCTGGGTGCCCCACCTCACCCTCAGGGAGAGCAGAGGACCCGCACACTGTCACGGTCTGTAGCTACTCTGTGCCATTAACACACACAGTCAGTTCCCCCTGCCAGGCCTAGGTGCTGTGGGGGTGCATACCCCTTCTTGTGATCATCTGTAGACTGCTGATCTGCATGTGCAGTGCATCATGGGTATGGGTGGGTTTAACCTATCCTGGTAACCACAGCAGAAATGGTTTATGGACCTTTCCTCCAGGAACATATCCAAACCTTTTTTAAACCCCCAGCTACACTAACAGCTTTTACTGTTATTGATGATATGTTAGATTATGGTAATGTATTTTATATAGGCTTAAAAATGAAGCTGCTTAAAAGGTTATAAATTGTGCAAAATACGATAGCTAGATTTTTATTGGGTAAAAAAAAAAGAATGAAAGTCCTCAACTTTTGTTAAGACAACTACATTGGTTACCTATTAGAGAGAAATGCAATTTCAAATTATTATTATTATTAATATAAAGAATGGAAAACAATTGTATTTAAGTAAGAGAAATTACACACTAATGTACCTAAGAGAGAGGTACAAACTTCCCCGGGAACTCTTGTAGAGGTCCCTGGGGTGGCCTTCGTTCATAAAAAAATTTGGAGATCAAAAGCCTTTAGTGTGATTGTACCCTAATTATGGAACTCATTGAACTTTGACAAATTCATTTGCATTCTTCAATGGACTCATTACTAGCCGATTAAAGGATGGAAATGAATTTCTCGAGTTTTAGGAAAGGGGTAAAGACCATTCTATTCCCTGAAGAGGAGTAAGTATGATTCCTTATAATAGGAATTGAAATCTTTCCTCTTACCTTTGATAATGCTCCTCTGTCCTATCTCTGATTTTCTTATCATTGTAAATAATTTTAAATGGCTATTTGTCATGAAGATATATATAAACATTTTAAATAAATAAATGAATTTATAAGGACAAGAAAAAAAGCACAAATGGATCTAGGCTATATATAGATGCTCAAAGACCATACCACTCCCAAACATTTCATCACTGTCACCAATGGCACAATAACAAAAAAATTAGTTCAGCATAGGCACAAAGTCTGTTCTTTCAGCCAAGACAAAAAAAAAAAGAGCAACAGCAATCAAATCAATGGCATTAGCACTAAAAGAGAACAATGCCAGAAATGTACTGCTTTGTCTTATTCTAGGAAGGAAAAGAAGAGAGTCTCCAGATCAAGACAGCACCATTGCTACCCGCCCGAAGGAGCAGATGTTTCTCTCCCTAATTTGGTTGTCAATCTGCAAGATTGGAAGAGGTCGGACATTCATTATAAATTTGACAGTCATAGCCTTGAGATGCATTTGTAGGCCAAGCATGATGAGTCTGAGACGCAACAAGATTCTATAGTAATAGACAATTCTATTTACTAACTATATTTCCCATAGACATGTGAAGGGTCATTTTATAAGCCATTTTCACACATATGAGGCCACATGCACATGTAATTGGCTTCTTATAAAGTACTGGCCAGCATAAAAATACACACATTACACGAATGTGTATACTTTGCTTGTAGGCGTAGCAGTGAAAATGGACTGGATGGAGCACATGCGGAATCTGTAATATCTTAATGTATGTACATACTTGCGTATTGTGGCCTGGAGGCAGGACAGGAAGCACTAGCACAGCCAAACTTTGTCTTCAATTTGAGGAGAGAGCCTCAGTCAAACAGGAGTGGGAAGGCTAGGTTCAGGAACTGGAGAAAAGGTCAAGGATCCTTTACATTCCAGATATTCTATTCCAAGGTCTGCCTAAACAAACCACCCGCCCCCTACAAATAGTCCAGAACACTGCTGCCCGCATTATTACCAGTGCTTCAATACAAGACCATATAACTCCAATACTACAAGATCTATACTGGCTACCAATCTCTTCACGGGCAAAATATAAATCAGTGCTCACCATCTTCTAAATTAAAAACTACATCTCAGCAGGTATACAACAGGAACTCGTTGGAACCAAAACAAACAAAAGACCAGACAGAAACAGCACCAAAAACAATATACTGACACCTACTCTATTCACAAGAATGAACAAATCCACATCCATGCGAGCCTTCTCTCTTGCTTCCCCTGCTATCTGGAATGTCCTCCCAGATAAAGAGGACCTGGGAAATCCACTGCTTGCCCCAGTACAAGCAATGTGGAATCTGTGTGCCTTTCTGGGAACCTGCTAGGTACTTGTGACCTGGATTGGCCACTGTTGGAAACAGGATACTGGGCTTAATGGACCTTAGTCTGACCCAATATGTCATATCTTATGTTCTTAATGATCAGGTTAAAACATGTAACTCCTATTCACATGTAACTTCAGTTGTTGCAGTAACTTCAATTTATAATCAACAGATCTAATTCCATTTCTTAAACATATTTGAACTGATATTCAAAGTAGGTTATATGTTTACTGACCACCAGAGAACACGTGGGGGGGGGGGGGGATTTTAGAAGATCCATCCAAGTGCAAATCAGGATGTCTAAGCCAGAACATTTGAAAAAAATGCAGGCACGTCCAAGTGCAGATGTGATTTCACAAAATCTGGTTGTCCCCAATATGGACATCTGCAAGGGACATCTATCTAGACATCCCCAGAACAGTGTTATGGAACCCAGACATCTAGGATAGCCTAATGATTAGTGACTTTGGCTAGAAACAGAGCATCCAGAGTTCAAATCCTCCTGCTGTTGTTGCTCACATTATGCTGAGTATAGGGGTGTGATCAAGTGCATTCTTCTCTGGATGTTTTGCAGCTTAAATGAGCACTTTTTAGTCTCTGTTCTTGCCTTGGAGCAGATCTAGAGTTAAACATGATGCAGGATGTCCATGATGTTTCTGTGATTAAGTGGGGATGTCGCAGTTCCTGGGAATACCCTAACCATAACTCCAGGTTCCCAGGAACACCCTCAGCCACTCTATGCCCCTATTCAGATTCAGAAGTCTTCACACTGGGGAAATCCTCACAGCCAGTTTCTAAAATGGCTCTGGAGGCATCTCTGTGCTTTGGACATCTCTAAGCCCATTTTGGGACATCCAAAGCACAAATAAGGCTTCTAAAATGACCCCCATAACTTGCCCAGCCATTTATGTTTAAAAACTATGGAGGGCATATTCAGCAGTGGCAGCCAGCACTACTAGGAGGTCAGCCGCAGCCACTATAAATTGAAACCAGATATTTGGCACCGGCAGGGCCGGATTTACCTTGAGTGAAACCCTACGCCAACAAAAATTGTGGGCCCCCAGAAAAGATAAAAACGAGCATGCCGGATCAGCTGCGCGCTGTTGGCCCTGACGTCATAATTAAACTGGGAATCCCAAAAGCCAAACTTGGAATGTACAACACTGTAGAAATAAAACTATACATTAATTTGCTCTTGTACTAAACAAAGCGCAGACGTTAATGATGCACATTTACCAGAGCTGACATATTCCAATTAATAAATTCAAAATAAAGAGATATTTTTCTATCTTATGTGCATTTTTTTTCAGCTGCAATTGCTCCAGCCACTTTCTTCTGGTTTCTTCGTGTCTTCTGCTAACTCTCCATCGTCTGCTGTCCATTTGTCCTTTCTTCTCTCTTCAAGTTTTTTTCCATTCTCTCTCTACATCTGCTTTAACATACTAATCTTTCTCCTTTTGCTCTTTCCTCATTCCTATTTCATCCACTCAAATTTTACCCCTCCATCCTCACTTACTCTCCCAATACCCGGCCAATTGTAGATTTTTTATGCCTCCCACACAAAATATTTTTCCCTTCTCCATTTTACTCTTCCAGCACCATCCCATTCTAATCCTCCCCCAACATCAGCTCCCTTCTAGTTCCAGCCTCACCCAGCATCCATTCCCTTCTAGTCCCTGCATCAGCCCATTTCCAGTCCTAGCCACCCATCAGCCCATTTCCAGTCCTAGCAACCCCCCAACCCAATACCAGTCCTAGCCCCCCCATCAACCCACTTCCAGTCCTAACCCCCCATCACCCCATTTTCAGTTTAAGCCCCCTCTATAACCCATTACCAGTCCTAACCCCCCATCAGCCCACTTCCAGTCCTAACCCCATCAACCCATTTCCAGTCAGCCCCCCATAGCCCATTGCCAGTCCTAACCCCCCCCATCAGCCCACAGCCCATTACCAATCCTAACCCCATCAGCCCACCTCAAGTCCTAACCCCTCCCCATCAGCCCATTTCCTGTCCTAGCCCCCCCCCATAGCCCATTATCAGTCCTAACCCCCCCATAGCCCATTACCTGTCCTAACCCCCATCAGCCCACAGCCCATTACCAGTCCTAACCCCATCAGCCCACCTCCAGTGTTAGCCCCCCCATCAGCCCATTTCCAGTCCTAGCCCCCCCATAGCCCATTACCAGTCCAAACCCCCTCCCAACAGCCCACAGCCCATTACCAGTCCTAACCCCATCAGCCCACCTCCAGTCTTAACCCCCCCAGCCCATTTCCAGTCCTAGCCCCCCCATAGCCTATTACCAGACAGCCCCCATCAGCCCACAGCCCATTACCAGTCTTAACCCCCCCCATAGCCCATTACCAGTTCTAACCCCCCCCCAGCCCACAGCCCATTACCAGTCCTAACCCCATCAGCCCACCTCCAGTCTTAACCCCCCCCCCCAGCCCATTACCAGTCCTACCCCCCATCGGCTCAAGTAAAATTGAATAGTTAAAAAAAAACGCTGGCTGCTGCCGTCCCGCGGGGCCCCCTCTGCCCGGCTGAGCCCCTCCGTGCCAGCTTTGAGAGGCGCGAAGGGAGAGTGTCTCCCTCGCATCTCTGTTAAGCCTGCAGGGGCAGATGGGAAATTTCCCATCAGCCCCTGCGGGCTTAACAGAGATGCAAGGGAGACACTCTCCCTTCGTGCCTCTCAAAGCCGGCACGGAGGGATTCAGCCGGGCAGAAGGGGCCCCGCGGGACGGCAGCAGCCAGCGCTTTTTTTTTAACTATTCAAAAGCCGGCACGGAGGGATTCAGCCGGACAGAGGGGGCCCCGCGTATAGGTAAATCCGGCCCTGAGCACCGGTATATATCTGGCGACCAGCACTAAATTTCTGGTTTGCCTGAATTGTAGTTTGAAACCCCATCGGCGGCAATATTTAGTCACTAACTTTATATGCTTTGACTCTCCCGTTAAAGGCTGAAAATCGTTACTGACCAAATAATCTGTGGTACTGCCACTATTCCACCAATGGAATGCCCCAGCACTATCTGAATAACATCAGAGCATTTAACAGGGAATATTCAGTGGCATTCACCGGGTTGGTCTTGCTGAATGTCCTGGTCAGCAGAATGTATGCAGTTTGCAGATCTGTTTAACATGCAGTAAGGGTCATTGCTTTGCATTAACTGCACAGTTGCTTTCCCCAAAGTGTTAGGAACACCTCCAACAGTTAACATAGAAGTTCTGCACTTAATGTGCCTTTAACCTTAGCTGTTAAGGTGTCTTAGGTGCAAAATCTTAGCACAAGTAAATAGGCCCACAGGCGTGGTCTATAGTCTAGCCTCACTTTCAGGGCTATTGCTCAATGAATACAATTCAATTCCTGCATTTTAAGGTCCCCAGCCATCCGCTGAAGGGCTGGAAACATACAACAATAGCAGCAGCAACAGCAGATTTTCAGTTTGCAACTGCTGTCGTGCAAGGTCGGTAGCACTTATCATTAACACTATAGGTGTGAAATTTAATCAGCATGTAAAAATTCCACAGTGTCTTTGTACAAGTTTTTATTGACCTGGTTTGCATCTGCCCTCTCAACCCTCCCTCCCCCTGAAGTCTTTCCTTGCAGCAGTATTACCTGACCCCACCTCCTGTGGTCTAGCATCTCTCTCCCTCTCTCTCTTCCTTCTCTTCCCATTTGCCTTTATTTGCAGCAGCCTCACCAGCAGCAACAGTGATTTACAAATGCTACTTGGTCCTGATCAGCCCAGAGCCTTCCCTCTACCAGGCCCTGCCCCTTTTGACTCAACTTCCTTTTTCTGGTGGGGGCATGGCACAAGAGAGGGAAGGCTTTGAGTCAGCCAGAGGCAGTACATGTAAATCAATGCTACTGGCAGTGAAGCTGCTGCAAATCTAGGCAAGTAGAAGGACCGTGGGGGGGGAGGGGGGGGAGGGATGAGAGAGGTGTGGGCTGTATTGTAGGTGGTGGTGGGGGTTAAGTAGAATGGCAGCAGCGGTGGCACAGGCTGTTCACAATTCGGCCTTGTCAGAGGTGGCTAGGGCTGTGAGAAATGGTTCTGTGGATAGTTTTAATCCATGGGCCATAGCTTGGGGACCCCTGATTTAAACTCATCCAGCTAGCCCTCCCCCATTCATACCTGTTTTTTTTACAATCTGTAAAATAAAGACTAAGGGGTATGTTTACTAAACTGCGTTAGTGTGATTCGCGTTAGGAGCCGCGGTAGAGACAGAAATACCAAATAAAGACATGGGCGGTACATCGTTACCGATAACGCGCGTTACCAGGCGCCATAAATGAACGAGCGCTAGATGGCACGTTACCGCGCGTTAATCCTAAGAAGGCGCGCAGGCATACAAGCACAGCAACAGAGCTGTAGCACAATGGTTACAACACTGACTGATGGTACAGGGATCGTGGGTTCAATTCCCCAGTGGGCCTAATGTATAGGGCTGGCTGAGGCATCACCCTTTACATTTAAGTAGTGATTGTTGAGGCATTTGACTTGTATTTTAATTAGTGCTGCCAGCAAACACACCCTCACGGTGGCATAACCTAAGGTGCCGCATAAGGCACCCCATAAGGCACTCCATAGGGCACATTATAAAGTGTACTGCCCGCCAAGGCACCCTATAATGTCCCCTATAGGACACCTTATAAGGCTGTGAACAAAGCCCTGGCTGGCTGCAGAAGGACTGCACGTCACCACACAAACTGTCTGCTGTGGTTACCAGGATAGGGTTAACCCACCCGTACCCATGATGCACTGCATATGCAAATCAGCAGTCGAGAGATGGGCACAAGATTGGGTATGCACCCCCACAGCACCTCGGCCTGGTAGGGGAACAGACCGTGTGTGGTACTGCCACAGAGTAGCCACAGACAGTCACATTGTGCGGATACTGTGCCCACCCTGAGGTTGAGTTGGGGCGCCCAGCACCAGGTTCATAGCACCTTCCATGGCTGAAATACGCCATGCTGCAGGTCCCCATCAGTGTGTGATAGGTAGTTCCGTTAGACACACCTAGGATACATCTGTGTCCTGCTGTATTTCTCGGTCATGTCTAGCCCTTATGGGCGATGATGCACCCAGAATAGTGCATATCCTGTGTTGGTGCCATGGTTACCTGCTGTAGGTGAAGGGGGGTGGGGTGTATGGACCCATAGGCAGATTATGTACCACCACGCAACCCACCCTCTGGGGCTCAGGGTGGGAAACAGGATCACCCACCAATAGATCCACATTCTTCCTCCCTGCAATGGTAGCAGTAGAGGGGACCATCAACCCCAGTCCTGCTGGGGAACAGACAGAGCGGTACACATCCATAACGCAATAGAAGACAGATGGCAGGCCTGGAAATGCTCAGCTGCCCCCCACCATTATCTGACATTCTCCTGCAGCAAGCCTCCAGCCGCTGCACCCTGCAAGGTGTTCCAGCAAGACACATACTAGCTGCAGACAGTCTGCCAGCTAGTCCATAGTGCATGGTCCTGGAGAAAATGCATGTACCCAGAACCGGGATGTCAGCATACACACCAAAAGAAAACCCATAAATACCACAAGAAATAAATGCTATATAGCACTATGGGGGAACCTAGCCATGCCATGGTCACTGCTCAGTCAGGGTGAGAGTGATCTCCCAGCAGGACATGCTATGGCCACCCTGTCCATGCAGGTGGTGGCCAGGCACTACAATGTCCGAGCCATTCCCCTATGCTGTGTGCAGATGCATCCAGGCCAGGCCACCCTATCCAGGCTATTCCCACAGTACCTTGCTCCTCATTATGCACATTGGCAGGCCAATACTGGCAACAATGCTAGCAATGTGGGCTGTGGAGGGTGTTGGCAGCCACCACACACTGGATAGACAGACACACACTCCCCACACCTATGCCAGCATTATGCAACTATAGAGGTGTTGGGCAGCCCAGGCCACCACACAAGTCCTGGGCACCGTGCAGGCATGGCTATGGTACGCAATACTGTAGGAGTCACTCCCCAGGTTGGTAAACAATGTCAGACACAAGACCTGTAGCACACTCCACAGACAACATAAAGGTTGCTATGATGCAGCTCACTCAGAAAATTGTACGTAACTTAGGAATTGCTATCTGCCAGTAATCATAGCAACCTTTTGATAGATGTGTACTGTATTCCCAGGTTTAGGGTGGCATTACTAAGGTATGCAAGTGCTAGTATTGGGAGATGCACGCAGAGCCCAAAGTCCTGCCTCTCCAGGAGGCTTTGGATAATGGGGCCTGTGGGTGCGGGTGTGTCTGCCCCTGTTGGCTGCTGCTTTACGGAAGAGGTTCCCAACTCCAGTCCTGCGGTGCCAAACACTGTTCGGGTTTTCATGCTGTCCCTCATGAATATGCATGAGATACATCTGCATACCATGGGGGTGGCGCATAGAAATGCAGCACAGGCATCTTTATCAGAGGCAGCATGGAACTGGAATGGTGTTTGGCCCTCCAGGACTGCATTTGGGAGACTCTGCTCTAGGTAATGTGCATGTTCATGGTGTCTGTGCTCTGTAGGGTAAAATGTAGGTGTCTTGGGCATGTTTACGTCATCTGCAATATAGGTGCTGTCTGTATTAGCATGTTGTAGTAGTGGGTAAAATATGGGGACTGGGTTGGCAGGAACCACAGCTGGGACTTGAACCTGTGATCCTCTGCTTCTGAATACACTGGTTTTGTGCACTGCACCACCTTGTTGTCACAGAGTCAGTACATTCCTTGGTGATACCATGACTGTTCGTCAGACAGGGCCCGTCTGTTGCAGTACACCCACCTACACAGGGCTAGGCCACGGTCTGCTCTGGGCAGCTGCCACTGCCCCCTCCACCACCAGTATCCCTCAGCCACCATGCTGACATGCCCTTCTGCTGGTGGTGCTGGTGGTGCGCAGTCTCAGGCCATCCAGTGTGCAGGTAGGCGGCTGCCTATGGTGCTGGTTCTGGGGTAGGGGTGCCTGCATAGACGTTACGCCCCCCCCCCAGCTCCGCCTGCCAATGTTCCGTGCCCTTGGGGGTAGCTGTTGGGTACTATCCCCTGTGACACTGTGGGAAACACACTCGTGCCCATGTTGGGCCTTCAGCAGTTGCTGTCTGGCTGCTCTGCTGTTTCAGCATTCGTATGGGCCACCTAGGCATCACCCTAGTCCGCACTGTGGCCCAGCTCCACCACAGCATGTGCCGCCTGCGGCTCTCTGTATCCCCTTTTCCGGCATCTGTCCAGTTGCCGTTCCGACATGCCCGCCCTGATGTTGTGGGACATGTGCACGCCATAGGAACCCTGTCCGATGGAGGGGAAAACCCTGTGCAGCGCTATTTCACTGTGGGCTCATTCACCTTGTATGGGGACGGAGTATAGACCCTTCCATGATTTATATCTTTTCTATGGAGCTTACTCGGGAGGGGGGGGGTTGATGTTTCTCATTAATACCACTATTGGCCAGCTTGGTGATGGGTTTTTTCCAGTTTGTTGAGGTCATTTTCAGTGTTTATGTGCCCTTTTGTTCTGTGCACATGTATCACACTTATCACTTTGTTTAGGTTTCCCTGCTTGGGCTGTACATTGCTGACACTGAAATGGTTTCTCTCCGCTGTAATGTGCATTTAACGGCAGGTTTCCAATCGCGTTTGGATTCAGCTCTTCAGATCAGCGCGTTAGTGTGAAGGGAGCCTCTCCCCACCCACTCTCCGCCCACTGACCCCTTCTCTCCACCCTCTCTCCACCTTCTGCAGTGTTTTACCGCGCCGCGGAGCTTTACGATCGTTAATGTTGGTTAACGCGCGTTATGTAACATTAACGATCGTTAGCGCATCATAACGCACATTATGATGCGCTAACGATCGTTAATGTTACATAATGCGCGTTATGTAACGTTACCTCGGTTTAGTAAACATCCCCCTAAGGGACCTACCCTGTACATATGCACTCACTTAAACCCAGCATTCATGTACATATCCCATTAAACCTAGAAAGAAACACAAAATACCCAGGGATTAGGGATGTGCTCAGTTGGGGTATGCATTCGATGGTGCGTACTTGGATTGTCTGGGCATGCATGGAAGGCATGCACGAGTATGTGCAAAACTTTGAGAAAAACGAACACAAAATTCACATAAACTTTCTTTAAAGTGAAGACTAATCAAACTTGTTTTTGGACTTGCATATTCCTAGTGCATAGGAAAAATGTTCCATTTGGCTTGTTTTCAGATAAGTCGCCCATTTGGGGTTTGGCTTTTGGACTGCTGATGTTTCATTTCTTTCCATTAAACACCTAACTACATTCTACCCTGCGTTGTTTAGGTGTCAAAACTGTTCTTCCCTCCTCAGCTGGCAAGTGTTGCCAAATCATCTTTCTTGACCTTGCGTCATTTTTGAGCTATACAACTGTTCTTAGACAAACCTGAACCAATTAACATTTTACTTCATACAATGATGTCCAGATTGGACTACTGTAACATCTCCTACCTCGAACTCCCCAAGTACCAGTTCAAACACCTCCAGAACATCCAAAATGCAGCTATATGTATTCTTACCCGGGTTCAGAAGTTTGACCATGCCACTCCACTACTCATGGCTTCCCGTCAGTTCATGAATCCTATTTAAGACATTGACCCTTACCTACAAAGCTATACATGATATGACCCCTGATTATCTGTCCTCTTTAGTCACTTTACATGCCCCAACCAGAGCACTCCGCTCCTTGCAAGGCTTTTGACTACACTTTCCTTCCTCAGCTGTAGTCAAGTACAAAAGTACATGGAAGATTGCTTTCTTCACTGCAGCCCCTGCACTATGGAATAGTTTGCCAATCCATATTCATATTGAGCACAACTTTAAGTGTTTTAAGAAAGATCTTAAAATGTTTCTCTTTGAGACTGCTTTCAGCCTCATTCCATCTACCTCTTAAGGTACTGTTTCTTGCTGTGGGACCAGCTGAGCCAATCGTCCACCCTTTCCCTCCCTCCTTTCTATTCTGTATCCCCACGGAGGAAATTTAAAAAAAAAAAAATTAAATTCCCTTCATTGTTTTTAATTGACTTCCTTCTGGCTCTTTGCAGCTTGCAATAAAGCAGCTTTAAATTAAAAAAAAAAAACAATAGCACTTTTTGCTTCTCCAGCAGCCGGGCTACACAGACCTGTAGAGATGGCTGGGGCAGCACTTCTAGGGTTTCCTTGGCTTACTTGACTGGTACTGGGCTTCCCTTTTAGGGGTTCCTTTTTCACTGTGGTTGCTTTTTTTTTTGCTGGAGGTTCTTTTTATCACCTTTTTTTTCTTTTTGCCACATGCAGCCATGTTGGGTGCTTGGTGCTGTGCTTCTTGTGACTCTTTTTGCCCTAGGTGCAATGGAGACACCTCATGGCCTGTTTTCTAGGCATTTTTGGGACACCCCATGGGTCCTAGTGGCCTGATACTTATCTGCATGCCTCAGCCACATCTCAGACTATTTTCCTGGTGCCTCTGTGGATAAGGAGGCTGCTAGCTCAAGCCGGCAGGCTCCTTAGGGCCCTTTGGGACCCCAAGGCTCTTTCTCAACCAGCTTCAAGACAGATGCTGATGAAAGAGCTCACAGGCTGTTTTCAGTCACTACTAGCTGTTTGGTAGCCCCCCTCCTAGGTATCCGAGGCCTAACCTCCCCTACAAGGGACTCAGTGCCCTCAGGCACCTCTCTGGCTGCCAGAGAGAAGGTTAAGTGCCTCATTCTTCCCTTTTGCCTCTCTGTTCATCTGTGGGGTATGTTTACTAAACGGCGATAACGTAGCAGCAGCGCAATGATTGCGCAATACGTAACGTTATCGCGTGATACATGATGTTATCATGCAATAAATGAACGCCATCATGCAATAACGTGCCGTATCGCCCGACAACGTCACTGGCAGTGCTAAGGCACAGAAAAGGTGGAGTAAGCCTCCCCAGAGGGCAGGGAGAAGGGGTCAATGGACGGGGGTGGGCGGGGAGAGGCTCCAGGCACACTAGCACTGTGAAATGAAGGTCCAAAAAATAGCGCAGTGAAAACCTGGCGTTAGAGGCAAAAGTGAACGAGAGAGAAACCATTTCAGTCAGCAATGTACAGCAAAGGCAGGGAGACCAAGAACAGTGATAGTAGTGATACATCTGCTGCACCACCAGATAGTGCCCAAATACAAAAGGGCACTATGGTGTGGCTGCACATGGGGTACAGGGGACTGCAGGCGTGACATGCAGTGGGGAAGCTGGGACAGCTGGGGCATAGGGCAGGCTAGGCAGATGCCTAGCTGACACATAGAAAAACAGAAACGTAATATCAGCAACAGGTCAAGGTCAAACACACCCATGAGTGTCTGTGTCTCATAGTGTCCCAGGGGACAGTACCTAGCAAATACCCCAAAGGGCACATAACATTGGCAGGTGGTGCCGGGGGGGAAGCATGGCTGTCCATACAGGCACCCCTATCCCAGATTACACACCATAGGCAGCCGCCTACCGGCACACTGGATGGCCTGGGACTGCGCACCACCAGCACCACCGGCATATGGGCATGTCAGCATGGTGGCAGAGGAGTACCCGTGGTGGTAGGGGCAGTTGCATCTGCCCACAGCAGACCAAGGCCAAGCCCTGTCTAGGTGGGTGCCATGCACTGCAAAAGACAAGGTCTGTCTGACGAACAGTAATGGTATACTCAGGGAATGACCTTCCTCTGTAGCAACAGTTTGGTGCAATACACCCAGCCAGTGTGTTCAGGGGCAGAAAGTCACAGGTTCAAGTCCCAGCTGTGGCTCCTGCAGACCATGTCCCTATATATTACCCAGTCCTAAACCGTGGTAATAAAGAAGGAACCATTTTGCAGATAAAATAAACATGCCATAAATGCCTATATTCTACCCTACAGAGCACATTCACCATAGACATGTGCAGTCCCTAGAGCAGAGGTTCCCAACTGCAGTCCCTGAGGGCCAAACGCAATTCAGGTTTCATGCTGTCCCTAAGAAATATGCTTGAGATGCATTTGTATGTACCACCCCCATTGTATGCAAATATATCCCCTCTGCCCCAGAGCATCGGCCAGCTCCACTATCCAAAGCCTAATGGGGGGCCAGGCTGTTGGGCCCTGCGCGGAGCGGCATCTACCAATACTAGAACCCGCATACCTTAGCAATGCCATCATAAAACTTGAAACACGTTCCACATATATCAAGCGGTTGCTATGATTAATGTCAGATAACAAGTCCAAAATGAAACACAATATGTTAACAGAGACCCATCAGAGCAAACTGTCAGATATCTGTGGAGTGTGTCTCGGTTTATGTCTATGACAGTGTTTACCACCCCGGAGAGTGACCCGAACAGTATTGAGTACCATAGCAATGCCTGCACTGTGCCCAGGATTGGTGTGGCGGCCAGGGATGCCAACCATCTCTATATTTGCACAATACTGAAGTAGGTGTGTATGTATGTAGGGAGGGTGTGTATGTCTATCCAGTGTTTTGTAGCTGGCCCACAATTTTTGCACTGTTTCCAGTGTTAGCCTGCCAATGTGCATAATGAGGAGCAAGGTACTGTGGGTATGGGCCGGACAGGGCAGCGTGGGCAGGATGCATCTGCACAGGGCATAGTGCAATGGCTGGGACATTGTACTTCTCGACCACCACCTGCAGGGACAGGGTGACCCCAGCATGTCATACTGGGGGGCGGGGGGGGGTTACTCTCACCCTGACTGAGCAGTGACCATGGCATGGCTAGGTCCCCACATAGTGCCATACAGTGTTTTTTTTCAAGTAATATCTGGGAGTTTCCCTGGTTGGGGTCCAATCACTGACATACCACCTCTGGGTGCACAGTTTTGCCAGGAACATGCACTATGTACTAGCTAGAAGACTGTCTGCAGCTAGTGTGTGTATGGCTAGAGCACCTTGCAGCGTGAAGACTGGCAGTGCTCTCTGCTGGTGAATGTCAGATTGTGGTGGGGAGCTTCTGAATGTTCACAGGCTTAGTGCCTGTCTGCCAGTGCCCTGTGTGATACAAATAGATCTGCATTGCCTGCCTTGGAGGGCACCCCTTCCCCTGAAGGACTGGGGTAGCTGGTCTTACAGCCCTACATAATGTTCCACCACTACTTCCATTGCAAAGATGTAGAGTGTGGGTCTGTTGGTGTCAGATCCTGTTCCCCCCCCCCAACCTGGCCCCAAGAGGGTGGGTCGGTAAGCGTTGCCCCCTAATCTGCATGTGGGTCCAGACACCCCTCCTGCCCTATAGGGCACAGTAGGTGATGGCAATGAGGTGAGGGTGTTTCTGCTGGCAGCACAGATTGTAGAGATGTGTCAGACTGTTACATGCAGCAAAAGAGATTGCCTCAGACAGTCATATCAGATGAGACCCCTGAGGGATCAAACTCATGACCTCTGGCTTGTTGGTCATTGCATTAACCAGTGGGCTACAGCTCTATACACCTTCTCACAACACTGCCACGAAGTTAAGGTTACTGCGCATAAACAGCCAATGCGCCTCCTATTGGGCAATACACAGTGCATGCTACGTGGACGCCGGCACGCCCACCCCCCTATATGGCATTGCTCACATTATCGCTGGGAGTTTTGCTGGTAACATGAAGATGGTGTAGTACACAGACTCCATAGAAAATATCAGTGTGCCCACCAAAAATAAACCAGCACCTCAGCTGAAAAACCTAAGGTACCCTGTAAATTGCCTTAGCTGTGGGTATACCCGATCCCGGTAAGCACAGCTGACATTTACTGGGTTGACCTGCAGTTGCTGTGTAGTCAGCCCATGCTATGAGAAAAGGCATAGCATATTGGTTAATATGATGCCATCAGAGTCACTGCTTATGGGTTTGAATCCCCACTGCACCAAGAGCAGTGGAGTGGAGGAGTGGCCTAGTGGTTGGGGCAAGGTACTTCAGGCTGGAAGGTCGGGGGTTCAAATCCCACTAGAGGATAGCAACCTTGGGCCGGAACGACTGGGGTTTCTAGTCCCACAGGTGCTCCTTGTGCTCCTTGTGGTCTTGGGCAAGCCACTTAACCCTCCATAGCCCATGTTCCCTGTAAAATAGTTATCTCCAAGTTATAATGCCCTGTTCAATGTAATTTCAGTTTGTTCAATGTAAACCACCTTGATATCATGAAAGGCGGTATATAAGAAATGTTAAATAAATAAAAATAAATAAAGATGAGTGTTAGTAACAGTCAGACATATCTCTACAATCAGTGACACAAGCCTAATACACTATAACCCTTGTCCCATGCCTCTAAGGAGAGGCATGGCATTGCGTCAGCAAAAGCACATCATAAGACACCTAAAACTAAGGTGCACCAGATGCAGTCCAGGCCAAATGGCATAAGTCATGCAATGTTGTAAACTAAAGCCAGCCACCATATCCGCCAATCTCCGTATATGACATGTATAGATGCAGCCCCAGCAATAGTTTTCTGTGTGGCATCCATGACAAGTGCAAAGCATAGTAGGGTGTGGCACAATACAGCGCATGCGCGGCATATGTGTGTGCATCATCAACACAAGGGCATCCCCCAAAATGGCGACGCGATCCCACAAGCTAGCATTTAGCTGCCACGACCTATGACTGCTGGCAGCCTTAATCTGCACCAGGCAGCCGTGCCTCTTCCCAGGCACCTCAAAACGCCAGGATCTGGAACGCATCAGGAGGGTTTGGGTGCGCATAACAAGGCGCTTCAACCGTGTAGCAGCCTACCCATGTGAGGTAAGTGTATGGAGACAGTTTGGAAGGTGTGCAACACAAGATCCAGCAATAAAAACACATAAGACATGCACCACATGTGCGAGACACATGTATGTGGGCAACCCTGTGATCAAGCTATCTGCTTATGTTGCTGTGTGCATGTATGCCAATCCCCAGGAGCCACAGACATGAAAGCAGAGGTGCAGAGATTAGCTTGGTGTGATGTAAGCTGTCCCTGTTGCAGTGCACACCTCTGGCCAACCCCCAGGAGTTGCAGCCCCCATGACAGAGCTCTATTAGGCATCCCTGTGCCATGATGGCTGCTGCTATGACACATTACCAGCTTTGGCCAATCCCCAGGAGACATCGGACCTGATCACAGAGGTCAAGTAGTCATCATGGTGCACTGGTAGCTGCTGCAGTTGGAGTACCACAGGCCTGCCCCATCCCCAGGAGGCATCAGATCTGATGACAGAGGTCCAGCAGTCATCGTGGTGGTGTGGTAGTTGCTGCTGTTTATGTGTGGAACATCACCCATGGCCCCGAAGGCTCCCAGACCTGCGCACAGAGGTATATCAAACATCCTGGTGTCAGGGTGGTTGCTCCAGTTGCAGTGTCACAGGTCTGCCTTATCACCAGGAGGCCCCAGACCAGACTACACAGGTCTATTCTCCATCCTGGTGTTATGGTGGTTGCTGTTGTTGCAGGTTCCCAACTCTGCCCCAACCCCAGGAGGCCCCATACCAGACTATACAGGTCTATCTCCATCCTGGTATTATGGTGGTTGCTGTTGTTGCAGGTTCCCAGCTCTGCCACAACCCCAGGAGGCCTCAGACCAGACTACACAGGTCTATTCTCCATCCTGGCGTTATGGTGGTTGTATCTGTGTATGCGTGGAACATCACCCTATCCCCGGGAGGCCCCCAGACCTGATGACAGGGGCGCAGTACACATCCTGGGGTCATGATGGTTGCTGCAGTTGCCGTCTCACAGCTGTGGTGCACCCCCAGGGGGCCCCAGCCCACAACACAGAGGCCTATCAGTCAACCTGGTGTTATGGCTGCTGCTGCTGTTGCAGGCTCCCAGCTCCACCACATCCCCAGGAGGTTGCACACCAGATTCCAGTGGTACACCAAGCATCCCGGTGTAATGGTAGCTGATGTTAGTGCAGGTACCCAGCTCCCCCACACCCCCAGGTGTCCGAGCCCAACATCAGCTACCATTACACCAAGCATCTCGGTGTAATGGTAGCTGATGTTGGTGCAGGTACCCAGCTCCCCCACACCCCCAGGTGTCCGAGCCCATCCAGGTGGCATGGTGATGGCTCCTGTTGATGTGGGACGGGCTGCCCAATACCGAAGTGTGTGCTGGACTGCACTGAGGGTATGGAGTCACACCCCGTGTAGATCAGAATTGGAACACCCCACATGCATTGTTGCTGTCATATCATGCCATGAGATGGCAGGGACATGGCATGGGGTGGGTGTGAGGTGGCGCACAGGGCATGTAGGCCAACAGCTAGTACGGGACCTGCCAACAGCTAGTATGGGACCCCCTGTTCATAGCAGGGGTGGCCCCCATGGCACGCAGACATGTGTGCCATGTAGTTCGCCATGGGCAGGGAGACAGGGCCCTAATGGTTGCAAACATTGCTTATCCCCCCAGGTAGAGGACCTACGGAAGAAGGGCATAGAGATGTGGCTACATTGCCCTGGATACCTCCGCCGCATGCAGCGGGAGGCAATGGCCGTGGGTAACGGTGAGTGTCCCAGCCTATGCATTGCACCACACCATGTCCCAGTGGCACAGCAGCCTGTGATGCCACATACAATGTGTCTGTGCCGTAACAAATGCATGACGCCCTCTTCATACCTGCTTTCTCCACAGAGGCTGCAGATGCTGAGGAGGGGACCTCTGCACCCACACCACCTGGTGGCAGCCCCCCTGCGATGACTGGAGGTACTAATGTGGAGGATGTACCTACAGCAGCGGTGGATGCCATGGATGTGGGGGAGGAATACATGGAGGGTGGGGAGGGATGCGAAGAGGGTGCTGGGGAGGTGAAGTGGGAGGGCGATGAGGGGGAGGGGGAGGGTGGCGGGGAGAGTGAGGGGAACGGTCAGGGCAGGGGGGGCCATGGAGGGTGCGGAGGGGGTTCTGTGCCTGAGGGCAGATGCAGATCACCACAGGGCACTGGGGGTCCCTGCCACCTGCCCCATGTGCATGGCCAAGGTGTCAGGCCGGGTGTGGGACCCCCACACATTGCCACATACAGGGCCAATGCAGATGCCACCACCAGACCACAGCCACATGGTGTGGATGTAGTGGCAAATGTGTGGGTCTCCTGTGTATGGCGATGGGCACCGTTATGCAGACCCTGAGTGACCATGGCCACGCCATCAGGCAGATGACAGCTGCTGTTGAGGGTATTGCTGAGGTGATGCGCTGCCAGCATTACCATGACATGTTCATGGTGCATCCCCAGCCATACCCCCACGGTGGCCCCCGGGTGTGTGATCAACATATATATCTGTGGCCATCTCCCAGTGTCTGCAAGGTAGTTAAGGGAATGCACAGATGGCAAAGGTGGCAACCTTAATAGCCAAATGTATCCCCACTAACGTGTGAGATGGATGTACATGCTGGGCTAATGCCAAATGTGAACCAGTTTTAATGTTAACCCGCCTGTGGGAGGGTGTTGTTCCGTTGTATGTTCTAAGGTTTATATGGCACCTACCAACACATTTTTGTATTAAAACATTGTGTAGGCAGCCACATCTTGCAATGGTCATGTGTCCTTTGTACATACATGCGGTAGCAGTGAGTGTGACACCTGTGTGCATGTCCCAGTGTGTATTTGTGCCACAGACATTGCCCCTGCCCCACAACAGGCTGTGTGGAGCATCATGTGCGATGCCAGATGTATTCCCTGATGACACCATGATGTAAGCATGTGCTGCACCATCCAACAGACATGGACACATGCATGTTGTCACGGATAGTCAGTCTGTACATGGATTCAGCACATGATAGGATGGTGAGGAGGTGTGTATGTGGTACCCATGATGCAGCCTAGATGTGATGTATGTGGGGATCCACGTGTCTGACAAGGCGTCAGTCGGTGCGTCTCACCAAGATGGGGTCTGGTGGGGTGAAGTGGCAGCAGCTCACTACAAGCGCAGTAGGGGGTAAACACCTGACAACAGTTAGGTATATCTGTACGTCATGTCTGTCCGCCAAGCATTTGTGGTTAGTATGCCACGGTGACCCTGGTGTGTGTCTGACAGACGGGTCACCCATGTAGATAGCCTGATGTGGATGATCTGCGGGGACAGAGGGGAAATATACCCCACAATGTTGGTGAACAAGCAGACATATACAGAAGATGGCAGGGGGAGGGAGGGTGTAACCCCAGGCATATATATGGCCATTAACATATGGCACAGTGCATGGAACACAGGGCATGTGTGGACCACTCTGTCATGACTGCTGCTGGTACATACACCACACCAGCCTGTGACATGGTAGGGCACATGTGACCATGGTAACCCCAATTGGGACAGCCCACTCAGGGAACCCATGACACAGAAATGGACACGTGCACATCGGTGACCAAAGGTAATGCTTTAATCAACATGGTGGACAGTCCAACGTACAGTCGCAGACCTACGGCCTGCATGACTGCCCACGCCCATGCCCCTGCCACCTCCCATGGCCCCCCACACATCTTGCTGCTGCTGCTGCTGCCCCTGGTGCTGCCTCAGGCCGCAGGATATGTCATGCCACGGCCATGCTCCAGCCTATTCCAGCTGCGATATCCACAGCAGTCCCTCACAGTTGCCGTGTCTCCAGTCTGTGCTCCCTGACATCCCTGCGGAGCTCACACACCGCCTGCGTGAAGGCCCGCACTGCCTGGCATTGGGCACGCTGTACCTGCTGCTGGCCATGCATCTCTGCCCGTATAGCAATCAGTGCCTGGCGAGTGCCTGTGGGAGGGGAACAGGGTGACCTGTGAGACATCTGTTGCCTAGACCCCAATGTGTATGACCTGCCCATTCCCCACTGAGCCACACCAAACACCACAGACATGGCTAGGGGAGCATATTTATGTGTGGAGGCCCACTGTTATTGTGCATGTGTGTGGCCCCACCACTGTGTCTGGGGGTTGGTGTGCCACACCAGCACATGCAACCATCCTCCCAGTTGCCTACCTGCAGCATCCCTGCATGCCGAAGCCGTATGTGCCCGCAGCTCCTGGAGGACGACATGCATTGTGCCTGTTGTTGCAGTCGATGGCCCTGGCGGTGGCAGTGTGGGGCTGACCCCCACATCCTTGGGCCCCTCCTCAGCCACTGTGGTGCCTGTGTACCCACTCCACTGGGGTGACTGTTCGTCCTCTTGGGTGGCCACCTCCTCAGGCAGCACATCGGCCCATGGGGTGTCTGGGGCATCTCTGATGGCAGCCTCTGCATGCGGCGCCTCCTCGACCTTTGCTGGCTCAGGCTCCCTGCCATTGTCCTCCTCGGCTGCCTCGGCTGCCTCGATGGCCTGGATGTTACCTGGGGGGGGGTTGGAGCAAGGTACAAAATAGATATGGGGTTGTCACAGACACAGATGACAGATGGAGAGCACATTGTAACATGGACACATATTTGTTTATGTAGGCCTTGCTTTTCTCTATCTCTCTTACTTGCTCAGCCCTAGGGACAGGAACTCTGTTGCTTGCACCTTCTTTACCCCTAGTCCCGCCTCCACCACACATGGTATGCACAAAACTAACCCATTTGAGGAGATTTCCCCATTTTGTAACCCACATCTGGGGTGAGGACATCCATGTCTGACTGGGAGCGTGGAGTGAGCATGTGTGGGGTACACCAAGAACTTGGATGTCCTCACCAGATTTCAGATCTGCCCAGGACATCCTGAGCTCTATCTCAGCCTACTTCTGCCCAGAGCATGAATAAGTAGTAGGAAATAGCTCATGTTGTCAGACAGATATCTGGAAGGTGTTGAGAAGGAGGTTAGATTGTAGCCCATATATGTTCCACGGAAAAACATTAATGGGGAATGCGGACTCAAGATTCTCTTTTTCAATGGTCAGCTACACCTGCTCCCAGAACGTGGGCCCGCAATAGCCCGTGGCATGCCCAGCGTGTGCGTGGTAGATAGCGGTATGTGTGCTGCATGTCTCGAACATACCTGCTTGTGGGTCAGTCGTGTCCAGCACCTGGGAGAGGCCATGTATGCAGATCGGGCCTAGGCGCTAAGCAAGCTGCTGCTCCAGGGGCGTGAGGCTTGGGATGAAGTGGTCGCCCCTGCCAGTGCCGCTAGCATGTCGGCATTCTGCAGTCATGTGTGCACGGACCCCCCCGCCTGATATCATTGAACCTCTTACAGAGGCTGTTGGTCCCTTAGTGGCCCCCCAGCCTGTGCCACGGCCCCCTGCACCTCCTCCCACACCTGGGTCCTTATGCTACCAATTGTGCGTGAGCTCATGCATCCATACAGCTCCTCATAGTGCTCGAGGACACTTGCCAGCAGGTTGTGGTTTTCCTGCTGGCTGAATCATATGGCCCTCTTCCTCTCCCCATCCAGCACAGGCGTCCGCCTACGCTTGCCTGTGTTATGCCCCTCAGGCTGCTCCTGGGTGGGGTCAGACATACCTGATGGGCCCACAACCTCGGACTCAGGATGATCCATCCCTCCCATCCCTGGGGACTGTGGCCCTGGTGTTTCCCCGGACACCCCACCTATCATGTGCAGCCGCAGCATGTCCCTGCTCTCCCTGTCCTCCCTCTGCATCCCGGACTTGTCTGACCTCCTGTGGCCCTTGTCCCCTCCACCATCACCTTCATCATCCCTCACCACCTTAGCCACTCACCAGCCCTGCCTCCTGTCACCCCCACCACGCACCAACCCAGCCACACACCACCACCACTGACCACCCTTGCCACTCACCTCTCTCACCACTCACCAACTCATCCACCCACCTTCCCCAGCACTCACCAAGCCTGCCGCTCACCTCTCCCACCACTCACTAACCAAGCCACCTACCTCCCCCACCGCTCACCAACCCTGCCACTCTCCACGCCTAACCTGCCTCTGACCCTCCGTTCGCTTCACCATCAATAATGCACACCTTCCACCTTGCTCGCCAGCACTAACCCCTCATCGTGTACCAGGTGTGCATATTCATTTATGATATGTTTGGATGTCTGCGCTTGTGTGCGCTTATTGTGCATGCGCAGAGGCAATGCGCAGACTGTGTACGCGGAACCGTGCGTTGCACATGTGCAAGATGTGTACGTGTCTGCGCATGTGTGGTGCACGGTTCCGCTGACCCCTGTTGCCTGTGGGATGGCCGCAGAACCAGGCGATGTACATGCGCATGCAGGCGACCTATTTGCGTGGGGGGCGTATGCATGTGCGGCGGCAGCTCACACCATACCATTTGTTATGGCTTGCACGTATTGAGGTGCAGCACATGCACAGACATGTACACATCTTGCGCATGTGCAGTGCACAGTTCCACATACCCACTCTACGCATCGCCTCTGTGCATGTGCAATGTGCCACACACACGCAGATGTCCAAACATACCATATATTAACGTGCACACCTGCTACACGCTGAGGGGTTAGTGCAGGCGAGTGAGGTTGAAGGAAAGCGTTATTGGTGGTGAAGCGAACGGAGGGTCAGAGGCAGGTTAGGCATGGAGAGTGGCAGGGTTGGTGAGCGGTGGGGGAGGTAGGTGGCTTGGTTGGTGAGTGGTGGGAGAGGCAAGCGGCGGGCTTGGTGAGTGCTTGGGGAGGTGTGTGGCTGGGTTGGTGAGTGGTGGGGAGGTAGGTGACATGGTTGGTGGGTAGTGGGTGAGGTATGTGGCCGGGTTGGCGTGTGGTGAGGGAGGAGGGTGGCACGGTTGGTGTGTGGTGGGTGTGGTGTGTGGCAAGGTTGGTGTGTGGTGGGTGTGGTGTGTCACTGGGTTGGTGAGTGGTGGGGGAGGTGTGCAGCGGGGTTGGTGTGTGGTGAGGGAGGTGAGTGGCAGAGTTAGCGTGAAGTGGGGAGGTGAGGGGGGTTGGGTTAATAGTGTCCGCTATGGTGGCTTTTTTGTTTGCTTCATGTACACTGGGGGATGTGCAGGGCTTGCAGTTGCCTGATGAGGGAGATGGTGTCCATGAGGCTGGGGCACAGGGCGGGGGTGCAGGCCTGCTACAACACTGACCTGCAGCTATGGGGGCAGGTCAGGCAGGGGCTGTTCTGGCACGGTACAGGCAGCGTGCCGAGTTGCAGGCTTGCCAGCCTCGCCTTTACAGGCCCAGGGCCCAGCTCCAGGACATGCTTGAGGACCAGATCATCTCCCTTTACTGCCTGAGCACAGGGGCTATTAGAGAGCTCTATGAGGATCTGAAACCTGACCTCGAGCCCCTGACTGGTCAGTCACATGCCATACCAGGTTTGGTCAAGCTCCTTGTTGCCCTACATTTCTTTGCCTCTGGCTGTTTCCAGTCATCTGTGGCTGCAGTGGGTGGAATGAGTCGCCCCACCTTCTCACGCTGTCTCCACCAAGTACTGCGTGCCATGGTCAGCTGGGTTGGGAATTACATTGCATTTCCCAACACTAGACAACAGTGGGGGACCCTGACCCAGACTTTTGAGGCATTTGCCGGGTTACCACACGTGCTGGGAGCTATTGATTTCACACATGTTGCCCTGGTCTTGCCCAGAGAAAGGGAGTCAGTGCTCCGCAAACACTACCACTCCCTGAATGTTCAGGTTGTATGTGATGCAGGTATGCATATTCTGAATGTGGTCCCGCGGTTTGCAGGGTCCACCCATGACTCCTATATCCTGCATCACTCGGCACTGTACAGACAATTTGAGGACTGTATACTGCTGGATGGATATCTGTCATCTCTGACATGCACATCGTATACCCCTGCTAGCCGTCTGCACACATGTCTGTCTGTGACATGTGTCCCGAGTTGTGTATGTGTGTCATCTGTGTGTGTGGGAGCTGATGCGGGGGGGGGGTGGAGGGGAGGGGTTGACTCTAGGTCTTCTGTGCTGTGGTGCTGTGTGTTGGTGGCAAACTCACATTTGGCGTTACATGTCATTTGACATTGTGTGTTTAGTTTGGCACGGCATGGCACACATGTATTCTTCCTGTTTATCAACAGTGTGGTGTTGTCTATGCCATTCTTCCTGCCACGGTGGGGTATCTGTTTCTGTTGCACCATCTGTGAGTGGACAATAGCATGACGGTCACATGCTTGCACATGTGTGCATCTCTGCCCTTGTCCAGGGTGCATTGCATGTGTGTCTCTGATGTGTTCAGGGCTGGCGCTAGTACCTTTTGGCCTCTGGTGTCTGCCCATATGTCTGCTGTGGTTCTGGATAATGTTTGCACTCCTTCTACCTCCCCCGTGCTCTGTATCTCACACCTCTGGACACTGGCAGTTAGTTGTTGGTGTCCCATCATGTGTTCCCCTATGTTTCTGTCTGACCTGTAGGTGCTGAGGGTTTGCACGTTGTGATGCAGTGGGAAATATAGAGCCTATGGAAGTTACTGAAAATGAGGAACTTACCTCAGATTTGGCTGTAGAGAGAAACTCAGTGCATGGAGAAACAGCTGAGCAGCAAAGGCTGTCAGCGCAAGAAAAGCCAAAAGCCATTAAAGGTAGTTTTCCCTGTAACAGTTCTGACGCAGGAAGAAACAGAAAAGCTCATCAGGAGCACCTGTGTCCTAACTCTCACGTAACGTGCAGGGCAGGGAAGCATACCAGCAACTATCAGAACCATCAGTGAACTCTCCCAATTTAGGAAGGCACTGAAACGGCACCTTTTTCTTCATCACTACGATGATGCAGTCTTCTCCCCACACTCACCCACTCTCACATCTCAATGCAGCACCTCAAACTCATGCACGTCACATTCCCAGACTGATCACTCGCAATCACACCTTCCCCTCCAACCACCATGAGAAACTTATGCAGTGCCGCATAACTCATTATATTGTTGCATAAAGTAGACTGTATTTATTCATCGTGTCTCCTTGTTAAGGGACTGGTTATTTATACCCTATTTTACCTGTTATACCTGCTTAATGCATACCCAAGTTTAATTTTCCTGTTTAATGTATACCCAAGTTATTATACCTGTTTCACTGTAAGCACAAATCACGAAATTGAGATGTGCAACTCTTATGTTCATTGTAAACCGCACTGATGTCGAATAGCGCGGTATAAAAGAGACTGCAAATAAATAAATAAAAATAAAAATAAATATAAGTTCCTGGTTAGAACCAGGAAGTGAAGGGAGAAGGAGGAGTAGTGCTGGTAAAAAGGAAGAACCAGGAAGTGAATGCAGAAGCAGAGCTCGGGAGAAAAGGGTTGGAGCAAGCAGTGCTGGGAAAGGTAATGCTCAAGGAAGCAGACCTGGTGAGAAACCAGGAGGGGCCAGCAGCTCAGGAGGACGGTATGAGCAACCACTGAGCACAGGTCAGCCCAGAGGAAGTTACCACTTGACCAAAAGACTCTGTTTTAATACAAAGAGCAGAGCAAAACTTCAATAACCCTAGGAAGCCGCCTAAATAGGGCTAAAAAGGGCTCTATCATACGAGCCCCATCACAAAATGGCATAGTTGTTGCGGATCCATTCCAAAAGGATATACCACGACGCAGCAAACGACAACGCGGAAGGAGCGGATGATGGCACACCCGGAGAGGATCCAGTTCCTGCAGGCAAAGACAAGCACCTTCTCAAAGTGAGAACCTCCACCTGGCTCAGGTTAAGGGTATATGGGCACAGGCTGGGAGGATTCCAGTGAGAAGGAAGGGCTTGTAAGAGAAGAGAAAAAAAAAAGGGAAATTTTTTTTTTCTGTTTGTATAGTACCGCACTTGGTGGTTGTGTGTTTGATTTGTTTTCCAGGATAAAAGAGCTAAAAGATGGAGGTCCAGGAAGTCTTACAGTGGATGAGTCTGCAGTTTGACAAACAAAGGGAGCTAGCTCAGCTGAGCCAGGAGCAGGCCACCGCAGCCCTAAAGGCCCAGCAAAAGCCCCTGACGGACCTACTACAAGCTCTACTGGAAGAGCCAAAGAAAGGGACAGCACCACAAGCATCCTTCTGTGGGGTAGGCCCACAGAGTTGTGGGATGTGGACATTTGGACAAATGGATAAAAAGGATAATTTTGATGATTTTGTGGAATCCTTTGAGAGGGTAGCTCTCAATGCGCACTGGCCTAAGGAGCAGTGGGCGGTCAGACTGGCTTCAGCTTTAACTGGAGAAGCTCAGTCGGCTTATAGAGCCATGCCTGCCGCTCTGGCAGTGGAATATGATGAGGTAAAAAGAGCAGTATGTGACAGGCTAGGCCTAACACCAGCAGTGTACAGACATATGCTCAGGTCCACTAAGCTTCAAGCGGAAGAAACACCAAAAGCACCGTGCCATAGAGTGCGCAGTTTGGTTTTAAAATGGCTTGAACCAGAAGGCAAAACTGTAGATAGCATAGTAGATGAAATTGTGCTTGAACAATTCTATGAGGCAGTTCCTGTAGAGGTGAAAACCTTTTTAACATTGTAGAATTGCAGAACCTCCACTGAAGCAGCACAGTTAACTGAGCGGTTCCTTGAAGCCGAATTGGCTAAAAAGGCAGGCGCTGGAAGTAAGCTGGGGTTGATCAATTCTGTAAAGGCAACTAGAGAGCCTCGAATGAATGCTTGGTATACAAATGAGTGTGTGTACAAAAGAGAGGATAGAAATGCTGTGTCAAAATGTTTTAAGTGTGGTAAGCCAGGGCACCTAAAGAAAGACTGCATCCATCGCACTGCACTAATAATAAATGATGACAAGCATGTACAAGCGGGATTCCGCATTGATGTAGAGGTGCAGGGAGTCCCTGCAAGAGCCTTGCTTGACTCGGAGGCCGATCAAAGTATGGTCTCCCGAAGTTTCTGGCAAACCATACAGGCCCGAAATGATTTTTCCACGAGTCATACAGAAGGCATAGCTAAAATAAGGTGTATTCATGGGTCCTCCACCTGTTATCCTCTGTTCCGCCTAATGATACAAGGGTTAGGAGTCCGAAAGAAAACCCTAGTAGCCGTAGTCCCTAAACTACCTTTTGACTTAGTGTTGGGCCGGGATTCCAGAGCCCCTATTTGCAAAAACCCCAAAGATAGGTCCTGGCTCAAAACCCCCGGTGGAAGCAGAAACGCCCAGTAAGGGAGGCTTCGTATTAAAATTTTGTAAGATGTCCCCTGACGCACAGAGTCCGCAAAAAGCAACTGCAGCTTCAGCAGGGTATGATCTTTTTAGTGCGGTAGCGAGGATAGTGCCTAAGCGGGGGAAAGCTTTGATTGATACAGGGCTGCAAATTCAGTTGCCAACAGGGTGCTATGGGCGGATAGCTCGCCGATCCGGACTGGCATCGAAGTATTCTATCGATGTCGGGGCCGGGGTTGTTGACCCTGACTACAGGGGAGGGGTCAAGGTGTTGCTTTCTAACGTTGGGGAACGGGATTTTGAAGTAAAAATAGGGGATAGGATCGCCCAGATCATTTGTGAAGAATTTGGGTCTCCAGAGGTGAAGGAGGTGCCTCAACTGACCCCTACTAGTCGGGGAAGCGGTGGATTTGGCTCCACAGGGCAGAGGGAGGTACAAGGTCTCACCGCCACCTCAGGGGAAAAGTTAGAGGACGATTTAGGTCCCCAGGTTGAGGACTGTAGAGCGGACTCAGCGCCAAAAATAGGCATGGACCTGTCGCTGCAACAGCAGAACCAGTTAGCCCAGTTACTTGTGCGGTTTAAGGACGTCCTCACGCCTATACCAGGAGAAACTGCACTAGTCGCACATGAAATTCTCACACCCCCCGGGAAAATTGTGCGGCAGCGGCCTTACCGCTTACCAGAAGCCCGCAAGAGGGAGGTCATCTCACAGGTTCAGGACATGTTACATATGGGCATCATTGAGGAGTCCAAAAGTCCCTGGTGCAGCCCAGTGGTCCTAGTTCCTAAGCCCGATGGCAGCCTTCAGTTCTGCATTGACTTCAGGCAGGTTAATGCTATATCCCTCTTCGATGCTTATCCCATGCCGAGAATTGAAGAGTTGTTGGACAGACTGGGGCAGGCCTGGTACCTGACCACCATTGACCTCACCAAGGGATACTGGCAGATATCGTTAACCCATGCCTCCAGACCCAAGACGGCATTTAGTACGCCGCTTGGCCTATTTCAGTTTCGGCGCATGCCATTTGGCCTGCATGGCGCCACGGCAACATGTCAGAGGCTTGTTGACCAGGTCCTACGCCCTCACCAAAGCTATGCGGTAGCTTACATGGACAACATTGTCATCCATAGTACCACCTGGGCACTGCATCTTCCATGGGTCGAAGCCGTGTTGAAGGCCTTACGGCAAGCCGGGTTGACCTTAAATCCGGGGAAATGTCTGTTCGCAGGAACAGAAGTCAAATATTTGGGGCACATGGTGGGGAAGGGGACGGTCCGGCCCCTGCGTAATAAAATAGAGAGTGTACAGAATTTCCAGCGATCACTGAACAAGAAACAACTCAGAAGTTTCTTAGGTTTAATAGGGTATTACAGGTGATTCATACCCAGGTTCACGGAAGAAAGTGCCGTATTAACCAATATGTTGAGAAAAAACGCGCCCAACAGTTTACAATGGACACCAGAAGCGGAGGACGCCTTCACATTGCTGAAGGGGAAACTATGTAAGGCTCCAGTCCTATATGGAGTGGACTTTGGATGCACTTTCATCCTTCAGACAGATGCCTCAGAGTCTGGGTTGGGAGCTGTCCTCTCCCAAGAGTTTGAGGGCACTGAACACCCCATTCTGTACTTAAGTAGAAAATTGTCAAAAGCTCAGGGCAACTACTCAACCATCGAGAAGGAGTGCCTAGCTATTAAATGGGCTATTGAAGCGCTCAGATTTTATCTTACAGGTCAGCACTTTGTGCTGATTACAGACCACGCACCTTTGAGGTGGTTGGGCACCATGCATAATCACAATCCTCGCCTCACCCGATGGCACCTAGCATTGCAAGCATTTAACTTTACAATACACCACAGAGCGGGCAAGTTACATTTGAATGTGGATGCTTTATCCCGTATTCTGGGCTGTGAGAACGGGAGTTCCCCATCCCGGAATATCTTAAGGGGGGGGATATGTGATGCAGTGGGTAATATAGAGCCTATGGAAGTTACTGAAAATGAGGAACTTACCTCAGATTTGGCTGTAGAGAGAAACTCAGTGCATGGAGAAACAGCTGAGCAGCAAAGGCTGTCAGCGCAAGAAAAGCCAAAAGCCATTAAAGGTAGTTTTCCCTGTAACAGTTCTGACGCAGGAAGAAACAGAAAAGCTCATCAGGAGCACCTGTGTCCTAACTCTCATGTAACGTGCAGGGCAGGGAAGCATATAAGTTCCTGGTTAGAACCAGGAAGTAAAGGGAGAAGGAGGAGTAGTGCTGGTAAGAAGGAAGAACCAGGAAGTGAATGCAGAAGCAGAACTCGGGAAAAAAGGGTTGGAGCAAGCAGTTCTGGGAAAGGTAATGCTCAAGGAAGCAGACCTGGTGAGAAACCAGGAGGGGCCAGCAGCTCAGGAGGACGGTATGAGCAACCACTGAGCACAGGTCAGCCCAGAGGAAGTTTACCGGCTGAAGGGAACTTCAAGCGTGGCTGCAAAGCAAGAAACAGCTGGGATGGTGACCAGGAGTTTGTTAGCTCTGAGCCTGACTGGAAAGCCAGCAGGAGAGTCCTCTACAACCCAGGAGCAAAAGCTAGAACCAAGGTAAAAAGGTGGGAGCCTTGTTCTTTTAAAGAAAGTTTTAAAAGCTCTGCATGTTTTAAAGGGCGTGGCCCTGAGTACAACGTTATAGCTGGAAGATATCCAAAGCTCTCATTTGGTGAGGAAAACCAGCAAGGAGCCTTACTCATACCAGGCAGATATAACCCTGGGCTTAAAGAACCCTTGGCAGGAAGGGATATTGGTGTATCACAAGAGGCTGTGCCAGAATTCAGCACATGTGAAGAATGTGACTCAGATGGTTTGGGGAGTGAAGCTGAAGGGATGATATGGAAAAATAATAGCCATACTTCAGACCCCATTCCCATGGACTGTACCATATGTTTTTCGGATGACCTCACTTCTTTGTGTTAACTTTTGAGGGGAATAAGTTTGTGACAATAACAAAAGAAAAGAAGATATTTTCTGTTGCCATTTTTGTTCAATGCTGTGTTTTGTGTTGCATTCCTGAGAATGTCTGTTCGGGAAGGGGAATAAAACCCTAATTATGTACTTTACCACTTGACCAAAAGACTCTGTTTTAATACAAAGAGCAGAGCAAAACTTCAATAACCCTAGGCAGCCGCCTAAATAGGGTTAAAAAGGGGTCTATCATACGAGTCCCATCACAACGTACATTCATGTGTGCATGTGTGTGGATATCAGCTCCTGGTTTAACGTTCAGCATTTCTTTCTGCAGGTGACGCAGGATATGGGTGTCGGCCCTGGTTGCTAACCCCTGTGCGTCTACCACGGACATGGGCAGAGATGAGGTACAAGGAGGCCCATGACTCCAGTCGCTCCGTCATCGAGAGCACCTTTGGCATTTTGAAAAGTTTCTTCAGGTGTCTGGATAGGACCGGCGGGGCCTTACAATACCAACCCGTAACAGTGGCATAGATCATTATTGCCTGTTGCATCCTGCACAACATTGCTCTCAGGCACGATATTGATGTCGAAATTAATGAGAATCTGGAAGACGATCCAACGTGCCCTCCTGTATATGCCCGTAGTGACACACGTGAGGGCGCAGCACTGAGGCGGCAGCTGATTGAAGAGCTATTTTCATGTGAGTACTGGATGTTTTGGGAACAACATTTGGATAGATATATGTACTACTACTTCTACTGAGCATTGGTATCGCATTACCAGTCATACGCAACACTGCACTGACATTGCTGACACAATGCCTGGCCATCTGAACTTACAATGTAGTCCAACTGCTACCACAGAAGGTGTGGGCAGGGGACAACAGCGGGTGGAGGTGATTAATGTAGTCAGGATTATTAGGCTTAGGCAATGTGGTAGGCTGTCACACAGGGTTTTTAAATGGTTAGTTCCAGGCATTGGATGCTGCAAGGTGACAGGTGTGTGTTCCGTGTTAACAGTGGGGGGAGCGGCCCATAGATAGGACCAGTTGGCTTAACATGTGGGGATGACATTTGGGGGATATGAGGGGATTGGTTGGATTGTATGCTTTGATATGCAGGGACTGTGTGTTACATGTTTCGGTATGGTGATGCATACAGGTGTTAGCACTGTTTACATGCTCAGTAGTAGTAGTATTGTTATGCGAGTCATGGTACAGGGCAACCACAGTGTGACTGCATGTATAGATCAGCAGGTGCATCTTGACTTTGCCTGGAGCCTGTGAGGTGTCGTGACATGTAGGGTGATATTGTCATACTGAGGCTGTCAGTAGATTAGCCATGCAGCGCAGTGATGCATACATTGCGGTGGACAGAGATGATTTCGAGGCAGACCAGCAAGTTGTAGGTTACAGTGACCAGGATGGCAGGTGATGAAGGGGGGCATTAGCGTTTTCTGGGGTGACGGCAGGAATCTTGCTGACGTTATCTAGGGGGACACCGCAGGCCTTAGCTATATGATGGGTGTGTGTGGGGAAGGAGAGCGAGGGGTCATAGAGACCTGTTACCTTGACGACCACGTCGACAGAAGATGTATCCAACCTATACATAGACACTGTAAAGGTTGGAGATGGTTTAGGGGTGATGCACAGATGTCCGGTCTTGGCCATGCTCAATTCATGCAGCAGGGGAACCTGCAGCCAGCAATGTCAGGGGGCAAGCTGAGGTCAGGGTGTGGATTGCCAAACATAGTTCATGGGTGGAGAGATATCTTTGGGACACATCAGCGTACAGCTGCTACTGATAGCCACGGGATGTGCCTGCTGCATCAGGGAACTGGGTATGGGGCCATGGGACTGTAGCAGCCCCTGCATATATCCCTTTCATACAGCACCTGGGAGCAGGTTAGCAGGGGAGGTGGACCCACAGGAACACACACTGAAGGTGCTATGGGAGACATATGGGGGGGCGCAGGATTTTACCGGGACCTTTGGGCCGAGCACGTACAGGGTAGCGCAGTGATGGTTGTGGTCAATGGTCTCGAGGGCAGCAGAGAGGTCACAAAGGGGACGGACAAGCTACAGGCCCTTGGACCTGGCCAGGAACATGTCAGTGGTGGGTTTGGGTGGGGACAATTAGGTACAGTGTCATGACGAACTGCCAGACTGTGATGGATCTAGGGGGTTATAAGAGATGAGGACGTGAAGCTGGTGTGTTTGTTGCACAGCTCGTACATGACATATGTATGTTTCCCTTGTGTTTCTCAATCCACAGGACATGCTTGATGATGTTCCTGGTGCTGTAGTGCAGTGGCAGCTGTGTGTACCTCATTCAACATGCAGGACCCTGGGGTAGGTGGACATACAGGTAATTTGTCTGTGTGGACAGTCAGGAGCAGCACATGTCAGAGGTTATCTGTCTAATGCACATATGTTGTGGGTGACCTATTTAGCGTGCTCCCCCGTACCCCATATGTTGATGTTGGCCACACATATCGACATGTGTTCATGCTGTGATGAGGAGAGCTCTGCTGAGCCCATGGAAATAGAGGAAAATGGTAAATATACCTTTAAGGAGAGAGACAGGCAGGGAATTCACAGCTTTCAGTCCAGGTAAAGGAAGAAAACACGCAGTCACTGAAGTCAGGCCACACCCAAGCTCTGCTAACCTAAGTGCAGGCTTGGGGAGTAATGAAAAACACCTGAGTAGGAAGTAGTGTATGCTAGTTAAAAAACAGCCTTATAAACCCAGGGGAGAGAAAGGAAAAGAGCCAGCACCGAGAAGCAGAAAGGAGATCACCGGGGAGGAGAACGGTGAAGAATTTGGTGAGGAGCTCAGCAGTGAAAGTAGCAGCCATAAATAAAGCCAGGCTTTCAGGAGGAGTGCTGTTAGTCCTGAAGCCAGCCGAGGTGTGGCTAGGAGAATTGCTGACGAGGGTCAGGCTACAGTTTAAATGGTTCGTGGTCCAGCTCAAAGAGTTCAAGCTGCCAAAAGGTAGGTGGACAAACTCACAGCTAGAAGGGACCAGAACCCAGCTGGGTGGAAAGAACCAGGGCTGAACAAGTTAGAAGAACTGAGGCAGTTGATCCAGAGAAGGAATCCTCACATTCCAGGTACAAACATTCCTTATTGTAGAGAGCACCTGTGGAGAGAAGTCCAGGAGCTTTTACAAAGCATTAAGCCAGAAACAGTTCATGAAAGCTCAGAGTCAGACGTACATGCTGAAGAGCAGGAAGAGATGCAGGTAGACTGTTCTGAGCAGGATTCTATAACTGAGGAATTAGCAATGGACTGTTCCTTGTGCCATAAGGCAGATTGAAAGCTTTCTGATAAAAAGTCTTTAACCAAGAAAGCACTGAAGAAACAGGGCGAGTTAACCTATCTGTGTTAATGCTAGGAACCGCTTCTAATGAAAAGAATATATGGATAACTTGTATTTGAATTACTAAAGAAGCAGAAGATAAAAATGGACACTTTGCTTTGCTTGAAGGAAGAAGCTATGTTTTGTTTGCTGAACGTTTGATGAAAACAGCTACACATGTTAAAAGGCTTATGAAGCAGTTTCAGTTCTAGTTTGTGCATAGTTTCCTGATGTTATTGCTTGGAGAAGAATCCTAATGTCTGTGTTGAGCCTTAGTGCTTTGGGGAAGATAAATAAATTTCTTGTTTGCCTTTAAAAACCATCGGTTTCACACTACTGTCTTTAGATAAGGAGAAACAACTACAAGTCCCAGAAGTCCAAGCTGTGGACAAGAATAGTATAATTCTTTATTTAAGGACTAACATTGGCAGCCCTGCGCCTTTAGGCCTTTGGCCCGGGCTAGGGTGATGACAGTGCCCAGTTTGTCTTCTCCAGCACTGTCTCTGGGACACATCCAACAGGGCTGCATGTGTCTACAGGTCCTAGGTGTTCTGGTGGTGGGCCGCACATACACCCTTCCCTGACATTGTAGCATTGGCCAACAGCAGTGTATCATGGCATTTGCAAGACCTTTATCTCCACTATTCTCCAAATGTGCACATATAGGCCGTATGTTACTGGTGGCATGCTCACCTTTTCATACTCTGTGTGTGTGTGTGTATTTGTGGGTGGCTCTGTTTTGATACAGTGTGCATGCCGTTTGCATTAACATGTGGTGGGCGGGGTCTGCACACCTGTGGAGCGGTGGTGAGTGTGTTATCTCTACCGTACTGGTGTTAACCGTGTGCACAGTGTGCGCGTGTGTTGTGTGTTGTGGGTTGACCTATCTCATGTGTGTTGACAGACCACTGCACAACAGCATTTATGTATCCCAGCTATCACCATAATTTGGACATGTGGCAACGGCGGCTGGACATGGGGACATGGTTATTCGGCACATTTTGATGACATTTTCTGCCTTACTGAGGCATGCTGTAGACTTTACCTGCCTGTGAGGATCCCAAGCAGACATTTGCTGAAGACACACAGTAGGTAGCACCTTTGATCGTTTGGGTGTGACATCAGCCTTTATATGTTTGTGTTTTGCTGTTTGTTTCATGGACCTTCCTGTTGGGTCTCTGTGCACCAACGCTGATGGACATGGGGTGCAGCTGTGATACGCCTGCGTTACTTGGGCATGGACATGACCATATCCATGGGACACGCTTGTCTGCAGTTGCATTTCCAAATGTCCACAACATGCACATTGTTCTGTGTTGTAATCATGTTATGTTTGCCTGTGACATTTAATTACATCGGTACTGATGTTTGACTCCCTGCAATGTGCCCTGCTGTTGTGTCCAGCATACCAAGACAGTGTTTATCCTTATTCTGTCACAGGGCAGTGGACACACACAGCACTTCTACTTATGTGCATCTGCGGGCGACATCACCCACCTGTTGGAGGACACAACAACACCATTCAATTATCTCTGGGAGATGGTACCATAGGATGTTTGACCTCTGTGAGTGGGACACATGCCTATGATGAACATTACTGTTGGACTTCTACTTTCCGTATAACAGGCCTGACCAACACACCGTTGCTACAGTGGGCTGGCTGGGTGTCCTGTTGATTGCACGAGACACACATGACCGTTCGGGTACTGTGGCACATTGAGATATCACACTTGACTATACATGCCCAGTAATTCACAGACAGTCTTAACGGGACATGCGGGGTTGCAGACGCCCTTTGCACTATGGACACTGTGTACTGGTCCGTATGTGTGCATCATGGACTGGAATAGTTGCTGTATGTTCTACATCCATCTGACATTTTGTTAGTGTGTGTTGGCCATGTGTGTAACATGCACCACATGATATCCTCATCTGTTGAGGTCACGGGGGCATACAGCCATGTGTGTGGCACAGGGGCAACATTGTATATGTACTCTGGTATATGTCGGCCTACCCTGCACTTGGACATGACACAGTTGTTACCACCACACCAGTTTAATGGCCGCCAACATTTTGGATTGATGTTTGCCCTCACCAAGGGAGTTACAGTGCATGTGCATGTGACTGAGTATGTTGGTACACAAGAGCATGTGGCAGTGTGGCTTCTGTGTGGGGTACTGGCCCATGTTTGACCTTTCGTTCACACTCCATCTACAGGTCATTGTGTTTGGCTGTTGTACAGATGTGCTGCTGTACATTGATTTACAAACATAGCATTGCATGTCTGTACAGTCCTCTTTATCCCCTGATGTTCCGCCACTCACCTTCGCCCATGACATTTGCAATGTAGCAGTGTGATTGTCCATTTTTGTCCTCCATTTGTGCATCCCATGTACCGTGATCTATGTGTATGGTTCATGTATCCAGAAGACCCATTGCACGGGACCTGCTGCATGGTGATATCTCTGCATGTCTGTGAGGTGCCTTTCTTGGTCTTCTCTGGGATCATGTGCCTCTTGTACCTGTTACCTTATCCTCATTTTGCATTTGGCCTTTGTTTTGGGTTACATTGGTAACGCTTTCATTGCTATATCATGCATTCTGGGGCAGCTGTGACATATATATCTATATCTGTGTGTACACTTGCTTACATGTTGCTACTTATGCTTTTTCAGGCTTTTGCCTCCTGTCTTGGCAGACGGATATGTTTTTGGGGACAATTCATGACTGATGTGTGTTGGTCCCTCATCATGCACCGCCTAGTGTCTACATGCGACTAGGGCATCTGGGATGGGCAGCATCATGTGGGGGGGTGGGGGGATACTGCATAGTGAACACCATGCAGCTATAGCACATTATCTCTCCTGCCCATCATCTGTAGACGTGTCAGTGACTTTGGGGTGACATGTGGGTAGCTTGCATGCTCAATGTGTTTTCAGTTTGTTCACTGTAAACCAACCACATTGATATAATGACAGGCGGTATATACGATATGTCTACTGATTGACCACAATAAAAGTATGTGTTTGACCTACATTTCTCTCTGCTGCTACTTGACCACACTGACACATGTCTTTCGTTATGTTCTGGTAATGTACATGGCCCACCTGTGCTCACATCCTTGTACGGTGGCAGCTGGCTATGTGTGGCAGCCGTCTGACACATCATAGGGTGCTAAGGGCTTCCATACTGACATTCCCTTTGAGGGACATATTTGGGATGGGCTTGCTGTGGTTGTTTGGGATAGTGGTTGCAGACATGTGTTGGCGCACCATAGGTTGCAGGTTTGAGTCCCATATGTCCCTTCTTTTTGTCCTTGTTTTGTGCTAAACTCACCTGGAGCTGCCTTATTAGTCACCTCTCCACACACCCTTCCATCTCTTCACTTTACACCACAGTATGCCCTTGATGCAGCTTATCCGTCGCATATTAGCTGTTACATATGGCTCTTTCTTTGTAATGTCCATGTCGGCTTGGGGGATTGGCATTGCTGTTGTTGATCTGATCTGGTCCATGTCTGTTTGTAGGTTCATGTCTCACATGCTCCTTTTCCATTCTGTCCCCCATTTTGCCCTGCTCCACAGAGCATCCCCTGCTGCCCATTGGATTTAGGTTCTTTGCTCTTTTGCATGCTGTGTCCACTGCATAACATTTCTTTGTGTGTGTGTGTATGTGTTTAAATGTGGCTGTCATCCAAATTACTGACTGTGATATGAGCTGTACACACCGATTCTGCATGTGCATTGCATCTTCGTTACTGTTGGGGTTTCCCTATCCTGGCAGCCAGCTGTGTTTTGGTGTGGTTCCCTCCAGTGTTCTTGTATGCAGCATTTGCTGTGACACTCACGTTGGTGTTGTAGCCTACTGGTTTGTGTGTTGCCATTTGTGCTACTGGTCATGGGTTTAACTTCTCTCTGTTCTAATTATTTTATGCCTCTCGTCCACACATACTTTGCATTCCTGTTATAGTCCTATCTGTGATGATCTGTGCTGCTGGCACATTATACCCTCATCACTGTTGCCAAACATCCTTCTGTCAGTCTATCTGTGTCTGCAAGCTCTGTGGTGTCCTGCCCTACTGTGCAGGCTGCTACCCCATGTCTTGCACCGGCACCCTTTTCTGCATCGTGGCTCTTCATTCTTGCCTCTCCTGTGTCTGCTCTGCATGGCACTGCTACTCCTCTGTCCTCCTGTCATTGCACTTCTCCTGCCACCTCTGGCTCCTCTGCTGGACACGTATTCCCATCCTCTGCCACACACTGTCATTGTTGCACTTTACAGTACCATCACCCTGTGCATCGGTACAGCTGCCCCTGATATATTTGTCCACTTTACCAGCTGCCACATGGGCTGCTCGGAGATATGGAAGGTCCATCACCTCAGACATCTACTTCCTTACATCACTTCTTCATTGGCTTTCGTCACTGCTCTATGCAGTGTTAGGGTTACATCTGTGTTTGACCCATACATTTCATGCTTGTGAGGTTGGTGCACCTTACTGCCCTTGGCCAACATTTCTTTGGTCACCTTATTATCCTTGGGGCATCTTTTGCAACACCTTGGGTTCGGACAGCTTCTGGGGTACCTTATGTGATGCCTTGGAGGGTACCACCCGTTTGTGCTGCCCTCTGGGCCACATTCTGACCTGCCTTGGTTGCCATGGCACTTAATGATGTGCCTAATGGTGCGCCCTAAAAGGTGCTTTAGGTTAGGGCACAGGGATGAGCGTTTTTCTGGGGGACACTGCAGATTGTTGAGATGTGTCTGACTGTTCAGTTGGGAAAAGGGAGTGGTTCAGACAGCCTAATCACATATCACCACTGTGGAATTGAACCCACAACTGCTGTATCAGCAGTCATTGTATTAACCAGTTTGCTACTCCTCTAGTCCTTTGATCACAGCTCAGTGTGTGAACTTAGGGTTATGGCGTGATGACATGCCACGGTGCGTCTATCGCGCGATGTTGGCCAGGGCGCCCTCTATAGCGTGATACCCCACCATTGCTTCCTTTACGCCGGAATGCCCACCACCTTTTATGGCATTCCTCATGTTATCGCTGCAACTAGCACCGGTAATATTAAGACCGTTTAGTAAACATACCCCTGTGAGTCCTACCCTATCCCCTATGGGGGTTGGTTGGGATGAAGAAGAGGATTCTTTACCTCCAGTGGATGAATCAGTGGAGGAAGGAGAGCTTCTCCTTATAGAAGGTAAGATCCATCTTTGCTCCACCTGTTTCACAAGTTTGACTACCCCATGCTCATTTGGGATGCAAAGGCCTTGCACATTTTGGAGCTCACACCTGAGGAGATCTCCTAAGTGGATCCTATTTTGGAGGGTCTCAGATGTCCACTGGAGTTTTCTCCCCTTCCAGAGCCTATGTGTCAGCTTGTAGTCTCCCTCTGGGTATGCCAGAAATGGGCCTCAAAGACCTTTAAGTCCTCACAAGTCTGTACTCTTTGCCTCAAGGCAAGCTGGATCAGATTTTAGGCCTTCCTCAGGTGGATGCCTTTGTCACAGTAGTCAAGTTACTTTGATGCGTTCAATTTTAACAGTTATTTAAAAACGTTTGTGTCACTCTATCTCATTATTGCAGATTGCTCCAGTTTCCAAAGGTCTCAGACTCTTTATAGCACGATTAGTAGACAAAGTCTTACTACTGGTGCTTGATCGCATCAATGACCTTATATTTAGAAACCGGTACCGAGGGATCTTCGGGTTTGAAGCCAAGCATGACTGTTAACTCCAGAACGTGAAATATAAGTTAAGTGATAGATGTGTACATTTAAACATTGAAAATACAGCATTAAGATGAAGATTTCATTTAGAAAAACGGAGTTTACTCAGTGCTGAGAAAAATACGTACCGGTTTCTAAATATAAGGTCATTGATGCGATCAAGCACCGGTAGTAAGACTTTGGGGTATGTTTACTAAACCGCGCAAATGTGCGGGGCGCACTTGAGCGTGCGCTAAGGTACCTTAGCGCACGCTAATAGTGCGTTTTTGGTGCCCCGCACGCGTGCGCGCCCCCCGCACAAGTGCGCTCCGTCCGCACAAGAGCGGGGCGCGATGATGTGCGATAGAGGCGTGGAAAGGCATTTCGAGGGCGGAGGAAGGCTCCCGAGGGGCGGGGGGATGGGGTCAATGGGTGGAGAGGGGGAGGGGAGAGGCTCCCCGCACAGGAGCGGGGCTGAATTTTGGCAATAAAAATACCGCAAGTGAAAACCTCGTGTTAGAGCCGATTTAAAGGGAAGAGAAACCATCTCCGTCAGCAATGTACAGCAAAACCGGGGAAACCTGAAAAACGTGAGTAGTGTGATAAATGTGCAGAGAACAAACTCGCAAATAAAAATCAAAAATGAGCACAACAAAAATGTTAAAAATTACAATTCAGCTGGGCAATAGTGATAGCAATGGGCAACAATAAAAAAACACCCCCAGGAAAGCTCCAAAAAAAAGAAATGATTTTTGGAAGGGTATACGCTCCGTAGACCCTTTCAAAAATCATTTCATTTTATTGGAGCTTTCCTGGGAATGTTTTTTATTGTTGCCCATTGCTATCACTGTTGCCAAGCTTGGTTATGGGTGTTTGCCCCTTTTTTCGAGGTTTTTTATGAGGTTTATTTGCCCGTTTGTCTCCATACAAGGTAAATGAGCCCACAGTAAAATTGTGCAGAGCAGGGTTTCTGACTCGTCCGGCCAGGTTTCCTATCTCCAGGGACTGTACTGTCTGTGTGGTGCAGCGGACACAGCCAGTGCCTGTAGGACCAAAGGGTCACAGGTTCAAATCCCAGCTAGGGCTCCTGCCAACCCAGTCCCCATAGTTTTACCCACCACTAAACAGTGATAGTAAAGACACTCCTTTATTGCAGAGAACATAAGCATGGTTCAAGCAACCATATTTTACCCTACACCGCACACAAACCAGAACAATGGGCATTACCTACAGCCGAGTACCCCACAGTCAGTCCTGGAGTGCCACAACTCAATCAGGTCATATGCTTTTTCCCAGATAAGGACATGTCTGCATGTTGGCGGAAGGGTACAGGTGGTGGAGGGGGCAGTGGCTGCAAGCCACAGCAGACAGTGGCCTAGGCCTGTGCAGGCTGGCACCATCCACCGCATCAGACAGGCTCTGTTGGATGTACAGTCATGGACTCCCCAGGGACTGCAACATATCTGTGGCAACATGGTGGTGCAGTGCACACAGCCAGTGTGTGCAAGAACAGAAGGTCACAGGTTCAAAGGCCAGCTGGGGCTACTGCAAATCCTGTTTACATATTTTTCCCACAACTAAACCATGATAGTAAGGACAAACGTTTAATGCTGAGAACATACGCATGGTTAATACGCCTATATTTTACCACACCAAACACAGACACCATACACAGGCGCATTACCTAGAGCAGAGTCTCCCAAATGCAGTCCTGGAGGGCCCCACACCATTCAGGTTCCATGCTGCCTCTACTAAAGATGCCTGTGCTGCATATCTATGCACCACCCCCATGGTATGCAGATGTAGCTCATGCATATTTATGAGGGACAGCATGAAAACCTGAACAGTGTTTGGCACACCAGGACTGGAGTTGGGAACCTCTGCCGTAAAGCAGCAGCCAACAGGGGCAGACACACCCACACCCACACCCACAGGCCCCATTGGCTAATGCCTCCTGGAGAGGCAGGACATTGGGCCCTGCGTGCATCTCCCAATACTACCACATGCATACCCTAGCAATGCCACCCTACACCTGGGTATACGGTACACAGCTATCAGACGTTTCCTATGATAACTGGCAGATAGCAAGTCCTACGTTAAGCACATTTTGCTCATTGAGCTCCATCATAACAATCATTCTGATGTCTGCGGTGTGTGCTGCAGGTCTGGTCTCCAACAGTGTTAACCCCCCTGGGGAGTGACCCCCAACAGTATTGCATACCATATCCATGCCTGTACTGTGTCCAGGACTGGTGTGGTGGGTATGGCTGCTGAACCCCTCTATAGTGGCACAATGCTGGCATGGGTGTGGGGGTGGCTGTCTGTCTATCCAGTGTGTGGTGGCTGCAAACACCTTCCACAGCCCACACTGCCAGCACTGTTGCCAGTATTATGCTGCCAATGTGCATAATGAGGAGCAAGGTACCATGGGTATAGGCCGGACAGGGTGGCCTGGCCAGGCTGCATCTGCACAGGGCATAGGGTACTGACTGGGACATTTTACTGCCCGGCCACCACCTACACAGACAGGGTGACCTCAGTATGTCCCGCTGAGAGCTCACTCTCACCCTGACTGTGCAGTGACCACAGCATACTAGGCACCGCCATAGTGCTATATAGTTTTTCTCTAATGTGCTATATATGGGTTTCCTTTTGGGGCCCAGTCACTGATTTATCTGCTTGCTGTGTATGCTGACATCCTAGTTCTAGGTGCATGCATCTCCACTGGGAACATGCACTATGGCCTAACTAGCAGGCTGTTTGCAGCTGGTGTGTGTCTTGATGGAGTGGCTTGCAGGATGCAGTGGCTGATGCCTTGCTGCAGGAGAATATCAGATAGTATTGGGGTGTAGCTTACCTTATCCAGGCCTAATATCTGTCTGCTATTGTGTTATGGATATGTATAGAGCTGCATTGACTGCCTTTTGGGGTGTATGTCCCTCAGCAGGACTGGGGTTGATGGTCCCCTCTACTGCCACCTTTGCAGGTAGGTAGAAGGTGGATCTATTGATAGGAGGCCCTGTTTGCCACCCTTGGCCGAGGAGGAGGAGGAGGGGGTGGTGGTGGTGGTGGTGCATGGCCCACCTGGGGGTCCATGGGGGATATGCCTGACTGAAGCAGACAGAGATATCCAAGGTGTTTGTGCAGAAATGACATATCTGAAACTTTAACACTGCTTTGGACCTCTGGCATGGCCTCTTTCAGCCATGGAAGGTGTTGTGGACCTGGTCCTGGCCGCCTCATCGCACACTCAGGGTGAGCACAGTACCCGCACAATGTGACAGTGTGTAGCTACTCTGTGCTAGTAAAACACACGGTCAGTACCACCTACCAGGCCGAGGTGCTGTGGGGGTGCATTCCCCATCTTGTGTTCATCTGTGGACAGCTGATTTGCATGTGCAGTGCATCATGGGTACGGGTGGGCTAACCCTGTCCTGGTGGCTGCAGCAGACTGTCTGTGTGGTGACGTGCAGGCTCTCTACAGCCAGCCAGGGGCTTGCTAGTAGCTATGGAGCTGTGGTCCAATGGTTGAGTCACTGCCTGTAAAGCAAGAGGTCATGGGTTCAAAACCACAGAGGGGTTATTTGATAGGGTTGGCCATAGCATCATTTTTTTTAATGTACATTTTTGATGCCAGCAAAAACACCCTCAGCGTACTGTACCCATACGGTGCCTCTGAGGGCGCTTTATAGGGCACCTTCTGGCTCCCGTCCATATAAGGTGCACTATACATTATCCTGTGATGCAACTTATAGGGTGCCCTATAGGGGACATGTTAGGGTGCCGTGGCGGACAGTGCACTTTACTATGTGCCTTATAGGACGCCTTATGTTGACACGCTTTGAGAGTGCGTTTGCTATTATTGATAATTAAAATATAAATAAAATGCCTCATAAAGCAATCTTCCCCATAATACACATTGCCCCACCCAGCCTTGTTCATTGGGCATTGTGGGGGATTGAGCCCCTGATCCCTGCACCATTGGTGTGTGCCTTAACCATTGTGCTGTGGCTCTGCTCTGCTGTTTGCTCATCAGCGCGCCGCCTTATGCCGCCCCATATTGAGATGCCTCCTAGAAAATTAGCACGCCACCTTATGCCCATCAGCGCGCCGCCTTATGCCGCCCATCATTCATATGCCTCCAAACACATTAGTGCGCCGCCTTATGCCGCCCATTATTTCACTGCCTCATAAAATAACACCTCAGCCAGCTGTCTTTATTGGGCTCTGTGGGGGATTGAACCCCTGCTTCTTGCACCATTGGTATGTGCCTTAACCATTGTGCTGTGGCTCTGTTCTTTTGCTTGCCTATCAGCGTGATGCATATGCCTCCCGCGCAGCTGTCTGATGCGCTAAGGTGCAGGGCGCACAAGGACGCCGCGCACCTTAGCGCATATGTAAATTCCGGCGTTTCTTCTTTAGCGGGGAACCCCCACTCCTTATATGGCACCCGCACACTACCGGGGCCCGCACATTAGCGGGGTTTTAGTAAACATACCCCTTTGTCTACTAATCGTGCTATAAGGAGTCTGAGCCCTTTGGAAACTGGAGCGATCTGCAATAATGAGATAGAGTGACACAAAAGTTTCTAAATAACTGTTAAAATTGAACGCATCAAAGTAACTTGATTATATACGTTCAGGAAGAGACCAGATTCTAATTTGTCACAGTAGTGACAAAATGTACTACCATCCCGGTGGAAAGGGGCACTGTGCTAAAGGAATTTCATGATAGGAGGATGGAAGCACTCCTCAAAATTCCTTTATAGCTTTGACTTGGGCATTCAGTGGCTCTGTGTTCAGATTTGTGAACAAAGCCTTCCAACACTGGGTCCAGCAGTTGCCAGGCAGTCCAAGATGGAGATTCTGGAGTCTGGATCTTCATACGTATCTGATGCTCTGTATGACATGATCAGGATTTCCTCCAAGTCCATGGCAGTAGTAGTAGTGACTAGGTGATAGCTGTGACTACACAACTGGGTTACAGATACTGCTTCCAAGTGATTCATGAACAAGCTTTCCTAAGGGCAGATTACTTTTTCGGAAGGATCTGGAGAAGCTGGTGAAAAAGGTAGACTCCACTGAGGAACGATTGGGAATACTGGAGAATGGATCTGCTTCACCCCTCTGAGGAAGCAGAAGATATCAGAGTGCACTGCCAAGAACATCCCCTCAGCATGCTAGGGCCACAATCTTAACTTTGAGAGAGCTCATTGCCAATTATTGGGTATAATTGGACTGTAAGAAGGACAAAATGACAATGATGCCTATTTTTCCTGGCTTGTTGGACCTGAGAGGAAAACCACCTCACAAAGACCCACCACAATTTCACATAGACCAAAAGGTTGAGGCCCTCTTGGCCTTAAGCAGGGTATTCACTTCCACTCCTGAGTAGCCTTTCCAGACAGCTTGCTCCTCTCAAGGGCCAGGTCATAAGTGAGAAGGCAACAGCATCCTCCATAGTCAGGGGTCTCTGCTGCAGAAAACATTTCTCTTGAGGAAATAAGAAAAACACATACCATGGTCTACATGTACCATGGCCTGCATGGCCAGTCCAGTGTCACTAAAATCACCAGGCCTAGGTGAGATCAAACTCTGTGAAGACGGCAACTCAGCAAGAGCCACAAGGGAAGGCATATAGGTGCCTCTCCTGAAACTACTCTGGAAGCACAGCATCCAAGCACTCTCCATAGATCCTTCCTGTGGCTAAGGAAGTTCTCCACTTTGGCATTCATCTGGGTAGCCATCAAGTGGAATACTGAGGTTGAATGCATGACAGCTTAGCTTCCACTTGTGGGATCCACAGAATTCTGACTCAAGAAGGCCTGCACATTATTGGCACCCAATATGTGAGCTTCCAATAACAGCAGACATACTTTTTGAAATCTGATATACAATTGCGGTCAACATTATTGGCATCCTTAATATCCAATATCTCCTAAAAAGAAGTGGTCCATGGAATGGTTTTGGACTATATATGCACACATATTTGACACATAAAAGAATCAAATAAAACAAGACCAATTACAAAAGGAAATAGTAGGAAATAGTATAAAAACATGGACATTGCCAGCACAAGATTGTTACAAAAAATGAAAAATTGATATAAAAACCACTATGTTTATTTTTGTCTTGATATCTAAGCATACATAAAAAAATTACAAAAAAACAATGGTAGATTTCAGTATTACTAATTTCTGGGTTTTATAGAAATGGCTAAGTTAAGACATAAGCCAATTTTAACATCATAAGTCTAAACACTGACAAAAACACAGCAGTACACATGTATAGAAAATTCATATATATTGAAAACAAATTTATCTTCTTGAATGTCAAAGAATCAGCTTGTTATAAACTATTGCCTCAGCCTTGATGCTGTCAGCGTTTCACTGATTGCTGCATCCGAAGGCACTAGCAAAGAATGGCATAGTTATCTAGCATCAACCATCCTAAAATCACCTGTCACAAACTTCTTATGTTCTCTATTTCTTCTCAAATAATCAATATTATGATTATATTATTTTTTACTTTGTTTTCTATGTATTTTTCTAAAAACTGTGAAGGGGAAAAGACTTCAGATAGTCCCTTCTGTCCAAGAACTGGATCATTGTTACTGAAAAATGTAGGGCACTAATCCTCATCGGTCAGAAAACCCCCCTCACTTTTTTCTTTATATTTATATATATACTCTCTCACTTGGTTTGCAGATTGTCGTGCTGAAGACTCATCAACAACCTTCGCTATGCTGATGATACTACATTACTGGCTGAAAGTGAAGATGATCTGAAACATTTGCTTCTCACAGTCAAAGAACATAGGGGCATGTTTACTAAACACCGTTGCTGTGCGGGTTCCCGTTAGTGTGCTGGTGCCATATAAGGAGTGGGCGGGCCAGACAGAAAAAAGCAAAAAACTGGACCGTACGTGTGTGCGTCGCGCTAATGTGCGGGGCCCACATTAGCGCGTGGGAAGGCTAAGTGGGGCGCTGCTGCAAAACCAAACAACAGAGCTGTAGTACAACAGTGAAGACACCGACCAATGGTGCAGGGGCCAGGGGTTCAAACCCCCATTGCGCTCAACAAAAAAAACCAGCTGAGGCACCAACATTTATGGGCAAAAGTGGTTAGGAGGCATATTAATTTTGGGCAGCAGAAGGCGGCACACTGTTATTTTTATTACGGCATGAGGCGGCGCACTGTTTAGTGTGGGCGGCAGATGGCGGGGCATTGTTAAGTTTGGGCGGCAGAAGGTGGTGCGCTGATAAATGTGGGCAACAGAAGGCGGCGAGCCGGTGGGCAGAAGGCGGCGCGCTGATGTGTGAGGGGGCAGTCCAATAGTGGGAGGGATAAGTGGCGCGCTGATGTACAAATAACAGGAACGGAGCCATAGCACAATGGTTAAGACACTGACCACTCGTGCAGGGATCATGGGTTCAATTCCCCACAGTGCCCATTGAAGACAGCTGGCAGAGGCATTATTTTAGGGGCATTTCCATGTTGTGCGGCATAAGGCGGCGCGCTGTTAATTTAGTGCGCCACAAGATGGCGCGCTGATGGCTACAAGGCTGCGCGCGGATGCACAAACACAGAAACAGAGCCACAGCACAATGGTTAAGACACTGACCAATGGTGCAGGGGCCAGGGGTTCAACCCCTCACAGTGCCCAGTGAACAAGGCTGGCTGGGGCAGTATGTATCATGGTGAGGAGTGCTGTAGGAGGCCTTCTATTTATATTTTATTTCCCACCACTAGTAAACCCGCTCTCACAGTGTGTTAACATACGGATGCCCGTAAGGCACATGTTACAGTGCACTGTCCGCCAAGGCACCCTAGAATGTCCGCTATAGGGCACCATGTATGTTGCGACACAGGATAATGTATAGTGCACCCTATATGGATGGCAACCATAAGGTGGCCTATAGGGCGCCCTATAAAGCACCCTCAGAGGCACCTAATGGGTATAGTAAGCTGTGTGTGGTTTTGCCGGCATAGACATATGTACAGTAAATAAAAAGAAAGCTGTGGATGGCCCTATCAAAGGGCCCCACTGTGGGTTTGAACCCATGACCTCTGGCTGTATAGAGAGTGACATAACCATTGGGCTACAGCTCTATAGCTGATAACAAGCCCCTGACTGACTGCAGAGAGCCTGCACGTCACCCCACAGACAGTCTGCTGTTGTAGACAGGATAGGGTTAGGCCACCCGTACCCATGATGCACTGCACATGCAAATCAGCTGTCCACAGATGCACACAAGATGGGGAATGCACCCCAACAGCTACCCGGCCTGGTAGGGGGAATTGTCCATGTGCACCCACACAGCACCTCGGCCTGGTAGGGGGTCCTGAGCGGGTGGACTACCAGCAAAGAGTAGCTACACAACGTCACATTGTGCGGGTACTGTGCTCACCCTGAGGGTGTGATGTGGCGGCCAGGACCAGGTCCACAACACCAGCCATGGCTGGATGAGGCCATGACAGAGCTCCAAAACAGTACTAACCTGTGAGATAGGAAGGTGCTGCAGAAACATGTTGGATATCTCTGTCTGTCTGTCTGAGTTAGTGGAAACCCCCCATGTGATCAAAGCTACACTACCCCCCCCCCCCCGAATGGCAGTAGAGTGGACCATCAAACCCCAGTCCTGCTGGGGAACAGACACCCTACAGGGCAGTCCAAGCAGCTCCACACACATCCATAACACAATATCAGACAGACTTTAGGCCTGGATATCCAAAGATGCACCCCAGCACTATCTGATATTCACCTGCAGCAAGCCATCAGCCACTGCACCCTGCAAGGCACTCCATCAAGACACATACCAGCTGTGAACAGTCTGCTGGTTAGCCCTGATGGAAATGCATGCACCCAAAACTGGGGTGGCAGCACACACAGGCAGAGAGTTCTGTGAGGAGGCCCCAACAGGAAACCCATATATATATCACAAAATAGAAACACAATACAGCACTATGGGGGTGCCTAGCCATGCTGTCATCACTGCACATTCAGGGTGAGAGTGCTCCCCCAGCAGCACATACAGAGGTCACCCTGTCTGTGTAGGTGGTGGCCTGGTACTACAATGTCACAGCCAGTGCCCTATGCCCTGTGCAGATGCATCCTAGCCAGCCCACCATGTCTGACCTATACCCATGGTACCTTGCTGCTCATTATGCACATTGGCAGGCCAATACTGGCAGTAGTGCTGGCAGTGTGGGTTGGGGAAGGTGTTTGCAGCCAACACACACTGTATAGACAGACACACACTCCCACACCTATGCCAGCATTGTGCTACTATTGAGGGGGTGATTAGCCTTGGCCACCACACCGGTCCTGGGCACGGCACAGGCATGGATATGGTACACAGTACTGCTGGGGGTCACTCCCCAGTGTGGTGAACACCATCAGAGGCCAGGCCTGGAGCACGCACCGCAGACACCAAACAGATTGTTCGGATGGGGTCAACTAGCAGTATGTGCGTAACGTAGGGATATCTATCAGCCTGTACTCTTAGCAAACGTTTCAGAGCTGTGTACCTCAGGTGTAGGGTGACATTGCTAAGGTATGCAGGTGCTGGTATTGGGAAATGCACGCAGGGTCCAATGTTCTGCCTCTACAGGAGACATTGGCCAATGGGGCCTGTGGGTGTGGGTGTGGGTGTGTCTGCCCCTGTTGGCTGCTGCTTTACGGCAGCGCTTCCCCACTCCAGCCCAGTTTTGCATCACACTGTTCGGGTCTTCCTGCTGTCCCTCATGAATATGCATGAGCTACATCTACATGCCGTGCAGAGATATACAGCACAGGCATTTGTATGAGTGGCAGCATGGAACCTGACTGGTGTGTGGCCCACCAGGACTGCATTTGGGGGATTCTGCTGTAGGTTCTGCCCCTGTTCATGGTGTCTGTGCTCAGTGGGGTAAAAGATAGACGTATTACCATTGCATATGTCCTCGTCACAAAAGGTGTGTCCTTACTGTCACTGTTTATTTGTGGGGAAAATATGTGGGCAGGATTGCCAGTAGCCCCAGCTGGTCTTTGAACCTGTGACCTTCTGTTCTTGCATGCACTGTCTGTGTGCACTGCACCACCGTGTAGCCACAGCTTGGCTGAATTCCCTGGATAGTCCATGACTGTGCATCCGGCAGGGCCTGTCTGTTGCTGTGGACTGTGCCAGCCTGCACATGGCTAGGCCTCTGTCTTCTGTCGCTAGCAGCCACTGCCCCCTGCACCACATGTACTCGTCCGCCAACAAGCTGGCATGAGCTTCTCTCCCATAAAAGGCAGGTGACCTGATTGGAATGTGGCAGTACGGGACTGCATTTGGGGTACTTGGCTGTGGGTAATGCCCATTGTTGTGGTGTGTGTGCGTTGTTGGGTAAAATATGGGTGTTTTCCCCATGCTTATGTCCCCTGCAATACAGGGGTGTCTGCGCTATCTGTGTTTAGTGGTGGGTAAAATATAGGGACTGGGCTGGCAAGTGCCCCAGCTGGGCTTTGAACCTCTGACCCTAGAGGTACTGACTCTGTCCGCTGCACCACACTATGGCCACATAGACAGTGCAGCCCCTGGAGGTAGTAAGCCTGGCAGGATGGAGTCACAAACCCTGCTCTACGCAAATTTACTGTGGGCATATGCACCCTGTCTGGTGACAAACGTGCACATAAACCCCGGAAATGACCACGGGAAATGGGGGACAAAATATCATCACGCTGGGCAACAGTGATATTAATGGGCAACCATAGCAAACACTCCCAGGAAAGCTCCACAAAAGGAAATGTTTTTTGGAAGAGTCTCCGCTCCGTAAACCCTTCCAAAATTCATTTCTTTTTTCTGGAGCTTTGCTGGGTGTGTTTTCTGTATTTGCCCATCACTATAACTGTTCCCCAGCTGAATTACTATTTTTAATAGTTCTGTTGTGGTCATTTTCTATTTTTATTTGCACTTTTGTGCTGTGCACATGTATCACACTGCTCACGTTTTGCTGGTTTCCCCGGTTTTCCTGTACATTGCTGACGGAAATGGTTTCTCTTCCCTTTAAATGCTTTCTACCGCGAGGGAAACCCTCGCGGTAGTTTTTACATGCAAATTCGGGCCCGATACTGTGCGGGGAGCCTCTCCCCTCCCACTCTCCACCCATTGACCCTGTCCCTCCGCCCCTCCGGAGCCTTCCTCCGCCCTCCTTTAGCCGTTCCACGCCTCTATCGGACATTTGCGGGCCCGCACTTGTACGGGGCCCGTTAGTGTGCCGCGCACCTTTGCGGGGGTGACACGCACGTGTGCGGGGCGTTTAAACGCGTTTATTAGCGTTTCAGTGCCGCGTTTCCATGCGCTATTTTGCGGCGCGCACATTTCCGGTTTTTAGTAAACATCCCCCATAGTCTCAAAATGGGCCTGCACCTTAATGTAAAGAAGACAAAGATCATGACAACTGGCATAATCAACAGGTTCATTGTTGAAGGATAAGAAATTGAAATTGTGAACAACTTTAACCTACTTGGATCAACTATCAGTAAAGAAGCAACAAGCAGTCAAGAAATCAAACGACGCATTGCTCTTGGCAGAATGGCTATGAAAGACCTAGATAAGATTCTCAAGAGCAGAGATGTCTCTCTCCATACAAAGATTTGACTTGTTCAAGCCATGGTATTTTCAATAACATCATATGGATGTGAAAGCTGGACAGTGAAAAAGACAGACAGGAAGAAAATTGATGCCTTTGAATTATGGTGCTGGCAGCGAATACTGTGTATACCATGGACTGCCCAAAGAACAAACCAGTCGGTACTAGAGGAGATGAAACCTAAGTTTTCTTTAGAAGCTCAGATGACAAGACTTCGACTTTCATACTTTGGACACATCATGCGAAGAGAGAGATCATTAGAGAAAGACATCATGCTTGGCAAGATAGAAGGTCAACGCAAAAGAGGAAGGCCAGCAATGAGATGGATCGATACAATAACAGCAGCTACGGGTACCAGTCTGTCAACAATGAGCTGCCTGACTGAAGACCGAACACAATTTAGGATAGCTATCCAGAGGGTCGCCATGAGTCGACTTCGACTCGATGGCACTTAACAACAACAACAATATATATACTTCCATTTAAACAAAAATAGCCCCCATTCCATCCATACTAAAAACCGGACTTTCAAAGGATTATATGAACACTTAATTCAAAAATTTTTAATAAGTTGCAATCGGCAATGCTGAGAAATAAAGTTGTAAAACAAGCTTGCAAATACTGTTATATCATGACTTAGGGGTATGTTTACTAAACCGCGGTAATGGTACCCACGTTAGGTTTCACAGTAATGGTATGGATGCCCATATAAAGGAGTAGGTGGTGCATTGTTAAAGCAAGCCGTGTCAGGTAACACATGTTACAAGGCGCTAACATGTGGTACAGTGCACGTTACAGTGCGCCATGGACCTACCGTGCATAAACACCACAGCGGATGGGAAGCAGCAGCGCATCCGAAGAGGGTTGCAATCTAAGTGGCCCTTGTACTTAATTCCCCCACCCCTATGTAACACCGCTTTGACCCGGTGAAAAGCGGTATATAAATACAGCTAAATAAAATAAATAAATAAATAAAGGCGCACTGACAGTAGAAGACACGCTGAGGGATGTGCAGACATGGTGCCACATGAGAAAAGCAGCTGTAGGTGTAAGGCCATAGAACATAGGCAGCTGATAACGCAGGCTGGAATGGGGACATGAGCCACAAGTAACACAGGCACACACACCATGAAATGGTGTGCAGTGAAACAGCATGCAGGAGAGTAAACAAATATAACAGAAAGGGCATCAGGGGTCGGTCTGAAGGGCCAGCTGTGTGGATGGTGTGTGTATAAGGGCAAAATGGGCAGGGAATCCAAAAAGAAGTAAGAGGGAATTGAACTGGTAGACTGAAGAGCCCAAACACAGCTTACTAACACCAATACCAAACCACTGAGCCACCTCCCCACCCAGATGTCCTAAAGAAAGGGAGCATATGTAACAGCTAGCATGTGACGGATAGGCAGCATGGAGGGGACACCGCAATGTACAGTGGAGAGAGGGAAGGGTGTGTGGATAAGGGACAAAGTTGGAGCCATTGTATGGTAAGGAGAGCAGAACAAATGAAAAGAAAGGAAAAGTCACCTGTGGGACCCAAACCCACATCCTACGTTGGCGCCACGCACTGTTACAACCACTATCCCAAAAAACAACAACGAGCACAATGCAAATATGTTCCACCAAATGGACATCGTGTCTGCTAGATTATCACGCAGTAGTGCATCCTACATGTGTTGCGGAGAATGCGCGTAGCAGAGCATGAGATACGCATGACCATACAGAGCTTCCTACGTGCCTTAGAAGATATGACTAGGCCCCTTAGCATATGTGGTCAGATTATGGCATGTAACAACACACGTCCCAAACAGATGGCATGCGCACTGCTGCAACGCACGTATGTTACAATACTGCATACTACAGTAGACCACCTGTCCATTGCCCCTCCCCTGTGCCCCCACCAGTTCTAGAACTACAGCTGTACCCCAGCCTGCCATTCACCAGCAGCAGGCACAGGCAGCCTGCATCTGCTGTACCATGCCAGATGTCCCAGCCATGCATGAACTAACCATGGGCACTCCGCTAGCCAGTCTATCCTACATGATCACAGTGGAACTGTGCGCACCCAGACCTGGGTTGTATGGCACAGGAACCCAGCAGGTGCCCCAGTGATTGGCCCTCCAGAAAAGGGGGCATGCATATATCACTTGAAACAAATACCATGTAGCACTATGTAGGGAACATAGCCGTGCCATGGTCACTGTTCGGTCAGTGTGAGAGTGTCCTACCAGCATGACGTGATGTGGCCACCTTGTCCATGCAGGTGGTGGTTGGGCACTACAATGTCCCAGCCATTGCTCTACACCCTCTGCAGATGCATCCTGCCCAGTCAGCCCTGCCCAGGCCATACCCTCAATACCTTGCTCCTCATTATGCACATTTGCAGGCCAACGCTGGTAATAGTGGGACATATATGTATGATATGTAACATTTCTTATATACTGCCTTTCATGGTATCAAGGCAGTTTACATTGAACAAACTGAAATTACATTGAACAGGGCATTATAACGTTTGTGGGCCCAGAGAGGTGTAGGCAGCCACGAAACAATGGATACACACATACACATACACACTGCCACACACCCGCTCCCTGGATCTTAAGGGTTTCAGGAGGGGGTGGCCTTGGATGCCCTTCAGGGTTGAGGTTGTAGATGTGTATGTGCACAAGCAGTAAGGCAGGCAAAGAAAATTTATTTGATGAGGTTTTATTTCTCACGCTCCGCAGTTGAAATGCAACAGATGCAAAAGAAGATAAAATTGCCAAAACAAGACTGAGTTAAAACAAGACTTTTCAGTGCTGGGCTAAATGTCCCTTATCTTCTGGGGTTCACATTCAATAGGCATGTGACCTTTTGCTTTACTAAACAAATTCTGGCAAAACAACAGGGCTCCTGAGATGCAAACAAATTGTGCTTTACTTATTCACTTTTCATAAGCTTTTCAGCAATACAAACATTCAGGTCACTTCTGTTATATTTCTTCATATAACCATTCAAGCTTTTGCCTTTAAATAACTTTCTTAATGAGACAGGTTGAGCAATCCATGGGCTGGTCTTGCTCTGTGGACGGCTGAGAACAAACTAGTGGCATTTCCACTTCACAGCTGTTTTCAGGCTGTGCTAACTTATAGCTAGGAATTGCTCTGCTCTCAAGAAATTCTCTGAAGTCTTTAAGAAGTAATTCAGCCTGCGTCTTTCCTGGGCTAAGCTGATAAACTGCTTCTTCTTCCGGTAAACATTTGTTTGAGTTCCTTATCTCAGGATAATTAGTAATGCTGTATCTACTAGGACAACCATTCAACGTGCTGGAAGTATCCCTCCCCCACTTGTCTCTGAACGTAAGTGCCGGGGTTACAACTTCAGCTGTGCTTGGAGAGTGTCTAAAGAGTGCTTCAAAAGTAGAACCGTCAGGCTTCTCCTGGCTCATGTCTCTGCAATATGACTCAGCTGTTTTCTTCCTATTAGCTTCTCTGCTAAACGTTTCAGCTGGCTTGTGAGAATAGCTGGGACTGCTTAGACCATTTTCATGCTGAACCCAACTGCCACCATATTGACTGACTTTGTCCTGGCTTTTAAAATGAGCTTTCACTCTGTCTGGCGTCACACTGTAAAACTTGCTAGCTGTATCAACCCCACCGTGTACCTTGTGCTGAGGCTTCCTCCATGAGAATTCTTTGCCCCTCTGCCTTCTGTTCCACGGCTCTGCTTGGTCCTTCAGAAGCCTGGGCTGTAACCTTGGGTCTCTCAGTGCTCTGTAATCCTTCTGGTCACAGAAGATTCTTTCTGCCCCTGAGTCTCCCAGGTACCTGCTTCCTGAGTCAAAATCCTTCCTTAGTGAATCACAGCTGCTTAGTGGGTCTCTCTCCAAGTCTTCCTGCTCGTCGTCTCTGTCTAACTGTTTCTGAGTGCTTAACAAGCTCCTCGTGCCTTGCACTGCCCGCCTCCTGCTTGGGCGTGCCCAATCAGGGACTTTGCTTCTCTCCTCCCCTGAGGTGAGCTGTGTTTCCTGATTAGCCATGTGTTTTTTTCTCTCTGAAGAGAAAATCCTGCATTCTCCTGCAGTACCGGTTCTCTCCACCGGATCACTACCTGTTTCCATAGCTTCTTGAGAGGCTTCTACGTCAAAACACACACACACACACACACACATGCACGCACACACACACACCTACTGCAGCATTGTGCAAAGATAGGGGTGGATGGCAACCCTGCCCGCCACACTGGTCACGATCACAGCGCCGACATTGCCAAACTGTGCAGGAGGTAGTAATAGTGCTCTGGTAATAACTGTGGCTCCATGCTGGGGCCAACGGCCTGGCTCTCCTGATGGCCCCAGCATTGAGCTGAAGTTATCATCAGAGCACTACTACTACCCCCTGCATAGTTTAGCAATGGCACTGTGATCAGGACCAGTGTGGCGGGCAGGGTTGCCAACCACCCCTATCTTTGTACAATGCTGCAATAGGAGTGAGCGTGTGTGTATGTCTATCCATTGTTCTGTGGCTGCCCACCCTTCACTGGGCCCAAAATGTCCCACTGTTACCAGCGTTAGCCTGAATAGGTGCATAATGAGGAGCAAGATATTTTGGGTATGGCCTGGACAGGGCAGATTGGCCAGGATGCATCTTCACAGGGTGTGGGGCAATGGCTGGGACACTGTAGTGCCTGACCACCACCTGCATGGACAGGGTGGCCACAGCATGGCATGCTGGGAGGGCACTCACTCTGACTGAGCAGTGACCATGGCAGGTCTAGGTCACCACATAGCGCTCTATGCTATCTGTCTCCAGTGATATATTTGTGGTTCCCAGTCCTGGGGTCCTAATCACTGAGTTACTTGCTTGCTGTACATCGTTCTTCTGTGAGCAGGTTGGTGGACTGTCTGCAGTTAGACTGTGCATGGTCAGGACACCTTTAAAGTACAACCTGACTGTGCTGTCTGCTGGTGACTGGCAGACAGTGATGGGAGGCATTTGGGGTTTTCCAGACCTAACCCCAGCATTGCTGCTGGTCTGCCATTGCCCCAGTCAAAATTATGGTTCTGGCCCACCAACCCTGGAGGGCTGTCTCATACAAGCAGGATGGAGGTTGCTGCCCTGGGGTGGGGGGCACCTATTCTTTACCTACAAAAAGGGTGGTGTGGGCCCTTTGGGGTATGTAGTGTATACTACTGTGACCTATAATGGACTGCTATATACACCTCATGCAATTCTAGGAACTCCTCTGCCCTGATAACAGCTGCCCATATCAGCCAGACCCTAACATGGGGTACACACCAATCTGGCTGGTGTCTGGCCCCACAGGGCCACATGTGACTGCAGGATACAGATGGACACCAAATTACCTTCGGTTGCACTTTTTTTAGTGTTTTTAATACCTCAATTTGTTATATGTTGTGTATTTTTTGCATAGCCTAGACAGTGTGGCGTTGTCCTAGTATTTTGCACTTTCTTTTTATGGGTGTTTCTGGAGTGTGCACACTCAAAATACATACTTGGTGTCTCTTGCCTGTGACATAGTTATCTAAACTGCTTTAATTTTGACTCCGCCCATTTGTTTACGTCATTTCTAAAAAGGCGCGAAAATTGGCGTCTATAAAATACTGTCACTCGGTGCTCCCCTCTTAATGCTTTGATTGCAAGATCCGGTATGTTGTGATTCCTCGCATTTTCACATTTACTTGCTCAATCAGTAAGTACGTTTTTACATTTGCACATCTCTCTCCGGTTTTGATTTTCGTTGTCCTTAGAAAACTAGCGCTACGATTTTGTTGCTTCACACATCTATCTCCGGTGCTGTATTTCGTTGGCCTCAGAAACATGTGGTTCGATTGTGTTCTTTCCACCTTTGAGTCAATACAGCTCATCTTGGCGAATATTATTTACTAAGTTCTTGTCAGCATCTAAATGTTAGCTGTCCTTGTGTGTGACCATCTTTGACGCCCATTTATTTATTGCGATACTCAGCTCTTAGTCAGTGTTGCCTCTCCGGTTCCGCTACCCATCATAGTTTATTTTAAGCTCCCCATTACTTTTTAATGTGGCAATATTCCTTCAGTAATACATGGATTTGGACTCTCATCACACCATTATTTTTATCATATTACAAAGTGCATGATTCAATTGCTGTTGAACACTTGTTTCTATATAAACATGCGAGAATTATTTTAGCGATCGTTTAATCTATATATATTTATATTATTAGTGCACATAAGACCTTTAATTTCCACACATTTTCGGTTTTATAAATACATCAATTGTAATAATACATGTTGTCATGTTAGACGATCGATCTAAAATTGTATCCACATGTTGTTCCTCAAATCCCATCAGTATATTTACAAAATAGGAATCCTTCAATCTTTTCTCCTTGAGTTCTCTACTTCCCACGCTCATCAGTGTATTCATGCTTTTCTTTTTCTTTTCCCCCACATTGGAGCATTAGGTCTATACTGACTGCACACCAGTGGCTTATTATCCGATGTCTCGTGGTCTCCTTTATGATCCAATTAATATATAAATGTTCTGTTTATATGTCTTCTCATTAACAGTTTCTTTCTAATCTATCACTATTTATCACCACTTTCCCTTACTCATATGTTTAATGATTGATTAATATTTAATATTTTACAATTTACATTTTACAATTTTATAGATGTATATATAAAGTTTTTATGTGTTAGCTTCATTTTTATATCATTAATGTGCCCATTCATCTTTATCTTTGATCTATTATAATTATTAGTATTATTAATTTTATCATTTTTATTTCTTTATTATTTATTTCTTTATTTATTTTTTTATTTATTACTTAGAAATACTAGAGACTCTGTATTTTAATTTATTGTCTGTCCAAGCATGTGATTACACAGATTTTCTTTTTTTAGCTATTATATAGTGCTACAACCTAATTGTCCTTTGGAGACAAGCTCATCAGATACGGCACTATCAACACATAGTGCTTTCACCAAACTGTCTTTATGAGACACTCCATTTTATACAACATTGGTATGTTACTTTCTCAATTTATCAATTTATACCTTTTTATGATCTTTTGACTCATTTTATTTATTATTTATTATGTATATATTCATACCTGTACAGCATTTTAGGTTGTTGTATCATGCTTTTGGAATCAATCCGTCTACTATTAATTAATATTTTAATTCATATTTTAATTCTCTGTCTCTGTCTCGGCCCTCGTTTGTTCAATTTAATTTAATCTCATTTTTAATTTTAATTTTAATTTAATTTTAATAATTTTATTAATCTGATTAATTGTACTTTTTGTCCTCTGGATTGTCTTTTTGGTTTATATGTAAATTTATACACATATATTATTAGTTTAGACATATGTATTTTACTTATATTTGTCACAATTTATACATCATCAGATTTATTTACTTGTTTTAAATGTAGTATACTTATTTATTTTAAATGTTGTATACCTATTTTTGATTTTTTTTATTTTAATATTGTTTGTTTAACCCCATGGTAGCTGTATGTCCCCTGAAGAAGGCGCAAGCCGAAACGCGTAGGGACCATCTTCAATAAAGCAGTCTGTTCCAAACCTGCTCTATTCTCTTGCTTCGTTTGTCCCCCTCTACACCTGCAAGAGTCACGCTCCTCCTTTGCACCTGTAGCTACTCTGTGCCAGTATCACGCACTGTCAGTTCTTCTTTCCAAGCTGAGGTACCGGAGAGGTGCAGACCCCATTTGGTGATCAGCTGTAGACTGCTATTCAGCATGTGCATTACATCATGGGTACTGGTGGGGTTACCATATCCTGGCACTCAGAGCAGAAAGTTTGTGCGGTGACCTGCAGTCCTTCTGTACCCAGACATTGCTGTGACATACACCATGGAGGTATAGCCTACTGGTTAATACAATGCCATTCTTGGCAGTGTTCATGGGTTCAGTTCCTCATTGTTCCCTCCTCTCATGCCTGTCCTACTCAAATAGTGTGCATGCCTGTAGAGGTCATATTTTTTCAGATCTGTGCTTCCAGCCCATAATACCCTCGCCACAATTGCCAACATTCCCTCAGTCCTTCTATCTGCGTCTGTCAGCTGTGTAGAGTCCTGTCTGCCAGTGCAGGCTGCCACCCCATGTCCTGCACTGCTACCCTTTCCTGCATTGCGCCTCTTCATGCTTGCCTCACCTGTGCCTGATCTGCATGGCACCACCACTCCTCTGTCCACCCATCATTGTAACTATCCTGCCACCTCCGCCTCCACTGGGGGACACGTATTCCCATCGTCTGCCACCAACTGTTTTTCTGGTAGTTTACATTGCCAACACCCTGTGCTGTGGTACAGCTGCCCCACCATGTTTGTCATCAGTACTGGCAGGCACATGGGATGCCTGCAGATATGGCAGGTCCAGCGGCTCCCACTTCTCCCTCCTTCACTCATCTGTTCATTGCTGTGACATACACCATTGCCTTTCCTGAGTGCTCTATCTAGTGTTAGGGCTCCATGTGTCTCTGTTCCGCACATGTCATGCATGTCATCCTGAGGCACCTTGCAGTCCCTAGGGCACACTAACCTAGGACACCATAACCTTGTTAGGCCACCTTAACCTATGGTTCCATAGCCCAGGGTGCCTTCTGCAGTGCCTTGTCCAAGGGTGCCTAATATGGCGCTTAGCCTAGGAGGCCCTATAGGGAGCCTTATGAGGCACCTTACAGGGCACCTTACAGGGCACCTTACTGGGCACCTTACAAGGTGCCTTATAAGGTGCCTTACAAGGTGCCTTGCAAGTTGCCTTACAGGGTGCCTTGCAACGCTCGTTAGTCTACGGTGCCTTGTAATGCGCGCTAGCTGCTACAGCTTGCTGTAACGATGCAAAGCCCACGCCTTTATATTGGCATCTGTACCTTTACCGCGGAACCTAACGCAAATGACATTACCACAGTTTAGTAAATATACCCCTTAGTGCATGTTACCGTTACCTAACGTGCGTTAACATAGCCGCTGCTACATTAACACGGTTTAGTAAACATACCCCTTAGCCACCACCTGATCATGCACCCTTTTATTGGCCCCATTTCACCTTACAGCTTCTTTAGGGTTGTGGCCAGAAGACTAGGAAAAATAAAATATGAAAAATCATCGAGGAGATCGGGTGGTGATTAAGGAGTCTGTTTACTAAACAGCGATAGTGGCGATTGTGCAAAACTGGTGCTGCGGCCCTGTTTTATTCAATGGGGCCACGGCATCAATTTCGCATGATCGCCACTATCGCTGTTTAGTAAACAGACCCCTAAGTCATGGCATAACAGTGTTTGCAAGCTTGTTTTACAAGTTTATTTGCCAGTATTGCCGATTGCAACTTATTACAAGTTTTTGAATTAAGATAAGTGTTCATATAATCCTTTGAAAGACCAGTTTATAGTACAGACAGAATGGGGGCTATTTTTGTTTAAATGGAAGTATATATATAAAAAAGGAATAAGTGAAGGGCTTTTTCTAACCAATGTTTATTAGAGTAACAAATCATTGATGCCCTAGTAAGTTATTCACAGGGACCCGATTCCGAAACCAAAGCTCCCCGCATGTACATGGCCTTTGTGCAGGAAGCTCTGGTCAGGGGCAGGAGAGGGCGGCGACAGGGCAGAGAGTGGGAAGAGCGGAGGCAGGCCCATGACCCTGAATGTACAGGCCAATACAGGTCATAGCTCTGTACGTACGGGGAGACAGATATGAACGAGGGACTTATTCCACCTCAGAGGTCGAATAAGTCCCTCTGAGGAAGGGGATCAGCACCGGCAGACCCGCAAAAGCGAGATGGAGTACCAGAGGCTTCCCCTCTGCCTGATCCACCACTGGGATTGGGCAGAGGAGAAAAGCCATTCTGCAGTGGTGTGGGGCAATGGGGCTCCTGCTGGACGCGTTGGTGCCATGGCAACATGACACCGCAGCACCGGGGCTCTAGCAAGATCCTAGGAAGGGATGGCTGAGTATGTTCATAGACGTTCCCCGCTGCAGAATCGGAGCCCATCCAGCCCATCCAAGTGCCGCGATTCTGCAACTGCGGAAACTTATAGCTCCAACGGTTGCAGAATCAGGTGCAAATCCAGCCTGTCTAGATTTTCAACATCTGGACTGGTCGGACGTCCCCTGATCTGAATTGACCTCATAGTGAAATTACATATAAGTAGTGGACAAGTGAGTGAGGAGCATCAGGATCCAAAACCAGCTTTAAAGAGGTACCAGCACCTCTTTCATTGCCTGCTAAAATCGATCTATGGTCCTCATGTATTAATGAAAGAGTCCTGCATATGAGTGGCAGCATTGTTTTTTTCTAAGAAAAATGCACTGTGTATATGTAATTTAGGTCATAATGATTTTGGAAAATTAAATGGTCAGAGAAGAAAAGGAAAGAAGATGAGATCAGTATTCACACAAGTGCACAGAAAGAGAAAGGTTGTTCCCAAGGTATGTTTAAGGGCTCCACTACTCTACTGAAAAAGCTAAAGACAGATGTCTTTACAAGGAGAAATATAGAAAACAATGGCAGATAAAGACCATATGGCCTTTCTAGTCTTATCCATAAGAACTATTACATTCTGCAATCCTTTCCTCTCCCTCAGAGATCCTCTGTATTAGTCCCATGCTTTCTTAATTCAGTACAGTTCTCGTCTCCACCACCTTTCTGTAAAGAAATATTTACTCCAAATACTCCTGAGTATATCTCCTTTCATCCTCATCCTGTGACCCTTGTTCCAGAGCTTCTTTTCATTAATACCATGGATATATTTAAATGTCTCTATCATATCACCCCTCTCCTGCATGTCCTCCAAAGTGTACATTAAGATCCTTAATTCTATCCCCATATGCTTATGATGAAAAGCACTAACCATTTTAGTAGTCACTCTCTGGACTGACTCCATCCGTGTTATATCCCTTTGAAGGTGTGGTTCCAGAATTGTACACAGTACTCTAAATGAGATCTCATTAGAAACTTAGATAAAAGCACTGTCACCTCCTTTCTTCCTGCTGTCCATTCCTCTCTCTATGCACCCAAGCATCCTTATAACTTTTGACCTCACCTTTTCTACCTCTTTGGTCACTTAAGATCATCCAATACGATCACCTTCAGGTCCCGCTCTTCTTTTGTGCATTGAAGTACTTCACCCCCTATACTGTACCGCTCACTTGTTTTTTTTGCAGCCCAAAGGCACTACCTGGCATTTTTTAGCATTAAATCTTAGCTGCCAAATTCTAGACCAACCTTCAGGCTTTGACAGATCCCTCCTCATGTTATCTAAACCTTTCAGGGTCTCTACTCTGTTGCAGATTTTGGTATAATTCACAAAGAGACATACCTTTCGCAGCAGAACATTTGCAATATTGCTTACAAAAATGTTAAAAAGAACAGGGTCAAGTACTAAGTCCTGGGGCATGACACTGATAAAGCCCCTATCCTCAGAGGACCCGATTCTGTGCCATGAATAGCGTGGATGGACGTCCCAACAGGGATTGGGAAGTTAGATGGGGGCGGGGAAGGGGTGGCTCGGAGATAGAGTCTGAGCAGTCGCTGGCCCTGGATGTAGAGGGTCAATTCTAATGTCAGCCCTGTATGTCCAGGGCTGGCGACATGTGCGGGGAACTTATGCCACCTTCAAGGTGAAATAACTTCTCTGGACATGTTTCTTTTGTGATGCCGTAGCATGGATGGGGCAGGGGGGTCTGATGGACATTCCCCGCAGCCCGATCCTGGCCTTAGGAGGCCAGATCGGTGGTCGGGCTGCGAGGAATAAGCTTTTTATTCCAGCGGCCGGCATCGTGACTCTTCAATGGAGCCATGGTGCCATGGCAACATGACACCATGGCGCTGCAGCTCCATAGAAGAGCCTTGACTGAGTTAGCTGGGGACAGTCCCATACGTGCAGGCCGGATTGAATCGCAGTCCCGACCTGCACATACAAGAGTGTTTACGATTCTGATCCCGTGGGGCTAGACGTGCCCCGCGGGATCAAAATCGTGATCCTCTCTGTAACTTTGGTTCAGATTGGACATACAGAGGGGATCTACGTCTGCAACGGAATAAGCCTAAGAGTAAACTCCATTTACTACTACTTCTGTTGCCTTCCACTTCATTAGTTTTCTTACCCAGTCAGCCACTATAGGGTCCATTCCAAGGGCACTCAATTTATTTAAAAATCGCCGATGTGAAACAGTGTTAAAGGCCTTTCTGAAATCCAAGTATGCCACATTCAGTGCTCTCCCCAATCCAATTTTCTGGTAATCTAGTCAAAGAAAGCAATCAAATTTGTCTGACAAAATCAACTTCTAATAAAGCCATGCTGTCTCTGATCTTGTAATCCCGGGGCGGCCAACTCCAGTCCTGGTGCAGCACAATCCAGGCTGGCTTTCAGGATGATCCTAATGAATATTCATGAGGTATATTTCCACCCACTGCCTCCCATTGTATGCAAATATGTCTCATGAATATTCATTATGGGTATCCTGAAAACCGGGCTGGATTGTGGTGCACCAGGATTGGAGTTGGCCACCCCTGTTGTAATCCCTTGGAGACCAGAAACCACACCATTCTCTGCTTTAACAGCAATTCCATTAATTTATTCACCACAGAGGTCAGACTAACTAATTTGTAGCTAGCAACCTCTTCCATACTTTAATTTGATTTTTGTACAATCCATTGGGTGAAGTCCATGTGTACAGATGCCACTTGTGTTGCTGGAGGAAGGTGTTTGAGATGAATAGATCGTTGGTCTTGCAGTCTTTCTCCAACTTCATTTCTTTGCCAAGTCCATATTTTCCAACCCCTTGGCCTTCTTCTTTGTTGCCAAGTTTTGCATTCCAGTCACTCATGACTACCAGGATATCTTGTTTGCATGTTCTGTCAATTTCAGCTTGTACTTGTTCATAGAACTCATCAACTTCATCCTCTTCTGTAGCCATTGTATTAACTGGAGACACTTTAATTGCAGTTGAGGAACCCCTAATATTAATGAGTTACAATAATCAAGTTTATTTTTAATGAAAGAGTGAAGTAAGATTCTAAGTGCCTGATTACCGAGGTATGGCTTTTGGGATCTTATTCTTCTCAGTGAGAAGAAGCAGTTTTTTATAATGATGGAGATATGGGGAATAAAGGAAAGTTGGTCATTAAAGACAACCCCCAGAGAGAAAATATAATTCTTAAAGGATATAAGGCAACTGGACAGACTTGGTTGGTAGGGGGGCAATTTCTGCTCATTAGGAATCTAGCAAGCTTCAGTTTTGCTAGAGTTAAGGACCATTTTATGTGAATTAAGCCAGGTAACAATGATGCACAATTTAGAATCCAGGTCAGCTTAAAAAGCAGGGTTCCAAGTGTTGTGGTCAATGACTAATTGAATGTTGTCTACGCAGAAATAGGTGCTAATGTTTAGGCCCTGACTAAGTAGTGTCAGGGGGAGAGATAAAGGGATTAAATAAAGTGGGGGCAAGAATGGAACTCTTCGGGACACCAAAAGACTGCGGAAAGGGAGCAGAGAGTTGGTCACTGATGTAAGTCTGAAAAGTATGGTTGGATATGAGCGGAACCAGGTTAAAGGAATAGAGGTGATGCCAGAATCTTGTAGTCATTCAAGCAGGAGAATGTGGTCTATGATATCAAAGACTGAACTTAGGTCAAGTTGGATGATCATAACATCTCTGGGACATATGTTGATTAAGTAAGAAAGAGCTGGAAACAGTGACTCACTTCATGGCAGGCTGTGAAGTTCTGATGGCAGAAAATTTCTATTCAGAAAGGCAGAGTAAAGTGGCACGCCTCATCCATTAGAAACTGTAAATCGTATAACATTACTGTGCCTGAAAAGCACTGGGATCATGATCCTAAAAGAATTACAGAGAATGAAGAGGTTATGATCACCTGGGATACTCCCATTCCAACTGATAAAAAGCTGGATGCAAAGAAGCCAAACATAGTGGTAAAGGAGAAGAACACCAGAACAGCATTGATAATAGAGGTGTCAGTCCCAAGTGACTATTCTGTGAATCACGTTGAGAGGGAGAAAATCTTCAAGTACCAAGATATGCAGTCAGAAACCAAGAAATGTGACAGAAAGATACTAAATTAATTCCCAACATGTTGGCTGCCACAGGCTTGATAAAGAAGAATTTCCAAGCACACCTTGATAACTACTACTACGACTTATCATTTGTATAGCACTACAAGGCGTACGCAGCACTATACAGACACATGCAAAGACAGTCCATGCTCATCAGAGCTTACAGTCTAGTCAAGACAGACAAACACAACAGCTGAGGACAAGAGTACATCTAGGGAAGTGGTAAGAAAACACATAGGAGACTAAGCAGATCAGGATCCAAAAGGGGCCTTGAAGAGGTGAGTTTTCAGCCCGGATTTGAAAAGAGCCAGAGATGAAGTCAGATGCACAGACTCAGGTAGTTTGTTCCAGGCATAAGAAGCAGCAAGATGGAAAGATTGAAATCTGGAATTGGCAGTAAAAGAGAAGGGCACAGACAGAAGGGATCTGGCAGAAAAACAGGGTTCCCAAGGAGGGGTAAAGGGAGAGATAAGAGAGAAAAGTAGTGAAGAGGAGCAGCAGAAGGAGAAGTTTGAACTGGATGAAGAAACAAATAAGGAGCCAGTGAAGCAACTTGAGAAGAGAGGTTATATGAGCATATCGAGGCTGGTGGAAGATTAGCCACGCATCAGAGTGCTGAACAGATTGAAGGGGAGAGGGAGACCAGCAAGGAGGAGGTTACAATAGCCAAGCCAGGAGGTGACTAAGGGGTATGTTTACTAAACTGCGGTAATGTTACATAACGCGCGTTATGATGTGTTAACGATCGTTAACGTTGCATAACGCGTGTTAACCTAAATTAACGATCGTAAAGTTCCGCGGCGCGGTAAAACACCGCAGAAGGTGGAGAGAGGGCGGAGAGAAGGGGTCAGTGGGCGGAGAGTGGGCGGGGAGAGGCTCCCTTCACACTAACGCGCTGATCTGAAGAGCTGAATCCTAACGCGATTGAAAACCTGCCGTTAGATGCACATTTGCAGGGGAGAGAAACCATTTCAGTGTCAGCAATGTACAGCATAGGCAGGGAAACCAACATTAAGTGATAAGTGTGATACATGTGCCCAGAACAAAAGGGCACAGAAACATTGAAAATGACCCCAACAAACTGGAAAAAAAACATAACCAAGCTGGCCAATAGTGATATTAATGGGAAACATCAACCCCCCCCCCCGAGAAAGCTCCACAAAAAAGATATTACTCGTGGAAGGGTCTATGCTCCGTCCCCATACAAGGTGAATGAGCCCACAGTGAAATAGCGCTGTTCAGGGTTTTCCCCTCCATCAGACAGGGTTCCCATGGTGTGCACATGTCCTGCAACATCAGGGCGGGCATGTCGGAATGGCAACTGGACAGATGCCGGAAAAGGGGATACAGAGGGCCGCAGGCGGCACATGCTGTGGTGCAGCTGGGCCACAGTGCAGACAAGGGTGATGCCTAGGTGGCCCATGCGAATGCTGAAACAGCAGAGCAGCCAGACAGCAACTGCTGAAGGCCCAACATGGGCACGAGTGTGTTTCCCACAGTGTCACAGGGGATAGTACCCAACAGCTACCCCCAAGGGCACGGAACATTGGCAGGCGGGGCTGGGGGGGAGCATGGACATCTAAGCAGGCACCCCTACCCCAGAACCCGTACCATAGGCAGCTGCCTACCTGCACACTGGATGGCCTGAGACTGCGCACCACCAGCACCACCAGCAGAAGGGCATGTCAGCATGGTGGCTGAGAGATACTGGTGGTGGAGGGGGCAGTGGCAGCTGCCCAGAGCAGACCGTGGCCTAGCCCTGTGTAGGTGGGTGCCGTGTACTGCAACAGACGGGCCCTGTCTGACGAACAGTCATGGTATCACCAGGGAATGTACTGACTCTGTGACAACAAGGTGGTGCAGTGCACAAAACCAGTGCATTCAGAAACAGAAGGTCACAGGTTCAAGTCCCAGCTGTGGTTCATGCCAACCCAGTCCCCATATTTTACCCACTACTACAACGTGCTAATACAGACAGCACCTTTATTGCAGATGACGTAAACATGACCAAGACACCTACATTTTACCCTACAGAGCACAGACACCATAAACATGTGCATTACCTAGAGCAGAGTCTCCCAAATGCATTCCTGGAGGGCCAAACACCATTCCGGTTCCATGCTGCCTCTAATAAAGATGCCTGTGCTGCATTACTATGCGCCAGCCCCATGGTATGCAGATGTATCTCATGCATATTCATGAGGGACAGCATGAAAACCCGAACAGTGTTTGGCACCCAGGACTGGAGTTGGGAACCTCTGCCATAAAGCAGCAGCCAACAGGGGCAGACACACCCGCACCCACAGGCTCCATTATCCAATGCCTCCTGGAGAGGCAGGATGTTAGGCCCTGCGTCCATCTCCCAATACTAGCACTTGCATACCTTAGCAATGCCACCCTAAACCTGGGAATACGGTACACAGCTATCAAAAGGTTGCTATGATCAGTGGCAGATAGCAATTCCTAAGTTAAGCTCAATTCGCAGATTGAGCTGCATCATAGCAACCTTTCTGATGTCTGTGGAGTGTGCCTCAGGTCTTGAGTCTGACAGAGTGACCCCAACAGTATTGCGTACCATAGCCATGCCTGCACTGTGCCCAGGACTGGTGTGGTGGCCTGGGCTGCCAAATACCTCTATAGTTGCACACTGCTGGCATAGGTGTGGGAAGTGTGTGTCTCTCTATCCAGTGTGAGGTGGCTGCCAAAGCCCTCCACAGCCCACACTGCTAGCACTGTTGCCAGTATTGGCCTGCCAATGTGCATAATGAGGAGCATGGTACCGTGAGAATAGCCTGGATAGGGTGGCCTGGCCTGGATGCATCTGCACAGGGCATAGGGCATTGTAGTGCCCAGCCACCACCTGCACGGACAGGGTGGCCACAGCATGTCCTGCTGGGAGGTCACTCTCACCCTGACTGAGCAGTGACCATGGCATGGCTAGGTTCCCCCATAGTGGTATGTAGCATTTCTTTCATGTGATATTTATGGGTTTTTCTTTGGGGCCCAATCACTGACTTATCTGCTTGGTGTGTATGCTGATATCCCTGTTCTGGGTACATGCATCTTCTCCAGGACCATGCACTATGGACTAGCTGGCAGACTGTCTGCAACTAGTATGTGTCTTGCTGGAACACCTTGCAGGGTGCAGCAGCTGGAGGCTTGCTGCTGGAGAATATCAGATAATGGTGGGGGGGGGCAGCTGAGCATTTCCAGGCCTGCTGTCTGTCTGCTATTGCGTTATGGCTGTGTACTGCTCTGTCTGTTCCCCAGCAGGACTGGGGTTGATGGTCCCCTCTACTGCTACCATTGCAGGGAGGTAGAATGTGGATCTATTGGTGGGTGATCCTGTTTCCCACCTTGAGCCACAGAGAGTGGGTTGTGGGGTGGTACATAATCTGCCTGTGCGTCCATACACACCTACACCTACACCTACTAACCATGGCACCAACACAGGATATGCACTATTCTGGGTGCATCATCGCCCATAAGGGCTAGACATGACTGAGAAATACAGAAGGACACAGATGTATCCTAGGTGTGTCTAAAGGAACTACCTATCACACACTGATGGGGACCTGCAGCATGGCATATTTCAGCCATGAAAGGTGCTGTGGACCTGGTGCTGGGCGCCCCACCTCAACCTCAGGGTGAGCACAGTACCCGCACAATGTGACTGTCTGTGGCTACTCTGTGCCAGTACCACACACAGTCTGTTCCCCCTACCAGGCCGAGGTGCTGTGGGGGTGCATACCCCATCTTGTGCCCCTCTGTCGACTGCTGATTTGCATGTGCAGTGCATCATGGGTACGGGTGGGTTAACCCTATCCTGGTAACCACAGCAGACAGTTTGTGTGGTGACGTGCAGTCCTTCTGCAGCCAGCCAGGGCTTTGTTCACAGTCTTATAAGGTGTCCTATAGGGGACATTATAGGGTGCCTTGGCGGACAGTACACTTTATAATGTGCCCTATGGAGTGCGTTATGGGGTGCCTTATGCGGCACTTTAGGTTATGCCACCGTGAGGGTGTGTTTGCTGGCAGCACTAATTAAAATACATGTCAAATGCCTCTACAATCACTACTTAAATGTAAAGGGTGATGCCTCAGCCAGCCTTATACATTAGGCCCACTGGGGAATCGAACCCATGACTCCTGTACCATCAGTCAGTGGAGTAACCATTGTGCTACAGCTCTGTTGCTGTGCTTGTATGCCTGCGCGCCTTCTTAAGATTAACGCGCGGTAACGTGCCATGTAGCGCTCGTTAATTTATGGCGCCTTGTAACGCGCGTTATCGGTAATGATGTACTGCCCATGTCCTTATATGGGATTTCTGCTTTTAACGCGAATCACATTACCACAGTTTAGTAAACATCCCCCTAAGTGTGGTAAGTGTCTCAGTAGTGTGTTCAAAAGGAATGGACAAATTTGGTTGTTGCAGAGAAAGAAGTGGCAGGTTTTAGCTATCAGTTGCATGTGTGGAAAAGGAGAGAGCTAATTGTCAAAAAGAATGTACTCTTCTTCACTATGGAGTATGTTTACTGAAGCGCAATAGGCTTTTGCAGCTATCACCAGGCGTTAGTAGCAAAAGTTCTGCGTAGCTGCACCCATTGCACTTTATCTTCTGTGGGCATGCCCAGCATTTCCCCAGCAGATAATGTGGTGAACATGCAGGGATTGAGGCTAGACAGTATCGCTGATGCAGGTAGTGTAAGCTGCTTCCGTGATGTCTGCAAAAGGCATGGCTACCTTGTGCTGTCATGCCTGCTCTCCACTTATACCTCATCCACTGTTACTACTACCACGCAAAATGACATTATCATGGAAAATTGCCTGTCGTGGCTGCATTTCTCCCACATTAACTATCATTCTGGTGTGACTATCCTGCATTAGTACAGTGATTTATTCAACCAGTTTTCTATACCACCTTATCCTACAAGGAAAGCAGCTTACATTATGTAATCATTACAAACAGGTACTGGATACATTCCCTTCTCCCCAAAGAGGCTCACAATGTATGCATACCTGAGGCAACAGAGAGTTAGGCAGCTTGCATAAGGCCTATAAGACTAGATACCCCAGTACCTCCAGCCTGAGATTGCTGTCCCCAGGTGGGACATGAACACCCAGCCCTCTGGCCTGAGGTACTGTGTACCAACCACTAGGCCACTCATCCCTTGGTGATGCCTACTAATGCCCTTTAGTGGATATAATCCTATATGTATTTGCCCAGAAAATGACTTCAGGAAAGCTATACACGGACATTTCCCTCTGCTATTTAGTGCACTGTTTTACTTGTGGATATAACTTTGAAAATTACTCTCTGTATTTCAAATTAAAAGTGCACTTCAGAGGAAACTTTACCAGGCAGCCTAATGCTGCATAATTCATAAAAACATAAAAATGAAGGAAATTAATTAGAAAGACTAAATTATTTTCTTTTCCAGTGGGAAAAAACAAAACACTAGCTCTTCACAGCTGGAAAGCTATACTAAATGGAAAATCTACATACAGGGGAAAGAATATAGTTGAGATTTGCTGCCAAACCTCTCTTCTTTAGATAGTGAAATCTTTCTCCTGTCTTATATTAATTTGATAAATCGCCTTTATCAAGTATGGAGCAGATATTCAAAAGATGTCCAGTTAGACTTGGGATGTAAGTCAATAAATCTTCACTTTTAAATCTTCAGTTCAGCCACTTGTTAAATTTTATCTGGACAACTGATTTCATTTCATTTTAAAATAAAAATTAAGGCTGAGTCTGCCATCCAGTGGTGTAAATTCTGGGGGCCCTTTCAAAATTGTTGCTTGGGAGGCCCATAATTTGAACTTCTGCCACTGACACCAGTACTGCAAAAAAAATAAGCAAAGTGCGGGGAAATCATCTTGCAAGCACCCCCTCCCCACAAAAAAATAAAAACAACAAAGCCTTGTCTCTGGAAGTTTTTACATTATTGGAACATTCTTTGGGCAGGAACGACCCCTTTCATTCCTACTATTACTCTGGCAGAATAGATGTAACTGGGAACCACTCTTGTCCAAAGATATTGACACTACTGTAAGAAGCTCCTGTGCCCCAGATGAATGTTTTGACCTTTTGTTTTCAGTTGGGTGAAGAGGGGCAGACCTGACTGGACCCAACATTTTTTCTTTCAGTTTATAAAATATCATTTGCATGTTCCTTTTTCATTTCAAATAAGTGAAATAAATTGAAACAAACTGCAAATGAATAAAAACAAAGGTAAAACAAATTGATTGTGTGCATCCTGTCTTTCAATATAGTAAACACAGACAGACAAGACAAGCTAGTAACATAGGGCTCAATATTCGAAGGGCAGTTACATGGTTTACAGCCCTGTAAACTGTGTAACTGCCACTGAGAGGGATATTGAACAGTACTAACATGGTTAGTGCCACTGAATATCCCTGATTATGGCCCTTATGCGCCCCTATGCTAAGCGCTTAGCTTTGGGGCGTGTCAGGAACATTCCGGGGAGGAGCGGAGGCGGAGACAATCGATAATTGGGTAACAGCGATATTGCATGCTGCCCAATTAGCGACCTATGTCTAAAGGATAGGTGATCCCTGGATATTCAATGCTGGGGCAACATATGGCCCCAACATTGAATATCTGGGGTTAAGGGTAGGTGGGCACGGCTATGCACCGTAGTGGCACATAGCTGCCCAAGTGAATATCAAGCCCATAATAAATAATGGCAGATAAAGACCAGCATGGTCCATCCAGTCTGCCCAGTTAGGTCCTAGAGTTTACATGCTACTCCAGGCAGGTTACCCCTCCCTATTTAGAAATTATTTACTTTTATTTTAATTCCATCCTCTTGCTATGTAGTGATCCTCTGTGTCTGTCCTAAGCCTTTTTGAATTTCGTCACTGTTTTTGCTCCCACTATCTCCATCAGGAGGGCATTCCAGGCATCCACCACCCTTTCAGTGAAAAAGTATTTCCTGATGTTGCTTTTAAGGTTACCTCCTTGCAGTTTCATTTCACGTCCCCTAGTTCTACAACTTCTGCATCTTTGAAAAAGATTTGTTTGTTCATTAATATCCTTTAAGCATTTAAATGCCTGTATCATAGCCTTTCTGTCTCTCCTCTCTTCTAGGATATATATATTGAGATCTTCAAGCCTTTTCTCATTCTGGTGCAGGGTAAGCCATGGGAACAAAGCTGAAAACTAGCTACATAATATCCTGTCATTTATAAAACATAAAAACAAAGGTTATTCCCCACTATGTGTAGCCCTTGCGCCTGCTGCTTGACAGACAGTGGTCACAGCCATCCAAAAGCAATGCAGTCTTTCAATCTACTCTTGCAAAGATATTTAGTCAGTTCTTTGAGTGGGACCATTATACAATGGGAGGCCTTGGCACTTAAATTCCACTCACTCTTTCCACCTTCTCAAAAGGAGTCCAGGCCAGAATGTGTGCTCAGAACCAAAGGTTTACTTAAAGAACTTTAGGGTCACTGATACAATAGCAACAATAAAGGCAGAGGAAAACTGATAAAACTATATCGCCAAGAAAGCATAGTTAAAATGTATAACTATATTACAAGCACTGTATCTCCTTCTCTTTCCACTCAGCAGCAGAACAGTCAACATTATGGAAATTCATATTTATGTCGGGCTGGAAGTTGTTCCAAGCAGCTTTACTTCTTTACTCCTCTCTCTCTCTCTCTCTCTCTCTCTCTCTTCACTCTCTGGTTATGCTAAGGGTGCATTAATGGAGAAAGAGATGTTCTTTAAGTACCAAGCAATGCAATCAGAGATTAAGAAAATGTGGCAGAAGGATACAAACATTTTTCCCATTGTATCGGGTGCTACAGGCTTGATGAAAAGGAAGTTTCAAGCACACCTTGATAAATTGCCTATATATGTTACATCTTATGAACTCCAGAAGGAGGCTCTCTTTGGCATTATGCAAGTACTACAGTGAGCATTAGCAGTACATTTGAGACTGAGATCATACTCCACATAGCCTGGCTTAGGAGTGAGGTTCATGATTGTCATGGGATGCACAAAACTAACCCATTTGCAGAACTATATTGTGCCACCAAAAGCATCCTTTCTTCCTGCACAATATACTTCCCCAGTATACCTTAGAACTGATGGCTTCTATAGAGGCCTGCAGGTGCTCTTGGAACTTGAGTCATGAGCTGATGGATGTTCCTGTAGCTACCTTCCTCTTCTCTCTCTTCAGTGGCTGGCTCTTACTTGAAAGCTCTGTAACCCACTCCTTCCTCCACAGGCAGGGCTGCTCCCCTTTTGGCTAAGTGGGGGCAAGAGGGAGGGGGTGCTGGCCAATTAGACAAGTCACAATGGAATTTAGATGTATCTTGAGCATGAGAATCCTTCCAATCCTTCTGTTCTCTCGTACTTGAAATTTCTGGTCATATGGGTCCCTCCATATGGTCTGAAGGAATGGTTTAGCCATCAGTCCAGTGCCTCTGTAGGGTAGATCCTCTCACTTCTTCATAGTACAGTTGCTTGCTGCCAAATATACCTGCCCCTAAGTGCAGATACCCTTACTCCTGCATGATGGAATAGCTTGCTGCCAAAGACAGAGATCTACCTTTGGGAGTGGTTTATATATGAGATGGCTTTTCCCTCCAGGAAAAGTCTCCTCCCAGCATGATGTAACTGAACAAAAGATAGTCGCCCCTGTTCTGGAAAATTACCTGTTCATCTCCAAGTTGTACATTCATAATTTAGTAATAAAACTGGAGATCTCTGCTGCTCAAGCAGTGATATCCAAGAGGTCTCTACATAAACAAATTCATGGTAATATACAGTATTTGCACAAAAAATGTGTAAAGATGAAGATAATTTTGTAAAGCATATTCCAGGCGTAAAATCTGTTTTACATGTAGAAAGGGCTTTCATAAAAAGTAGGTGCAGGGAAAAAGTATGTCTACTTTTATATCTTCTGTGCATAGATTTTTTTCAGGAGGGGGAAAGGTGTAGTTTAGGTGTAACAGATGCAAAGTTTTTTTGTTCATGTGTATGTTTATTTGTATTTTCCATACTGCCCTTCATTAACAACATCAGAGCAATTTACAATTAAAATCTAGAATAATCAGGCAATAAGAAACAAAGGGTATGTTTACTAAACAGCGATAAAGGAGCAAGTGTGCCGTTAACACGCGCTAACTGTGCATGTGCACACTTAGCGCGTGCAAAAAGCCACTTAAGCGCACGCTAATGGTACCAGCCACTTTAGCACGTGCTAACGGTACCAGTGGGTGGAGAGAAGGCGTGCATGGGGTAAGAGTGGTGGTCAATGGACAGGGAATGGGCGGGAACAAGGGCTGCTTCCTTAACAAGTCACCTTAACAGCAGGAACCCTAACACAATTCAAAACCTGGCAGAAAAGGTATTTTTTGAGGAAAGAGAGCCTATTTTATGTCTGCAATGTGATGCACAGACAGGGAAGCTCAAGAGAGTGATAGTAGTGCTCCATTAGCAGCTACAGCATAGTGCCCAAGTATGAAAGGGCACTATATTGATGGTGCAAATGGGGGCAAAGGAGGTGTAACATGGGTCATGCAATGGGGGCTGCTGGTGCACAGGGGGGACTAGACAGCTGCCTAGATGGCACATAGGAACATAAGACTATAAAATATGCCAAACTGTGTCAGACCAAGGTCCATCATGCCCAGTATCCTGTGTTCAACAGTGCACAATCTAGGTCACAATTACCTAGCAGTTTCCCCAAAAGACACACAGGATCCCCAGTAACTGTAATGGGACAAGCAGTGCATATCGTGTGTCCTCTTTAGCAATGGTTTATGGACTATTACCCAGGAACCCGTCCAAACCCTTTTAAACCCAGCTACACTGACAGCTTTTTACCACATCCTCTGGTAATGGATTCCAGGGCTTGATTACGTGTTCACTGAAAAGAATATTTTCACCTAGAAGACCCAAATGGGTTACACTGTAGCTGTATTGCAGGTCCCCTAGTCTGTCCACAATCTGATGGCATAAAAAAGCATTCTGTTCCACTCCGGTCAATAAGTTATAGACCTCTATCATATCTCCCCTCAGCCATCTCTTCCCCAGGTTGATGAGTCCCAACCTTTTTAGCCTCTCCATAAAGGGGTATTCTGCTATCTGCGGAACTATCTGTGATGTTCGTCATGATCCCACAGTGACAATGGCAGCACACAGTCCTGCTACTGTTGCGGAAAGGCAATGTACTACATGGGGGGGTCCAAGTGTCCTGGCACCCCAGGCAAAGATCCAGACTGCCTCCCCCCACTCCTGCTACCGCAGAACGCAGCTGTGGGGGAAGAGGCCGATAGTGCCAGATGTTGTAGCCCTCCAGGTAGCTGGAAAATGCAGGTGCCCAGGGAAATACTATAACCATGGCTGCCATCCTTTCCCCGAGATGTATCGGTGGCAGGCGGTGATAGGACCCCTGCATGGGCAGCTGGTGGGGGGGGGGGGCTGTGTGGCCATCCATGTGTGCCCTTGCCCCCCATCTGGCCCTTGTGCCCAAGGTGCCCACCAAGCCTGTATGTTTAACATGCTGGGACTGCGACCACCACCACTGACAGTGCATGGGCATGTCTGCATGGAGGGGTGTTGGCGTGGGAAATGGCATCAGCCTGCAGCAGATAGAAGCCTTAACCTTGTCATTTGCACCATGCGCATTGCAGCATGCACCAAAGGCTAGCTGAAGAGAAATATGTCAGCAACAGGAGTTGTTATCCCTGTAAGGCAACACTGTGGTGCAACACACACAGTTGGTGTATATGGGTGGAGGGTCACAGGTTCAGGTCCCTGCCTGGATTTCTGTATTTGCATCTTCCTGTGGACAAGGTTTAGTTGACAGTGTAAGTACAGCTCCAGCATGTGCAACCCCCAAGGAGATGGCTAGCAAGGGTGGAAACACCCACCAGCAGCACTGACAGGCTTCACTATCCACAGCTGGTTGGAGGCTAATAGCACATGGTAACAACGCGTGGTGAGGCCAAGGTATAGTTATAGCACCAGCAAATAGAGCACACGTTAATCAGTCCTTAAGCTGACATTGAGGCAGGAATGTCAAGCAGGAATGCCAAACATCTCCACTTTTGCACAGTGCACCAATGAATGAGAGTGTGTGTGTGAGAGTGTGTGTGTGTGTGTGTGTGTGTGTTTGACTCCCCTTTGTCCTGTGGCTTTCTGCACTGCACTTTGACTCACATTGTCTGAGTTTTTCCCAGCCTGTTTGGAAAATAAGGTGAGGCAGAGGACTGTGGGTATTGCCTGAAATAACACAGATTGGCCTGGATGTACTCTGCCACAATGGTAGGGTCATTGGCCGAGATGCCATTGTGCCCGTCTGCCATGTAAATTGCCTGGGTAGTCCCTGTATGTCATGCTTAGATGGCACTCTCGCTATGACCAAAAGGTGACCATGGCACGCTTTTTTTTTCCCACATAGAGCTATTAGACTGTTTGGCTCCAGTGATGTAGATGCATTCTTTGTCTGGGGATGTCAATGCTGAGTATCTCAAGGCAGTGTGCGCATGGTCACACTACGCACATGCAGTCTAACTGTAGTTGATTTGTGCTTGGCTGATCCAGCGCAGTGAAGGGCAGCAACAGCAGTTTTCTGCTGGTGCTGTAATCAATTATTAGTCCTCAATGGTTGGGGCAGAAGTGGGTCATGGTTTTCTCACTACAGTGGCCATCCATGCCAGCAGCATATAGACACTGGCTACCAACTTGCACTGCTATGGACAAGTTAGTGTCCATCATGGGCAGAACACAGAACAAAAGTATAACACACCTCAGACAATACCTACCACACATTAGCAGTGATATGAACCTACAGTACAGCCAGCAAATACTGTCTCTGACCATGCAGGTTCAGTGGACCAGGTGCTGGGCACCCCTCCTCACCCTCAGGGTGGAAAATGAAACCGCTCTGCAACATGGCTTACTGTTCTAATGAGCTGATATGCTGGATCAGTGCATTCTCCATTGGTTCTTCTGCTGCAGACCACTCTTTTGCATGTGCAGTGCCTCATGGGTAGTGGCAGCTCAACCTATGCCGGCACAGATAGAAAACAGTTTGATCAGAGATCTGCAGGCTCTATAGATCTATACAGAGCTGATATCCCAAACTCGAGTGCACTTGGTTGTTCTGTCCACATGCAATGTGTACTGACCAGTGTAATGCCTGTATTTGGCATATGCATGGCTGGAAAACCCAGTGATGGCCAGCAGGTGCAGTCTGACTGTGCTTACTGTGGGTGAGTGTTAAACCTAGCTGGTTGGGTGAGGAGATGTTCCAGCCCTACTCCCTGTGGGTGGTAATGATAAGCACAGCAGGCCTCTAGTAACAACCGCCTGCAAGCCCAGATGCCCCCACCATTGGCAGCATCAACTGTTTAACACTGGTTATAAATATGCACTGGTCTAGAAGGGAGCAGATCACAGGGCCAAATGTGACTGGTGCATTAAGATGACTAGCTGAACACATTGGCAGCACAAGCAACAAAGATTATCTCTAGCACTGGGGACCAGGTGCTGGATGACAATCCTCACCCTCAGGGTGACTGCTGAAACTGCGCAGTAGCACAGTTGCAGGACACACTGTCAGAGCATCGTACTGAGCTGATGTGATGTATCCGTCCATTCTCCATTTGCTGATCAACTGCAGACTGCTGTTCTGTGTGCAGTGCATCATGGGTACTGGAAGGGTTAACCTATACCAGCACACACAGCAGACAGTTTAGGCAGAGACCTGCAGGCTCTTCAAGTCCAAACATCACAGGCTCAAGAGGCATAGCATACTGGTTAGTGCAATGTCTGCATAGGCAAGAGACAGGGGTTTGATTTCTACTTGGTCTTTTTTGTGAATGTGTGCTGCTCAGGTCATTTTCATGCCTGTAATAGTCAGGGCTCTCCTGTGCCTGATCTTCACATCACCACTCCCACTCTGTGCTCCTGTGGCTGCAAACATCCTGCCATTTCTGGCTTGGCTGGGGGATAGGTCTTCCCAATCCTATGCCACACATTGACATTGCAGCACTTTACATTGGCACTACCCTCTGCATCAGTACAGCTGCCTCCCACATGCTTGCCCACCTAACTGGCCACCATATAGGGTGCCCACCAATATGGCAGGTCCATATGAGGAAAGATTTCAAAGGTTAGGGTTTTCAGCTTGGAAAAGAGATGGCTCAGGGGAGATATGATTCCTTTCTGTCCGAGCGTACTTATTCTGTCAGTTTTGCTTCCTCAGTATCCTCCACTTGTCCCCTCTCCTGTGGTGTACCTCAGGGTTCAGTCCGTGCCCCTCTTCTTTTCAACATATTTCTTGCCCCTCTGACTATTCTAATTCAACAATCTGGCATCTATCTTATTATTATATAGAGAACATTCTTCTACTATATCATACATACTCTACTGATCCTGATCTCTCCATCCTTAACAGTTGTCTGTCACAGTTGCACACTGGTTACGTCTCAATTACCTTAAACTCAACACCGCTAAAAGCTCAGCCACATGATTAACTGGTTCCTCTCCTGTCCCTTCTGTTACTCCTTCTCTTGGTGACATTTCTCTTTCTCTGTGGTCTTCTTTTAGGTACTTGGGGGTCACCTTAGATTCTGCTCTCACTTTCCATGATCACATTAGTTCAGTGGTCAATAGATCCTTCTGCACTCTTCATCAGCTTGAGTCTATTTGTCCGTTTCTTTCTATCTCTCCTTTTGCCACACTTATCAGCTCTTTGGTTCTACCATGTCTTGATTACTGTAATATTCTATGCTGTTTTTCCCATTCTCAACTTCGTCATCTTCAAAGTGTCCAAAACACTGCTCTTCATTTACTAGCACACGCCTCTACATTTGACCATATCACTCTGTTGTTTCTTTGCTTTCACTGGTTGCCTATCACACATTGCATTCAGTTTAAAATTCTTATTCTGGTTCATAAAACATTCCATTCTGGTATTCTTCTTATCTTTCCTCAGCTATGCACCACCCCATCTTCTCCGTTTCATTCATGGTAATCATCTATATCTGCCCCCTACTCATGTGCATGCTATGAGTCAACTAGACAATCTGCTTTCTATTTCCTTGGTCCCAGTCTATGGAATGCTATTCCCCCAGACCGCCTTTTTGAATTGTTCTACACTTTAATTTAAATCCCTTCTTAAAACATATCTATTCCCGCTGGCCTTCAACCTCAATCTGTAATGACTTAGGTTCCTGCACTCTACTCTCCTTCTGTGTGATACCTCCTCTGATTTACACTGCCCACCTTTTGTTCCGTTATGTAAAATGTGTGTCATCACCTGTTCTCCTCTTTTCTGGTTTATATTGGCGTTCCTTTTCCTGTTTATTTTTTAATCATGGAGCCTATCCTCCTATATTTTTATTATTGTAAACCACTCTGCTGACCTGAACAACAGTATAGAAAATTAGAATAAACCATAAACCATACAGAGGTCTATAAAACAATGAATGGAGTAGAATGTAGATCAGTTGTTTATACCTTCAAAAAGTAGAAAGACCAGGGGCACGCAATGAAGCTACAATGTAGCACATTTAAGTCTAATTGGAGAACATATTTTTTCACCTAACACGTAATCAAACTCTGGAATTAATTACCAGAGTATGTAGTAAAAGCTTTTAGGGGTATGTTTACTAAACCATCTTAATATTACCAGTGCTAGTTGCAGCAATAATGTGAAGAATGCCATATAAGGAGTGGGCATTCCGGCGGCAAGGTAGCAAAAATCCATATCGCGTGATAGTGGGCGCCGTGGCATGTTAATGCGCGATAACCCTAAGTTCATGCCAGCGCAGTGCTAGAAGCAATAACAATGTAGCCCATGGGTTACTGCAATAACTGTGTAGGCAGAGGTCATGGGTTTGATTCAACAGTGGTCTTATGTAAGAAGGCTGTCTGAGGCATTTTCCTTTTAATTTAAATCAGTGCTGTCTGAGGCATTTCCTTTTTTTGATTTAAATCAGTGCTGCCAGCAAAAACACTCTCACAGTGCCGTAACCTAAGGTGCCGCATAAGGCGCCCTATAAGTCACTCCATAGGGCACATTATAAGGTGCCCTCTCCACCAAGGCACCCTCTCCGCCAAGGCAGATCAGCAGCCTACAGCTGCTCAAAAGATGGGGTATGCGCCTCTATAGCACCCCGGCCTGGTAGGGGGAAATGACCGTGTGTGTTACAGGCACAGAGTAGCTACAGACCGTGACATTGTGTGGTTCTTGTGCTCACCCTGAAGGTGAGGTGGGATGCCCAGCACCAGGTCCGCAGCACCTGGCTTGGCTGAGATAGGCTATGCTGCAGGTCCCCATCAGTGCCAGTGTGTGATAGAAACATAGAAACATGATGACAGAAAAAGACCACATGGCCTATCTAGTCTGTCCTTTCATATCAACAACTACAACAGTCCACCTTTTACCTTTAGAGATTCTCTGTGTTGGTCCCATGCTTTTTTGAATTCAGTTACTGTCCTCATCTCTACCACCTCCACTGGCAGACTATTCCATGGATCCACTACTCTTTCTGTAAAGAAATATTTCCGCATATCACTCCTGAATCTATCTCCCTTCACCCTCATCCCATGTCCCCTCATAGCAGAACTAGCTTTCAATTGAAAGAGGCTCTCTCCCTGAATATTTATGCCACAGAGGTATTTAAACATCTCAATCATATCACCTCTATCCCGCCTTTCTTCTAAAGTGTTCATATTAAGATCCTTAAGTCTGTCCTCATATGCTTTATAATGAAGCCCACTAATCATTTTAGTAGCCACCCTCTGCACCGACTCCATCCTGTTCACATCCTTTTGAAGGTGTGGTCTCCAGAATTGCACACTATACTCCAAATGAGGTCGCACCAAAGACTTATACAGAGGCATTATCACCTCCTTTTTTCTGCTAGCCATTCCTCTCCGTATGCACCCAAGCATCCTTCTAGCTTTTGCTGTCGCCTTTTCTACCTGTTTAGCTACTTTAAGATCATCAGACACAACCACGCCTAGGTCCCGCTCTTCTTTAGTGGACAAAAGTACTTCACCTCCTATACTGTATTTCTCCCTTGGATTGCTGCAGCCCAAATGCATGACCTTACATTTTTTAACATTAAATCCCAGCTGCCAAATTCTAGACCATTCTTCAAGCTTAGCTAGATCCCTCCTCATGTTATCTACACCTTCCTGGGTATCTACTCTATTGCAGATTTTGGTATCATCCGCAAAGAGGCAAACCTTACCCGACAGCCCTTCCGCTTTATCGCTAACAAAGATGTTAAAAAGAATAGGTAGTCCTTGCAGACACACCTAGGATACATCTGTGTCCATCTGCATTTCCCAGTCACGTCTAGCCCTTATGGACTATGATGCACCCAGAGCAGTGCATACCATGCGTGGTTGCCATGGCCACATGTTATAAGAGAAGGGTGGTGGTTGGACCCAACCCTCTCTCTGTGGGTCAGGGTGAGGCACAGGATCTCCCACCAACAGATCCACATTCTACTTCTCTGCAATGGTGGCAGTAGAAGGGACCATCAACCCCAGTCCTTCTGGGGAATAGGCACCCTACAGGGCAGTCAATGCAGATCTATACACATCACACAGGGAACTGGCAGTAGGCCTAGAAAAGCTCAGCTGCCCCCCACCACCATCTGACATTCACCAGCAGAGGGCACAATCAGTCTCCACCCTGCAAGGTGCTCCAGCCATACACATGCTAACTGCAGACAGTCTGCTAGCTAGTATGTAGTGCATGCTCCTGGAGGAACTGTGTGCACCCAAAATTGGGATAGCAGCACACACACCAAGCAGGTACATCAGTGACTAGGCCCCAGAAAAGAAAACACATAAATATCACTTGAGAGGAATACTGAATAGCACTATGGGGGAACCTAGCCATGCCATGGTCACTGCTCAGTCAGGGTGAGAGTGACACCCCCCACCCCCCAGCATGACATGCTGTGGCCACCCTGTCTGTGTAGGTGGTTTTCAGGCACTACAATGTCCCAGCCATTGCCCTATGCCCTGTGAAGATGCATCCTGCCCAGGCCACCCTGTCCGGGCCATACCCACAGTACCTTGCTCCTCATTATGCACATTGGCAGGCTAACACTGGAAACAGTGCAAGCAGTGTGGGCTCAGTAAGGTAGGCAGCCGCAAAACACTGGATAGACATACACACACTTCCACACCTATGCCAGCATTGGTCTACTGTGGGCAGATGCTACTGCCCCCTCCACCACCAGCACCCCTCCGCCACCATGCTGACATGCCCTTATGCCGGTGGTGCTGGTGGTGCACAGTCCCAGGCCATCCAGTGTGCCGGTAGGTGGCTGCCTATGGTGCGTGATATGGAGTAGGAGTGCTGACATGGACATCAGCATTTCCCCCTGGCACCGCCTGCCAATGTTCTGTGCCTTTGTGGGTACCTGCTGGGTACTGTCTCCTGGGACACTGTGGGACGCACACTCATGGCCATGTTGGATCCTGGTCAGTTGCTGTCTTGCTGCTTTTCAGTTTCTGCATTCCTATGTGCCAGGTAGGCATCTGCCTAGTCCACACTGTGCCCCAGCTGGCTCACTGCATGTGCCGCCTGCAGCCCCCTGTACCCCATTTACCCCATCACCATAGTTCCCTTTCCTTCGTGGCCACTCTGCTGTTGCTGCACATGTGAAAGCCACATAAGCAAGCTACCCAATATACACCACAGCAAACCCTCATCAACACTATCAATGTTGGAACATTCACTTTGTAGGGGGAATCAGAATTGACCCTTCCAAAAGTGACATCTTCCTTTTTATTCTTTATGGGTAGTATTGATTACCATTTATCATTGTTTTTTCTACTGGCCAGCTCGGTGTTTTGTCTTTCTATTTTGGTTCTGGTCATTATCTCTCTGGTTTTTGCATGTTTTGTTACTGCACATGTATCACTACTGGGTCTCCCTGCCTTTGCTGTACATTGCTGACTGAAACGGTTTCTCTCTCCTGCAAATGTGCCTCTAACGCAAGGTTTTCACTGGCGTTAATTTTCAGACCCTGATTTCACAGCGTTAGTGTGCCTGGGGCCTCTCCCTGCCCACTCTCTGCCCATTGACCCCTTATCTCCACCCTCTGGGGAGCCTTACTCCACCCTCTGTGCACCTTAATGCCGCCGGAGACGTTATCACGCGAAACGTGGCGTTATCGCACGGTAATGCACCATTATCGCGTGATAACGTCACTTATCACACAATAACATCGCTGCTGCGACGTTAGTGCTGTTTAGTAAACATACCCCTATGATTTTTATTTTTTATGAAAAATATAATGATAATTCTACCATGTATTCTGCCAGACCCTCAAAATAATTCCTGAGTATAGGCTAAATAAAAGTCTTATGCCATTCTAAAAGAACGTGATTTCTTTAATATATGAATTTTAAATTAGGAAAGTTAAAATGAGATAAAAAAATAAAATAGGTGGGATTACAGTAAATAACTAAAAGCTTTTTAAAGGTGTAATTGGTTCCTCTTAGTGCGGTTTCTTTGTGTATAGTCACCTAAACATGTGACATCTAGTTCTGCTCTTTGCATGTATTTGGTGCATTAGTGGACTTTGAAATTTTTAGTTTATGCAAAATTGATTTAACACATGAATAACACATGTACAATCAATTTCTGTATGTTAAAACATTCTAACTTGTTTTAAAAACTTATTGAAACAAATGTGTGAAACAAACTGTAAAATACCCCTGAAAATCTGGAGAAAGAGTCAAATGAACCAAAAAGGAATCAAAAGGTTTTTAGTCTATGTACATTCCTAATACAGATTTATATTTGAAAATTTAGATTATTTTAGAAGCATTCCCATGTCCAAAAATCAGCATTGAGATGTGTAGATTGAAAGACATGCCTCAATGACATTTTAGAATATGTTATATGTAGATGTGGGAATGCTCAACACAATCTACAGAGCCAGGAAGAGTGGTATAGTCAGGGCCCATCATACAGGCGTGGACTCCCCATTCTTTTTTTTTTTTAATAAGTTTTATTTATTTTTAAAGAAACATACAAACTATAAACCATACATTTCAAAGAGGGCGGGAAACTCCCAACCTCCACATTACAGCAGCATCCAAGGAAACACATGTATTAGCCCACATCCAGGAGGAGTACTATATCAAACAAGAAAACAAACCTCCATCCCTGATCAGAGCTGGTAACAACCCCAATGAAGAGAAAGGGAAGAAAAGTAAAAAAAAAAAAAAAACACAGTAATCAACCAAACCAACAGGTCTTAACCTTTACCCTCTAAAAATTCCACAAGTTGCGCAACCTCAAGAAAAATGTAACGAGTACCTTGATAAATGATGTGGCAACGACACGGGAATTTCAAATAAAACAAGGCGCCCAGGGCTAACACACTTGGGCGGATTTCCAAAAAGCCCCTCCGCCTTCGCTGCGTAGCCCTTGAAACGTCAGGAAAAATCTGAATAGTAGAGCCACAAAACTTCTCAAGTTTTTTCTTGAAGTATGCGCGGAAAATTCTCTGTCTATCCAACTCTGAAGCTAACGTAATAAGTAATGTAGCCCTGGTGGAGATCTCATCGTAAGACGATTCCAAAAAATCAGAGATATTCAAGGAAGCTGGACTGTTTCTAATAAGACTGTGGATCCTAATCTTTCCTCCTCTTTTTTACGTTTGGACTCTGCTACTGACTCATTGCCTCCTCCGCTGCCATCTGTGATCTCATTTGTTGGCACTAGGGAGTCTCGTGATACTCCGGATGAGGTTTCCTTGAAGGACCTATGGTCTATGTTGTCCAGAATGGAGTTGGCATTGGACTCTTCTCTCCAAAGGATTTCTGTATTTACGAAAGAAACTGTTGTTAAAATTTCCAATCAAGAATCTCGTTTAGCTGCTGTAGAGAAATCCGTTGGCTCTCTTGAGACTCGCTTTTCTACTCAACAGCCTATTACTACTTCCTTGGTTCAGGATGTTACTTTGTTGCATTCACAACACGAGGTTCTTGAGAATTCATTGCGTTCCAGGAACCTTCGTCTTTTGAACTTTCCTAAGACCCATTATCTAGCACCTCTTATGCTTTTTCACAAATATTTAAAGGAAATATTATTGATTTCTGACGCAGATACTATTTCTTTGCTTAATATCTATTATCTCCCTTCCAGAGACACAGCTTTTCAAGCTGTGTCTCAGTTTGGACTCCCCATTCTATAAAGGCAATACATGTCTGTAAAGAAAAACTTGGATATTAGCATTACCCCAGCCCCCTGGCATGAATAAGTGCCTGCTGACAAGGGCAGATGTAAATGCTGACATCAAGGGAGCACCCTCTAGCTGTTTGCGACCAGATATGGCCCCCACATCAACAATCCAATTCTCTTCCCATCTCTTGCAATAGCAAGAGCCCCATCTACTGCTCTGGAGAGAGTGGGATTGAGTTGATGCTGCTGTAGAGGGCGGGAGAGAGTGGGGGGATAAGGTTGTTGCTGTGGGGGCATATATCTAGTCAGGAAAGGTGGGGGATGGGGCAGATATATAGTGCTGCACCAGTATGCTTTCTGCCAGTGCTGCAATTTTAGGAGGATGCTCCCACATCTAAATGGGGGAGATTTCCATGATTTTTTTCCCATGTGCATCCTCCTAAAATTGCTGCTCCTGCCAAACTTGCAGGGTCAAACCTGTGCAATCCTGCAACTATTTTACAAGGGGCTCTACAGGTTGGGGGCTGATAAGTCTCTGGCTTTGTAACGAAACAGAAAGCTGTGGGCACACTTCGCTTACAGTGATCCGAATGACCTCTCTGCAGTTTTGTTTTATTTCATACCAAACTGCCTTGCACTGTTACATAGTAACATAGTATATGACAGCAGATAAAGACCAGTATGGTCCATCTAGTCTGCCCAGCAAGGAGGCAAGAGTGGGTGCACCAGCTGCTCCATGCAGATCACCCCTCCCCATGCCTTTGTTTAGAGGTGTACCCACCGCTCCATGTAGGTCACCCCTATTTGCTGAGATATAGGAGATAGTTATGTTTATTTTGATTTTATCCTGTTGCTATAAAGAGATCCACTGTGTCTATCCCATGCCATTTTGAATTCTGTCACTGTATTTACCCCCACCACTTCCATCGGGAGGGCATTCCAAGCATCCACTACCCTTTCAGTGAAAAAGTATTTCCTAACATTTCCTTTTATTTACCCCCTTGCAGCTTCATGTTATGCCCTCTAGTTTTGCAGCTTCCCTGTCTTTGGAAGAGGTTTGTTTGTTCATTAATACTTTGAGTAATTAAAGGTCTGAATCATATCTCCCCTGTCCCTTCTTTCCTCCAGAGTGTACATATTTAGGTCTTCAAGACTCTTCTCATAAGTCTTCGGATGCAGGCTACAAATCATTTTGGTTGCCTTCCTCTGAACTGTTTCCAGCCTTTTTATATCCTTTGCAAGATATAGACTCCAAAACCGAACACAATATTCCAAGTGAGGCCTCACCAGCAACTTGTACAGTGGCATTAGTACCTCTTCCTTTCTGCTGGTAATTCCTTTCTGTATGCAACCCAGCATCCTTCTGGCTTTTGCCACCGCCTTGTCACACTGTTTCACCACCTTGAGATCCTCAGAAACAATCACTCCAAGGTCCTTCTCCTGGTCTGTGCACACCAACCTCTTGCCCCCTATCGCATACAATTCCCTTGGATTTCTTCTCCCCAAGTGCATGACACTGCATATCTTCACATTAAATCTTAACTGCCAAGCATTAGACCATTCTTTTAGCTTTTGTAGATCTTTCCTCATGTTATCCACTCCCTCAGGGGAGTCCACTCTGTTGCAAATTTTCATGTCATCTGCAAAAAGACAGACTTTTCCATTCAGTCCTTCAGCAATATCACTCACAAATACATTGAACAGTACCAGTCCCAGGACCGAACCCTGGGGCACACCGCTAATCACCTTCCTTTCATCTGAGTGAGTTCTGTTTACTGTCACTTTCTGCCCTCTGTCAGTCATCTCCAAGCTATTGAGTTTATTGATAAGTCTCCTATGAGGAGCAGTATCAAAGGCTTTGCTGAAATCTAGGTAGATCACATCCATTACATGGCTTTGATCTAGTTCTTGGTCACCCAGTCAAAGAACTCAATCAGATTTGTTTGGCAAGATCATCCTTTGGTAAAACCATGTTGTCTTGGATCATGCAATCTGTTGGTTTTGAGGAAGTTCACAATTCGCTCTTTCAGGAGCGCCTCCATTACTTTTCCCGTCAACAAGGTAAGGCTTACTGGCCTGTAGTTTATCACTTCTTCCCTACTGCCACTTTTGTGAAGAAGTACCACATCATCCCTTCTCCAGTCCTGTGGAACTTCTCCTGTCTCCATGGAACTATTAAAAACATCCTTTAACAGCCCTGCAAGAACCTCTCTGAGCTCTTTCAGTATCCTGGGATGTACCCCATTCGGTCCCATAGTCTTGGCCACTTTCAGTTTTGCAAGTTGTTCTAACACAACATCTTCTGTGAATGGTTTGGTATCTACTCCATTCTCATTTGTGTATTTGTCAATCACTGATGGTCCTTCTCCAGGATTTTCTTTAGTAAAAACAGAGCAGAATTATTTGTTTAGCATTTTTGCTTTTTCAATGTCACTTTCCACAAATCCGTTCCCAGCACTTTTGAGTCCTGCAATTCCTCTGATGTTCCTCCTTTCCCAAATATACCTGAAAAGGTTTTGTCGCCACACTTCACATCTTTTCTTCTGCCTTTGATTTTGCTATCCTCATTTCTCTTTTTGTCTCTTTTAATTTGATTCTGTATTCTTCTCTGTGTTCCTCTGTTTGCGAACTTTTGAAATTTGTGAAAGCCGTGTTTTTTGCCTTTATTTGTGCAGCCACTTCTTTGGAGAACCAAAAAGGTTTCTTTTTTCTCTTGTTTTTATTAACTTTCCTTACATACGTATCTATTGCCCCTTCTATTGCCTCCTTTAATTTTGCCCATTACAATTCCATTTTGCTTATCCCCTCCTACCCTGCCAACTCCTCCTTCATGTACTTGGCCATTTTACTGAAGTCAGTGTTTTTGAAGCCTAGGACTTTGAGCTTGCTATGATTGGATTCTACCTTGGCTTTTATCTCAAACCACACTGTGTGATGATCACTGCTGCTCACATGGGCACCCACCTGGATATTCAACACACTATCTCCATTGGTGAACACTAAGTGGTATGTTTACTAAACTGCGGTAACGTTACATAACGCGCGTTATGTAACGTTAACGATCGTTAGTGCATCATAACGTGCGTTATGATGCGTTAACGATCGTTAACATTACATAACACTCGTTAACCAACATTAACGATCGTAAAGCTCCGCGGCGCGGTAAAACACCGCAGAAGGTGGAGAGAGGGCGGAGAGAAGGGGTCAGTGGGCGGAGAGTGGGCGGGGAGAGGCTCCCTGCACACTAATACGCTGATCTGAAGAGCTGAATCCAAACGCGATTGAAAACCTGCCGTTGAATGCACATTACAGGGGAGAGAAACCATTTCAGTGTCAGCAATGTACAGCCCAGGCAGGGAAACCAAACAAAAGTGATAAGTGTGATATATGTGCACAGAACAAAAGGGCACATAAACACTGAAAATGACCCCAACAAACTGGAAAAAAACCATAACCAAGCTGGACAATAGTGGTATCAATGAGAAACATCAACCCCTCCCCCCCCCCGAGTAAGCTCCATAGAACATATATAAATCGTGGAAGGGTCTATACTCCGTCCCCATACAAGGTGAATGAACCCACAGTGAAATAGCACTGCTCAGGGTTTTCCCCACCATCGGACAGGGTTCCTATGGCATGCACATATCCCGCAACATTAGGGCGGGCATGTCGGAACGGCAACTGGACAGATGCCGGAGAATGGGATATAGAGGGCCGCAGGCGGCACATGCTGTGGTGGAGCTGGGCCACAGTGCGGACTAGGGTGATGCCTAGGTGGCCCATACGAATGCTGAAACAGCAGAGCAGCCAGACAGCAACTGCTGAAGGCCCAACATGGGCATGAGTGTGTTTCCCACAGTGTCACAGGGGATAGTACCCAACAGTTACCCCCAAGGGCACGGAACATTGGCAGGCGGGGCTGGGGGGAGCGTGGACATCTATGCAGGCACCCCTACCCCAGAACCCGCACCATAGGCAGCCGCCTACCTGCACACTGGATGGCCTGAGACTGCGCACCACCAGCATCACCAGCAGAAGGGCATGTCAGCATGGTGGCTGAGGGATACTGGTGGTGGAGGGGGCAGTGGCAGCTGCCCAGTGCAGACCGTGGCCTAGCCCTGTGTAGCTGGGTGCCGTGTACTGCAACAGACGGGCCCTGTCTGACAAACAGTCATGGTATCACCAAGGAATATACTGACTCTGTGACAACAAGGGGGTGCAGTGCACAAAACCAGTGTATTCAGAAGCAGAGGGTCACAGGTTCAAGTTCCAGCTGTGGTTCCTGCCAACCCAGTCCCAATATTTTACCCACTACTACAACGTGCTAATACAGACAGCACCTTTATTTCAGATGACGTAAACATGCCCAAGACACCTACATTTTACCCTACAGAGCACGGACACCATAAACATGCACATTACCTAGAGCAGAGTCTCCCAAATGCAGTCCTGGAGGGCCAAACACCATTCCGGTTCCATGCTGCCTCTGATAAAGATGCCTGTGCTGCATTTCTATGCGCCACCCCCATGGTATGCAGATGTATCTCATGCATATTCATGAGGGACAGCATGAAAACCCGAACAGTGTTTGGCACCGCAGGACTGGAGTTGGGAACCTCTGCCGTAAAGCAGCAGCCAACAGGGGCAGACACACCCGCATCCACAGAACCCATTATCCAAAGCCTCCTGGAGAGGCAGGACTTTGGGCTCTGTGTGCATCTCCCAATACTAGCACTTGCATACCTTAGTAATGCCACCCTAAACCTGGGAATATGGTACACATCTATCAAAAGGTTGCTATGATTACTGGCAGATAGCAATTCCTAGGTTAAGTACAATTTTCTGAGTGAGCTGCATCATAGCAACCTTTCTGATGTCTTTGGAGTGTGCTACAGGTCTTGTGTCTGACAGTGCTTACCAACCTGGGGAGTGACTCCTACAGTATTGCGTACCATAGCCATGCCTGCACTGTGCCCAGGACTGGTGTGGTGGCCTGGGCTGCCCAACACCTCTATAGTTGCACAATGCTGGCATAGGTGTGGGGAGTGTGTGTCTGTCTATCCAGTGTGTGGTGCCTGCCAACACCCTCCACTGCCCACACTGCTAGCACTGTTGCCAGTATTGGCCTGCCAATGTGCATAATGAGGAGCAAGGTACTGTGGGAATAGCCTGGATAGGGTGGCCTGGCCTGGCCTGGCCGCATCTGCGCAAGGCATAGGGCAATGGCTCAGACATTGTAGGGCCCGGTACCACCTGCACGGACAGGGTGGCCATAGCATGTCCTGCCGGGAGGTCACTCTCACCCTGACTGAGCAGTGACCATGGCATGGCTAGGTTCCCCCATAGTGCTATATAGCATTTTTCTCATGTGATATTTATGGGTTTTATTTTGGGGCCCAATCATTGACTTATCTGCTTGGTGTGTATGCTGACATCCCTGTTCTGAGTACATGCATCTCCTCCAGGACCATGCACTATGGACTGGCTGGCGGACTGTCTGTAGCTAGTATGTGTCTTGATGGAACACCTTGCAGGGTGCAGCGGCTGGAGGCTTGCTGCTGGAGAATGTCAGATAATGGTGGGGGGCAGCTGAGCATTTCCAGGCCTGCTGTCTGTCTGCTATTGCGTTATGGATGTGTACCGCTCTGTCTGTTCCCCAGCAGGACTGGGGTTGATGGTCCCCTCTACTGCTACCATTGCAGGGAGGTAGACTGTGGATCTATTGGTGGGTGATCCTGTTTCCCACCCTGAGCCCCAGAGGGTGGGTTGTGTGGTGGTACATAATCTGCCTATGGGTCCATACACCCCCCTCACCCTCACCCCCAGCAGGTAACCATGGCACCAACACAGGATATGCACTATTCTGGGTGCATCATCGCCCATAAGGACTAGACATGACCGAGACATGCAGCAGGACACAGATGTATTCTAGGTGTGTCTAACGGAACTACCTAATCACACACTGATGGGGACCTGCAGCATGGCATATTTCAGCCATGAAATGTGCTGTGGACCTGGTGCTGGGCGCCCCACCTCAACCTCAGGGTGGGCACAGTACCCGCACAATGTGACTGTCTGTGGCTACTCTGTGGCAGTGCCACACACGGTCTGTTGCCCCTACCAGGCCGAGGTGCTGTGGGGGTGCATACCCAATCTTGTGCCCATCTGTCGACTGCTGATTTGCATGTGCAGTGCATCATGGGTACGGGTGGGTTAACCCTATCCTGGTAACCACAGCAGACAGTTTGTGTGGTGACGTGCAGTCCTTCTGCAGCCAGCCAGGGCTTTGTTCACAGCCTTATAAGGTGTCCTATAGGGGACATTATAGGGTGCCTTGGCGGACAGTACACTTTATAATGTGCCCTATGGGGTGCGTTATGGGGTGCCTTATGCGGCACCTTAGTTTATGCCACCGTGAGGGTGTGTTTGCTGGCAGCACTAATTAAAATACACGTCAAATGCCTCAACAATCACTACTTAAATGTAAAGGGTGCTGCTGCCTCAGCCAGCCTTATACATTAGGCCCACTGGGGAATCGAACCCATGACCCTGTACCATCAGTCAGTGCTGTAACCATTGTGCTACAGCTCTGTTGCTGTGCTTGTATGCCTGCACGCCTTCTTAAGATTAACGCGCGGTAATGTGCCCTGTAGCGCTCGTTCATTTATGGCGCCTTGTTACGCGTGTTCTCGGCGCGTTCTCAGTAATGATGTACCGCCCATGTCCTTATTTGGGATTTCTGTCTCTACCGCGGCTCCTAACGCGAATCACACTAACGCAGTTTAGTAAACATACCCCTAAGGGCCCTGTTTACTAAACGTCTTCTCCCATTGTGTGTCTATGGGAAAAATGCTTAGTAAACAGAGCCCTAAATCTACCGCCTACCTCTCCCTGGTTGGTTCCATCACCATTTGTCGAAGTAATGCATCTTGGAAGGCATCCACAATTTTTTTACTTCTTTCTAGATTTGCAGATGGAATACTCCAATCCACATCGGGAAGATTAAAGTCACCCAGTATGATCACTTCCCCCTTCATGGCTATCCTTGCAATATCAGCAATCAATTTGCTACCCATTTCTTCCATTTGAGTTGGAAGCCTGTAGATTACACCAGTATGGATGACAGTGTCATCTTCTCTTTCCAACACAATCCACAGTGCTTCTTCCTTTCCCCACATCCCTTGCATTTCAACAGCTTTAATTTTGTTTTTAACATATAGGGCTACTCCTCCTTTTTTACCCTCTCTATCTCTTCTAAATAGATTATAGTTAGCTATGGCTATATCCTATTCATGTGACTCATTAACCATGTTTCTGAAATGGCCACAAAGTCCAAGTCCATTTCCACCATTAGGGCTTCCAGATCAGGAACTTTGTTGGCTAGGCTTTGAGCATTTGTGCTCATTGTTTTCCAGCATTTGTTGACTGGCTTGCCTGTGTTTTGCATGGATTTTGTTCTGCACGCCCCTTCCCACTTGCCATTGATGTGTGGTTTAAAATTGTGGCTGTTTCCAATGTCATTTTGCTTTTGCTGGGAGTAACGTACTGAACTTGTCCTTCTCCATCTGTCACCCCCTTTCTCTAGTTTAAGTGTCTGTCCACATACTGCCTGAATTTTTCATTTTAAGATCCTTTTCCCTGTGATGGAGAGATGTAGTCCGTCAGCACAGTATAGTCTCTTGTTGATCCATCTGTTTCCCCATTTGCCTATATATCTAAATCCTTCTTGTTTGCACCAGATTTGGAGCCATATATTAAAGTTGTTTATGTGAAGCAGCCTTTCTGCCCCTTTAACATGAACAGGTAGAACTTCTGAGAATGCTATAGTGTTAACAATGGGTTTGAGTTTCTCTCCCAGAATCTGGAAGTCCCTTTGAACTGCAGAGGCACTGTTTCTAGCCAGGTCATTTGTACCCAAGTGGATGACAACATCAGTTTTGGAGTGCTCATGTTCTGCACTAATTATACCAACAATTTGGTTCGTATTCCTGCTGGCTGAAGAGCCTGGGAGGCATTTGACCATCCTCTCTCCCTTGAACTGTGTTCCCAAGTTGATACCTCTGATGATGGAATCTCCAAGAAGTAGTAGTTTTCTGTTTTGTGATTTTTTTCTTCCTGTTTAGTACAGTATCAGTAGATTTGGCATTGAGTCTTTCATTTAAGAGCACTTCAGTTTCCACTGATTGGGCACCCTCATTATCCAAGGCAGAGAAAGCATTATGTAGGGATATCTCTTGATGTATAGTGTGTTTCTGCATTACAGGTCGCAACCTACCAGAGCCCACTCTGATCCATTTGTTCCTGGGCTGTTTGATTCTTTGTGGGAGCAGTGTTGGATTTTGTTCAGTTTGTACTTTAGAGGAGGTTTGTTTAATTGCAGCTAATTCTTCCTTTAGTAGAGTCAATTCTTTATACATAACAGATAACTTGAGGCATATAGGGCAAGCTCTTAGGTTCCAAATGATTCTTCTCAGAATGAAAACACAACAGTTATTGCATTGAATACATGACATGCTAATTTAGCTGTCCTAGGAGGAGAAAAGAAAAAAAATGGGTGTAACACCTAATTAAAGGACAGATGTCAATGTATATGATGATTATATAGGCAATGCAACCCTGGGGTGGGTGGGGTAAGGGATAGAGTAGGCGGGAACTTAAGTTTCCCTAGCCAGTAGACCTTATATGAACTGAGGGAACACTCAGATATCTGATTTAAAGGCTATGCAAGAAATGTAGGCAGTCTATATATTCCTAAAAACCTATATCCAACAGTTAAAATTTATATTAAAAACAGGTAATTGTAAAGTCTGAAAACCTTAGCTGAGTGTGTAGTTTCTTGAATTTGTGATAAGCAGACTGGTTCTGGTACTTGGTCAGTTGAGGAGTTGATTCAATTAGCCCCACCCTGTGAAGCAGGCTTGTAACAGACAATAGATTCATTGGGTGTTGCTCAGGTCTGTGCCAAAGTGTTCTCTGAAAAAGTGGGTCTTTGTTTTCGAAAGGAGGAGAGGTCCTTGTTGTTCCGGATTTTGGTTGGGAGCGTGTACCATAGGGATAGGGCATACTGAGGAGTTCTGTGAGATATTCAATGCCGCTGAATGTCCTTACAGTCACAGCTAAGGAAAATAGCTGTATAATTGTCATTGTTGTCTGGCTATTTTCCTTTGAATATCAAGCCCAATATGTACAGATTGTGGGAATGAAATGCATACAGACCCTAAGAGCTGTATTTGAAGAAATCAAGGCCAGCATATGGAATGAAATTATCAATATTTTATTACATGCATACCTACGCTGGAAATGATGAGCCCTGAGACAATATTCTTATGCAAAAGAGAAATTGAAGTATATTTAACAATACAAAATGTATTTATGTAGTTAAACAAATTAGAGATAAAGCAGAGAACATGAAGGCAGTATAAATAATATTTACCAGATTAAGAAGCTAAACAGATTTGGCTGGCAACTTGAGGAGAAAACATGACACTCTTTTCAACAGTTCTGTTTATTTATAGGGATTCTAGCCTGTTTACTAAAGTGTGTCATACAGAATAATTTCTAGTTAAGACTTGAGTGATAGTATTTAATTATTTACCTGTCATTCTTGCAAAAGAATGACTCGATGGAAGCAGAATCCTTTATCTGATTCAGTGGACTCAGATTCCCAGACAAACGCCCCATGATCAGACACATGAAATCTGTAGGACGTATGTGATTTGAACTATAAAGCCGACGTTACTATGGGAACAATTCTGCTATAAATTGATCCATCAGTAGTTTAATATAGCTTTACATCCCCATAAGATATTTATTGCTTCCGTCAAATAACTTTCAGAGCCATTTGAAGGGGTGATATTATAAGAATGCACATATGTAAAGCACACGCATATTTTCCTGTGTATGAGTTTCCTCAAATTTTCAAAGCAAACGTGCAGAGATTTCCTTTGAAAGTTGCCTTAGAAAAACTACTGCTCTCACTGTCACCTGCTTTTTGGGGTGTACGGATTTGATTTTCTGGGTTAAATTAAGTGTTGATGCTCCAATTTTCAATGGTGACACATAATTTGAAAACCCTCCTTGAACGTGCCCTCCAGGTCTGGATTTAGGAACAGGTAGCATAAGCAACTGCCTCCAAACTACATTTACAGTAGATAGGTGCCAGAGTGTTGCTTTTATGCCTCCATCAAGGTCTGCCCTTTCCCTTCCCGTACCAAGTGCAGCATCCTTGAATGAAATGAGCACAGGTCCTGCCTGTCTTTGTGCTCTCAAAGGATCTGCAACAGGGCGTCTCTCACAAGGGTTTCCATAGTAACGAGAACCCATGCAAGAGGAGATGCCTATCAGAGCATGAAAACAAGCAGGCCCCACCCTCATTTCATTTTAAGGATGTTATAGCCAGCATGGGAAGGGACAAGAATGTGAGGGGGAGATTGAGGGCGGGATTTTTTCCCCACTCTGTTGGGGGAATGTCAAGAGAGCTGTAGGGTTTGTTACAGGATCTATGCAGATGTTCTTTTTTCCAGTGGGCAGTGGCTATTATGAAGCTTTAGAAAGGGTGAACTAATGTGGGAAGAAAATTGAAAGTTGTATGGTGAACCGTCTGGTCCTAAATTTAGTAGAAACTGAACTTATATTGCTGATGGGTTTGCAGGAGCAAGAAATGAAGTTCACAAGTGTAGTTTGTAACTTTAAGGTGATGATGAACACTAGGGGGTATGTTTACTAAACGTGCCCCCAGCGATAATGTGCAGGATGCCATAAAAGGAGTGGGCATTCCGGTCTTAAGGTAGCATTTTGGGTTATCGTGCGATAAAGTCAGTTTTCGTGCGATAGAGGGAGCCGTGGTACGTTAACTCACGTTAGCCTTAATTAGGAGCGCTGACCTACAAACACAGCAGCAGAGGTGTAGGACAATGGTTAATACATTGCCTGATGAAACAGCGGTCATGAGTTTGATCCCCCAGTGGGCTTAATGAGTAAGGCTGTCTGAGGCATTAGCCTTTACTTTAAATCAGTGCTGTCTGAGGCATTTTCTTTTTTAATTTAAATTAGTGCTGCCAGCAAACACACCCTCACAGTGCCGTAACCTAAGGTGCCACATAAGGCGCCCTATAAGGCACGCCAGAGGGCACATTATAAAGTGCACTGTCTGCCTAGGCACCTCATAATGCTCCCTATAGGACAGGATCCCCCACCAACAGATTCACATTCTACATCCCTGCAATGGTGGCAGTAGAGAGAACCATCAATCTCAGTCCTGCTGGGGAACAGACACCCTACAACGCAGTCAATGCAGATCTGTATGCATCCATAAGGCAATAGCAGACAGTAAGCCTGGAAATGCTCAGCTGCCCACCACCACTATCTGACATTCTCCAGCCGCTGCACCCTGCAAGGTGTTCCAGCCATACACATACTAACTGCAGACAGTCTGCTGGCTAGTCCATAGTGCATGTTCCTGGAGGAGATGTGAGCACACCCACCAAGCAGATAAGTCAGTGATTGGGCCCCAGAAAAGAGAACCCATATATATCACTTGAGAGAAATACTATATAGCACTATGGGGGAACCTAGCCATGCCGTGGTCACTGCTCAGTCAGGGTGAGAGTGACCTCCCATCAGGACATGCTGTGGCTACCCTGTCCGTGCAGTTGGTGGCCGGGCACTACAATGTCCCAGCCATTGCCCTATGCCCTGTGCAGATGCATCCTGCCCAGTCCGCCCTGTCCGGGCCATACCCACAGTACCTTGCTCCTCATTATGCACATTGGCAGGCTAACCCTGGCAACAGTGCAAGCAGTGTGGGCTGAGTAAGGTGTAGGCAGCCACAACAAACTGGATAGACAGACACACACTCCCACACCTATGCCAGCATTGTGCAAATATAGAGGCTTTTGGCAGCCCTGGCCACCACACCAGTCCTGGGCACAGTGCAGGCATGGCTATGGTACGCAATACTGTTGGGGTCACTCCCCAGGGTGGTAAACACTGTCAGAAACCAAAACTGAAACACGCTTCACAGATATCATAAAGGTTGCTATAATGCAGCTCTATCAGCAAATTGTGCTTAACTTAGGAATTGCTATCTGCCATTAATCATAGCAACCTTTTGATATATGTGTAACGTATTCCCCGGTTTAGGGCGGCATTGCTAAGGTATGCAAGTGCTAGTACTGGGAGATGCTGCTGCATGCAGGGCCCAACAGCCTGACCCTCCATGAGGCTTTGGATAGTGGAGCCTGTGGTTGTGGGTGTTTCTGCCCCTGTTGGCCGCTGCTCTAGGGCAGAGGTTCCCAACTCCGGTCCTGGTGGGCCAAACACTGTTCGGGTTTTCATGCTGTCCCTAATTAATATGCATGAGATACATTTGCATACCATGGGGGTGGCTCATAGAAACGCAGTACAGGCATCTTTATTAGAGACAGCATGAAACCTGAATGGTGTTTGACCCTCCAGGACTGCAGTTGGGAAACTCTGCTCTAGGTATTGCTCATGTTTATGATGTTTGTGCTCTGTAGGGTAGACATTTCAGGCATGTTTATGTTATCTGCAATAAAGCTTCCATCTTTATTACCATGGTTTAGTACTGGGTAAAATGTGGGGACTGGGTTGGCAGGAGCCACAGCTGGGACTTGAACCTGTGACCTTATGCTCCTGAACACACTGGCTGTGTGTACTGCACCACACTGTTACCACAGGGAGAGTTCATTCCCTGGGGATACCATGACTGTTCATCACACAGAGCCTGTCTGTTGCAGTGCATGGCACCCACCTAAACAGGGCTAGGTCATGGTCTGCTGTGGGCAGATGCCACTGCCCCCTCCACCACCATTACCTCTACGCCACCATGCTGACATGCCCTTATGCTGGTGGTGCTGGTGGTGCGCAGTCCCAGGCCATCCAGTATACTGGTAGGCGGCTGCCTATGGTGCGGGATCTGGGGTAGGGGTGCCTGCATAGACGTCCACACTTCCCCCCCCCCCACCACCACCACCTGCCACTGTGAGAAACACACTCATGCCCATGTTGGGCCCTCATCAGTTGCTGTCTGGCTGCTGTACAGTTTCAGCATTCCTATGTGTCACCTAGGCATCTCCCTAGTCCGCACTGTGCCCCAGCTGCACCACAGCATGTGCCGCCTGCAGCCCTCTGTATCCCATTTCCAGCATCTGTACAGTTGTCCTTTCCGACATGCCCACCCTGCTGTTGCCACACATGTGCACGCCATAAGAAACCTGTCCAATAAAAAGGGAAAACCCTGATCAGCGCTATTTCAATGTGGGATCATTCGCCTTTGTAGGGGGACAGAGCATAGACCCTTCCAAAAATGATATCCTTTTTTTGGAGCTTTCTCAGTAGAGTTTTTTTTATTTTTCCCATTAATATCACTATTGGCCAACTTGGTTATGGTGATTTTAAATTTTGTTCAGGTCATTTTCCATGTTTATTTGCCCTTTTGTTCCGTGCACATGTATCACAAGTGCTCCCAAGCTACCAGAGCTAGAGCCTTTGCCTTTTTTGCACCATCTTGCTGGAACGCTCTACCGGCGGCTATCAGAACCATCAGCGATCTCTCCCAATTCAAGAAGGAACTGAAGCATCACCTTTTTCTCCTTCACTACGATGTTGCAGTCCCCCCCCCCCCCACACTCACCTACCTCCACACCTCATGGTAGTTCCTCAAGCCCACGCATCTTACACTCCTAGTCTGAATACCCGCAACCACACCTTAACCGCCTCCATACTTAACCCACCTTAAGAAGCTTGTGCTGTGCACTTAACCATGTATATAGTTACATTAACTGGCTTGTATAGTTATCATGTTCTCCCTGTTAAGAAACTTGTTTATTGTATACCCAAGTTATTTTTACCTGTTTATTGTAAGCACAAATCACTAAACTGAGATGTGTAGATTTAATGTTTATTGTAAACCGCACTGATCTTAAATAGCGCGGTATAAAAGAAAATGTAATAAAATAATAAATAAAAATAAAAATAAAATAAATAAATAAACTATCACTTTTTGGGGGTTTCCCTGGCTTTGCTGTACATTGCTGACGGAAATAGTTTCTCTTTCCTGCAAAAGTGCCTAACGCGAGGGTTTCACTGGCGTTAGTGATCAGACCCAGATTCCACAGCATTAGTGTTTCTGGAGCCTCTCCCCACCCATTGACCCCTTCTCTCCGTCCTCTGGGAAGCCTTCCTCCGCCCTTCAGCGCCGGATTTCACGGCGTTAAGGCACTCTATCACGCGATAAGGTATGTTATCCCATGATAACACGCCTTCATCACCCGATAACGTACCTTATCGCATGCTAATTCTGCCGCTGTGACATTAGCGCCCTTTATTAAACATACCCCTAGGTAGTCTTTACATCCCCAGGTTACTGCATTAATATAAATGGCATTTGAGAGATGACAACTACTGAAGAAGATGAAATGCTTTATAGAGACAGGAATTAAGAACGATATTGCAATCATTGGTGGGAGGGGAGTTATTTTAAAATTTCCAGCAAGAAACATTTACAGAAAAAGAAGATAATCACTCACTGAATACACCTCTTGAGGGGGAGCAGTCAAATGTTGTATACACTATCCGAGGCAGGGGACCAATTGGTGAGGGTACGGGTGCAGTTGAAGGCAGCACAACTAAAGCTTGAGGGTCACATATCTAACTGGTTTACCATGACATGAGGTTGCATTGGTGCATCCAGATATTGTAGGTTTGATTTTATAACCAGACACCTATGTGAGAAGTCCAAAAAGGTACCTAGTTTAAGTATATTTTTAAATTGTGTTCGGTCTTCAGTCAGGTAGCTCATTGTTGATAGAATGGCATCCATAGCTGCTGTTATTGTATCTTCCTCATACAGAGGAAAATATGCATGTGCTTTACATATGTCCATTTCAAATGGCTCTGAAAGTTAATTGACGGAAGCAATACATATCTAATGGAGATGTAAAACTATATTAAACTACTGATGGATCAATTTATAGCAGAATTGTTCCCATAGTAACAACGTCGGCTTCATAGTTCAAATCACATCCATCTCATTGCTGGCCTTCCTCTTTTGCATTGACCTTCAACTTTTCCAAGCATGATGTCATTCTCTAATGATCTCTCTCTTCACATGATGTGTCCAAAGTATGAAAGTCGATGTCTTGTCATCTGAGCTTCTAAAAAACGCTTACGTTTGATCTCCTCTAGTTTTGTTTT